>JARYHS010005557.1:7342206-7410203 GCA_031002005.1 Vandiemenella viatica | reverse complement strand
GTGAACTTGTCTACCTGGCAGGCTAGAAAGGTACAAGGCATTTGGCATGTCTGTTACTTATTTAGAAGATGGCATGGGAAAACTATATCCCCGAAATATCATGCAGAAATAGAGTGTTCACAGGGCATGTTACTGTGAAGCCTTGTATTAATACTCTACCCTATAAAAGACTTTATTGAAAAGAGTTATATTACAATGTAACACTGGCAATAAACTTATTAATTAATAATTTTTAAACACAGCATAATACACTTAAAATATAATCTCATTTATTAAAATCATTTCAGTGATCCTAATATTTATTTGTATTACAGGCTATTTACAATGTAAGAGTTGTAACAACACAATCTATAGTGTTATTAGAATATATTATATTCTATAGCAAATTCACTATGCCTTATGTTTTTGTTAGCTGTTATAACTCAATAATTACTCAGGCTGTTTTTGCTTTTGCTAACTAATAATTTGGAGATACATTAAAACAATTTATGCAATTATAATGCACTATAAAAACTAAAATCTTGCCAACTGAGATGGTACTAAAATAAATGACTTTGATCTCTGTATGCTTGATCAGCATATTCAATAAAGTGATTGAATTTTTGCTGCACAGAAGTTCAAATTAAATTTATTGAATAACTTAACTATTGTACTGTATAACGGAAGTAATACAAACTACAAATAATGATATTAAACCTAACATAGTGATCCTAGTTTGTATACAGAGTTTATGCCATTTTAACATTAAATCTTATATTTACAAGAGGATGTTAGTATATCCGAGATTAATAGACGTTGACATGATGAAAGTTGACACATGCATTTATTTTTATAGAGAAGGTTTATGACCAAAAATTTTTAAAAAAAACTACTCCCAACCCGCTTTTAACAACCCTTAATTTTTTATACAATATACCACTTTTATGTGATTTTGTTGGAACCTTGTACACGTATATACTTCAAAATAAAGAGAAAAAACCCTCTCCCCCTTTACATCCCCTCGCAGTTTCATCAATGTTCTTTTCACAAAGCTACAGTCGACACCGTTTGACAGATTGCCATGAAAGTTTGCATGTATATGTATTTTTCATGGAGAAGTTTTCTAACAGAAACCACTTCCTTTTCCCTTTTAACACCCCTGATTTCTTATGTAAACCCACATATTTTTATCCGATTTTGATGAAACTTTGCATATATACTTTAAAAGAAAGAGAAAAATACCTGTCCACATTAGTTTTACAAAAACCAAATCTCTCTCCCTCTATCCATCCCTTAATTATTGTCAGTATTCTTTATACAAAGCTACAGTTTATATTTGATTTTGAAGAAATTTTGCACACTTTTACAGGGTGATTATAATTAAAATTTAAGTTTCAAAATGCTCTTAAAAACGAACCGTCTGATTAGAGTGACATCAAAATTGAACAGCGTATTTTTTCAACAGTTTACTCAAGCTTGCTAATCAACTATTTTTATATATGATTACAACATGATCTATAGATAAAGGGAATAGAAAAGTAATGCCAAATACATGAAAACTATAAAATAATAATACTTTATATCTTGGAGCTGCGGGGCTGTAAGTGTGTAAATACAAGTTCTTTTAATATTATATATAGTTTATTAGATACCTTTTCTGCGATTTTGTAATAACCACTAGTTATTAACTATAGGAATGTTATTATGCCAAATTTACTAATGTTACTTTGTTTCTAGGTATCATCAAGTAATTCCTACTCATGATCTGCAGCAGCCTTACACTTCTGAAATATTTGGGGAGCCTTTTGTGAATTCTGACTTCCTAATAACTCATAAAAGAATCCATAAGAAAGACTGGCCTTATGCTTGTGAAGTTTGTGGAAAATGTTTTACTGCTAATACTAACCTTGCAAAACATAAAAGAATTCATACAGGTGAGCGGCCTCACTCTTGTGAAATTTGTGGAAAAACGTTACACAGGCTAATAACTTAGTAGTACATAAAAGAATTCATATAGGTGGGCGGCCTTATGGTTGTAAAATTTGTGGGAAAACATTTACACGGGCTGATCACTTAGTAGAACATAAAAGAATTCATACAGGTGAGCGGCCTCACTCTTGTGAAATTTGTGGAAAAAAGTTTACACAGGCTAATAACTTAGTAGTACATAAAAGAATTCATACAGGTGAGCGGCCTTATGGTTGTGAAATTTGTGGTAAAACGTTTACATGTTCTAATCACTTAGTAGTACATAAAACAATTCATACAGGTGAGCGGCCTTATGGTTGTGAAATTTGTGGGAAAACATTTACTCGGGCTGATAGCGTAGTAGTACATAAAAGAATTCATACAGGTGAGCGGCCTTATGGTTGTGAAATTTGTGGGAAAACGTTTACATGGGCTAATTGCTTGGTAGTACATAAAAGAATTCATACAGGTGAGCGGCCTTATGATTGTGAATTTTGTGGAAAAGCTTTTTATGTCAATAGTTACCTTATAAAACATAAAATAAGTCATACAGGTGAGTGGCCTTATGCTTGTGAAATTTGTGGAAAATCATTTACACAACCAATTCACCTCAAAGCACATAAAATAAATCATACTAACTAGCGTCCTTGCACTTGTGAACTTTGTGAAATCGTTTAAGGATTCTTCGAGTTCAAAATACATAAAAGAGTTAATTCAGATGAGCATACTTAGGATTTGTAGAAAATTATTTACACCATCATGTAGCTACATAACATTAAAGGAATCCATGTCAACTACCAAACTTGTGCTTGTAAAAATTCTAAAGAATTGTTTATGAACTGTAGTTATGTAACAATAGATAAAAGTATTCATAGTGGCGAGAAGCCTTATTTTTTGTAGCTTTTGATATGGAACACACAAAAAATTATATGTAAATAAGGTGCTTCACGTTTGTGAAGGTTAAGGAAAAGTTTGTAAGTGGCCAGCTAGCTGTAAAATTCATGTAGAGTATATACTGGTGAGGTGTTTTGTGCTTGTTAAATTTGTTTAGGGGGTCAGGTAAAGTTATAATTTGTAACATAGCTGCACTATAAGGCTCAATATTTATATGGCTAAATAATCATATAGTTGTGGACATTCCAGAAAATTGCATCTGTCTTATAAAAAAAATTCTTGAGATGCCTAATGCTAGAAAAAATTGTTAGCACACACACACACATATTATCTGTAAACCTCAAACAGCATAAAATAATCTATATGTTAATGGCCTTAAAATTGTAGAGATTTTAGAAAAATTGTTTATAGTGACCCTTAACCCTGTAAATTGTGGTAAAATCCATTTCTCTTAGCAGTTAATCCAACATTGCAGGTTCTACTGTTGTGGATTCTTCCATTTGTGTTGATCTTGTGCATGTTCAGGTGAGACATTGACTTGATGCATGTCCTCCCATAAAGTATCCAGCCACTGTTTCTTGGATGTCCCTCATGGTCTTTGCCCCTCCAGTCTTATGTCGAGTGCTGTTCTTGCCACTGATGTGTCGTCGTTGTATTGTACATGGCTGTACCATTGCAGATGACCTTAACACATTTTCTCAGTGGTTGGAGCGCACCAAATGCATTGACTCCGTTACAGACATTTGCGAATGTCTGACAATCTCAACAGAGTTCTGTTCGCAGGTATTTGAAGTCAGATGACTTATGGAGTTCAACGCCATTGATATTAACTGACCCATCCCTTGGAACCCCTCACTCCATGTGCTCAGTCTTCCAGACATTAAGGTGCAAACTGTATTAATCCAGGGAAGTTTTCCATCATTGGCTTAGTTGTTCAGATTCTTCTTGAGACTTGCAGGTGAATATGATATTATCAGCATGGAGTAATTTCTTGGAGTGTGGAGTGAGCAGTTCTCCAGTAATGATGTAAAGACAGAGGATAAATAGGAGTGGGTAAAAAAGCTGATCCTGGATGAACACTAATGGGGAAATACAGTCATAACTTTCTGCAGCATATCAAACATAACAGATGACAATACAATGTAATAGCTGGATCCATTTAATTTTTACCTCTCGTTCCCCATGCCGTTTCAGCGAATAAGAGAATAGCTCTGTAGGTACCCTATTGAAACCCTTTTCAAGATCCTAAAAAAGCTATGTGCTGTGCTTTTCTCTTTTCAATGTGTCTTACCATCAAAAGTTGTTTGGTATGAACAGCATCAGTCATCCCTGTGCCTTTCATGGAACTACACTAATTCGGAGCAACCTTAACTATGCTTGGAAGGCTTGCACCCACAATACACTTAAAGATCGTCATTGCGTGGCGAAGCAGGTGAATCAGTCGTTAGTTGGAGCAGTCTAGCACATCACCCTTTACTTTCCAAAGGGGTATTGTAACATTAGTGACCTAACTATGTAGTAAAATCCATCTTTACCAGCAGAAATTACATTTTAATTTTTCTTAAGATTTTGCACCGTATCTTATAAGTTTGGTTCTCATAAGAATCCATCAAGGTGATGGAAAATTTGGTTGACATGTCTGTTGAAAACTATTTACTTAGTAAAATAGAACTGTGTTAATTTTATGGCAAATTGTGTAAAAAGAATTATATTCTGGAAAATATAATAGTTTATTTATGCTATCAATAATCTGCTGTATTTCATGTAATAGAAATTTGAATTTCTTATATTATTGAATTTACAATTTAAGTCAGTGTACTCAGATAAGATTGTATAACATTAAACCTTAATACAGCTGTTTTTATTTCTTTTCTTTTTGCTAAGTTTGAAGTAAATGTCTCTAAAATTAATTTTTCGTTTGATGTATGGATTTAACTGATATTCATGTATACAGTTATTCAGTAATTTTTATCAAGTATGAGTATTATTCTCTTTCATTATTGGTTATACTGTATGTGCTACAATTAAATGACATTTGTCTTTATGACATCCGCCATAATAAGAATTTTCGAATGTTTAGTTACTGATTTAATATAAAACGCCTGACCACAGTGTGATGTAATTTTAATTGAATTCATGATTGATTGTTATTTATTTGCTACATCAGTTGTCTTATATTTTTTGTCACTGGATGTTTGTAAAGGTAGAGTCTTTGTCAAAAGTTATCTTGAGAGCACGCCACACTTTTTTTTTTACATTTGTTATTTTTGTAATCAGTGACTATACTTTAAGCTTATTCAAAAAATTGATTTATCCTGAATTGTGGGACATCCTGTTGCTGTTAAACAAAATCTTTATATTTAAATATTATTTTTAACCTTTTAGTTCACATTACTATGAAAGTTTTTTAAAGACAAATTTTATTTTTAAATTTTTAGTTCAGATTGTTTCAATAGTATGTTTCTTACTTTTGCCTTTTTTCACCAATCTCTCTTTTTATCTGTGTTTTTAACTTCATTTTTAATTATTTTTCCCATGAATAATATACAATTTAACGGTCAACCCCACCATAGGTCAAATAGGAGAATAAATAAGACCACTCTTCTATAACAGTACGAAGTAATTGGAAACAAAGTTTCAAATACTCATTAATTAACATAACATTAAGCGATAGCTGAAACCATTGTAGCAGATGTATCAAAGTATCATCAATTGTGCATGGCAAAAGGTTCTGCAACAAAATCATTTTTCTGTTGTTACAATCAAAGTAATGAGAATACCAGATTATTGTTATGAAATTATTGTGTTGTTAAGTGTTCTTAATACGTGTGCAAAATTTTTAAAAACTAAGTTGCCTGAAAGTTGGTAATTAAATTATATGCATGTGGCGAAATTGGCCGGGAAATCTCCAAAGGATCCAGCCGCCTAATAACGAAGGTTTCTCGAATTGCCAAGCTAGTGAACTAATGTCGCTGCTGCAGTTTAACATGAAATCCGAACCGTGGGTTATCCTAATCTTTGCCACTTATAATAACTTTTCAAATTTCAACCGAATCCGGGATTCTAGCAGGGAGTATCTGTTCGTCAGTCACGCGCCTTAACCAACTGAGCCACCAAGGATGATGCGGAAAGTTAGCGAAAATGAGCCCCATCTGTTATAAGGTGGTTAAATTACTTTACTGTTCTTACTGTCAAAGTAATGAGATTACCAAGTCATAGATATGTAATTATTGGATTGTCATCTGTTTCTTAATTTCTGTGCAAAAAATCAGACAATTAAGACTTTCTGAAGTGGGTGAAAAATGAACTGAAACTTTCCGTACATTCAACCACCTTTAAGTTGTTACTGACAATGTGGTGAGAGTGGAATTACTGAATTTTTATAGGCTTTTAATAAATGAGCTAAATTTCAAACAATTCGGACGTAAGGAAGTGGGTGAACACTGAAATGATAGTATGGTATTTTAATGAGTTAATACATTAGCAAATTTTCCGACAATTTGGACATCTGGAATTGTGTTAAAATAAAATTTGCGAAATTCAACCATCTATCTGATGTTACTGTCAAGGTAATGAGAATAGCAGAACATAGCTATAAAATTATTGTATTGTCACCAGTTCTTAATATGTGAGCGAAATTTCAAACAGCTCGGATATGGAAGTGGGTCAAAATGGAGTTGTAAAATTCCCTTACAATCATTGATACATACATAGAGGTCAACCTAATATAAAGCGAGTAAAAAAGTTATCGGTGTACAAAATTCCTATAAATATTTTTACAGATTTTTTTTTTTCTTAAACTAGCTGGTACCCACGACTTCGTTCATTTTTGTAAAGAATTCATACTGACAGCTACCGACATCTAACCACCATAGTGCACGATGGGAGACTCGATGCTATTACCACACACAAATGCCAGTCATCTGCACTATGTAGTTCCGGCAGCAAAGTAGAATTTACGGATACACACAAGTCTATTGATGAAATACGAAAATATTGATGATCATCACTTTCAAACACCATATCTCACACACACTCACAGTTACCGAATTTCTGCCAACGTTGTGATCGATAGGTGACTTTGTGTTACTACTACACACAAACGCCAGTGATCTGCGATTGATAGTTTTCGCTGAAATGTGATACACCATGACACATGCGTATTTGGCAGAAATATGAAATTACCGCAGGCCGACCATTTTCATTCTCCATATCTGCCGCACCCTTATAGATACCGACATCTAACAACCATAGTGCACGACAAGAGATACGATTCTACTACCAAACACTTACACCAATGCTCTATGCTATGTAGTTGTGGCAGAAAAGTGACATGCGGAGACACATGTCTTTCGTCGAATTACGAAAATATACTTGGTCAGCCACTTTCAACCACCATATCCCCAACACTACCACAGTTTCTGAAATTCGGCTGCAGTTGTGATCGAGAAGTGACTCTGTGCTACTACTACACACAAACGCCAGTGATCTGCGATCGATAGTGTTCGCTGAAAAGTGATACAACATAACACATGCGTATTTGGCAGAAATATGAAATTGCCGCAGGTCGACCCCTTTCAACCGCTATATCTCCCACACCCCCATAGCTACCGACATCACACAACCATAAGTGCATGACAGGAGACACGATTCTACTACCACACACAAACACCAAAGGTGTATATTATGTAGTTGTGGCAGGAAAGAGAAGTATACGGAGATACAAATTTTTGGTGGAAATATTAAGCTCCCTGCATTGGGCAACTTTAATCATCATATCCCCCACAGCTATCGGCATTCGACCAACGTTGTGCACGAGAGGAAACTCCATGCTACTTCCATACCCAAGGACCAGTGATCTGTGCTAGGTAGTGGTGGCTGAAAAGTGAAATATAGGAAAAAACACGTCTAAATATATAAGATTGTAATGTTTGTAGATAATATCAATTGGGTTATTTATAAATGTGACCTCATAAGACTTCATTTTTAGTAATGCGAAACTTAAAAACGAAGAAATTATACTGTTCCATATACATTCCCTTTGTTTTTTGGCCCGACCAATATGGCGACCTCCTTACCCCACTGCTCTCCTCTCGGCTTCACGTTGCTGTATGGAGAAGGTCACTTACGTGGTCTCCTCTCTGTTCTTTGCTCCATGGTTAAACCCAGTGAGCAATGCAACACGTGACGGCTAGTTGGGGGGAGGGGGGGAGTGGTTAGCACACTAAACTGAACAGCCAGAGCGCTCATTATCAGTAAAACTGAATTTTCTTTAATTTCGACGACTATCGTGATAATGCTTGACGATAGAAATGATGTACTTAAAACATTGAAATTTTCACTCATCAAAGTCGTTATAGATCCAGTGCAACTTTGAAAATAATGAACTAAAATACGCAAACAGATTGAGGCTGCCTGGGGGAAGAAAAGCAGGGAGCGGAACAGCCGCAGGGCTACCAACATTGCTTAAGCACAAATTCCAAACAGTGCTGATCTATTTCTACTTTTAACTGTTTTTTAATGTCCACAATAAATAAAGTAACCGACAAGAAACGAATTCTGTACCTCCAAACTGATTTGTATTATGAAATTAGTATTAAAATTAGTATACCACAACGCTGGGTCCAGAAAAGTAGTTCGTTTTAGATGAAAGTGGGTCCAAATATTTGAGCAGATGCTGTGTTGCTAAATGTTCCTAA
Source organism: Vandiemenella viatica (assembly GCA_031002005.1). Lineage (NCBI taxonomy): Eukaryota > Metazoa > Arthropoda > Insecta > Orthoptera > Morabidae > Vandiemenella > Vandiemenella viatica. The sequence goes on along the minus strand of JARYHS010005557.1, from coordinate 7,401,663 downwards.
TAAATGGAAGTTATTTGTCCGTTATTAAACGTAAAATTTATGCTTAGTGATGAATTTAGGATTTTAGTTATGAGAAAATCTGTAATATCGATATAAAAATCAAATGAAAAAGTAATCGATTATAAACTGATTCTTGGGACGATTGTTACATTGAAATTTGTCCGGTACAAGGCGACGCGGAAATGTGAGGCCACGTTGCCAACTGTTGCTAACGGAACTTCAGCAGCTTATGCTCGCACAGACCACAAACTGCGCCTATTATTTTAACCTAGCTTCAAAAATAGACAAACGGTGACGCAGGAGACACACCGAGCTTTGCAGAATTTCGTTACTTCAGAATGACGCAGATTTTACAGCTCTATCATCCGTCGTAGAATTCGAAACGTTGATTTTGGGCGGTTGTGCAGTTTAGCGCCATTTTGTTTGGTAGATACAAAGAGTTAAGTGCAAGTGGACCAGTTGCCGTTTTTAGAAAATGGACAATGAGTTACTTCCTAGAAAATGTGTCTCGCTAGATGAAGAATGCAGCGAAAGCTAAGCTGGTATTGGGCCATTCCCATACTACACAAGGCTTACAAGAATGTCAATAACAGCAACGAATAATGTTTACTGTTCGTGACAGTGTTTTAAAACATGATAAACATACAGTAACAGATAAAAGAGAAGATTTGTTTATTAGGAGAGCAACAGGTGGCAAGCATTCGGGCCAAACAGCTGAGCGCACCAATACAAACACGACAAAGTATATTGTGTCTGTGTTAGTAGCTGCGGTTTTTGTCGTATCGAGCATCGTTATTCCTCAGTAATCAGGCGAAAATTTGTATCCAATCTCGAAAGGCATCGAGATATATGGGTTCACAGAACGAACTAACTGGATGCGTAATCTACATCTACCTCTATACTCTGCAATTCACAATTACTGAGGTTGGCAGAGGGTGCTAAGCACCAATCCTATTTTAGAGTATTCCAATCCCGAATAGAACTAGGAAAGAAAGAATACATAAATGTATCAGTACGGCATCTTATCTCTCGAATCTTATCCCTTCTGTCATTGTGACCTAAATAGGTTGGCGGAAGAAGTATTTCGTTGCACTCGTAAATTAGAGATTTTCGCATATTCTCCAACAAATTTAAACGAAAACGACGTCGTCTGTCCGCCAAACAATCCCAGCCTAACCCACGTATCAGCTCTGTGACACTTACATAAGGACTGTAACTAGCGGTCACGAATCGAGCGGCTCTCCTCTGTACTTTCTCTAACGTGTCAATCAATCCCTTGCGATACGGATCCCAAATTGCACAACAGTATTCCAAATGCGGACGCACTAGTGTTTTGTATACTATTTCCTTTGTATGAGCATTGCAGCTTCTCAAAATACGACCTATAAAACGTAGTTTAGAATTAGCTTTGCGTAATATAGTACACGTGATCATAAGGCCGTTCATTTTATACCGTAGATGGTAATACTTCACACGCAGAGTATACAGCAGCAGGGGGAACAGCTGAGGCCATTAAAGCGGTACTATCAGGCAACAGGTCAGGAGTTCGATACCCACCAACACATTTTCTTTCCTACACGCATTTCTCTTCAGCAATGTGTGGTATTTGTTGAATTAAAAATTGTTTATACATAAATTTTCCACAGTAAAAATTAATTTTCTGCAGAAGTTTCACGTATTTTTCCATAACAACACTTAAAAAAATAAACGATTTTCATACTGAAAATATTATGATGTCCTTCCATTGATACACAATTAGTAGGCAGGCACAAATGAATATTTCCATTTCAAAATTACAGTTTTACCGCTATAAATTTTGCACTGACTAAGATATTGTATCACGTCAGACAATTTCGGTAATTGTGTGGGCGCTCTTCACAGACTTATTAGCATTTTGCCGTGGCGATTACAACACATAAAACGTGGGTGGCTTATTCGTTCCGAGGGTAATGCAGCCGTGCGTCAGTAATGGTGAATTTCCGCTGTTGGTCGATTCTTGGAGCGGCCAGGTTAATAATACGCTACGCGATGAAGCTTCCTTCAAATACCGGGTGCTCAAAAAATGTATACACACTTTAAACTATTGTTGTTTTCCCGCTCTACAAGGCTAGTGTTATATTTCTTCGCCAGGTGCCAGCATAATCGTCCCTCTATGTTATATTATCAGTTGGAATTTGTAATATCAACATGGGGGACGTACGTTTGAGTTTTGAAGAACGTAAGCAGGTTATTAAGTGGTACTGGAAGTTTGAGAATGTAAATGAAGTTCAAAGACAGTGGAGAAGGGAGTATGATACAGAACCACCTTCAAGATTAACAATTACACGCATACGAGACAAGTTCGAAGTTCATGGAACAGTGTGTGATGTGCATAAAGGTCATTCAGGTCGGCCTCGAACAGCTACAAGTGATGAGTCATCAATGGCAGTCTTGGAACTGGTTCAACGCTCTCATAACAAATCTTCAAGGCAAGGGGCACGTGAAAGTGATGTAAGTGCTAGCAGCGTGCTACGCATTCTGAAGAGAGGCAAGTATCGTGTTTACATTCCAAGGCTGGTGCAACAGCTAAGTGACGACGATCCAGATAGAAGGTTGCAATTTTGTGAATGGATTCAGGAGATGGTGATACGTGAACCGGGATTTATGGGTAGCATCATTTGGTCGGATGAAGCCCAATTCAAACTTAATGGAACTGTCAATAGGCACAATTGTGTTTACTGGGGTGAAGAAAATCCTCACATTACAATTGAAAAAGCTGTAAATTTGCCAGGTGTAAATGTGTGGTGCGGTTTGTCTTCAAGGGGACTCATTGGACCTTTTCGATTTGAAGACACTGTAACTGGTATTAATTACCTAACAATGCTTGCTGATTCCATATTTCCTGACATTCGTGCATTATACGGTAATGATGATTTTTATTTTCAACAAGATGGTACTCCGCCGCACTATCACAGGGACGTACGAGCTTACCTGGATCAAAATTTGTCGGGCCGGTGGATAGGACGCAGGGGGCCAATTGAGTTCCCAGCACGCTCTCCAGACCTTACACCACTGGATTTCTTCTTGTGGAGCACAGTAAAAGATGAGGTGTACAAACGTAAACCACGTAACCTAGACATTCTTTGGAATGAGATTCAAGCAGTGTGTAGAGAAATCTCATTGGACGTTTTGATACGATGTACAGAATCTGTGGTGACTCGTACTCAGAATTGTATTGATGCTGCATGTCACCAATTTGAACAGTATTAACATTTGTTGTTTATGTTTGATTTACATTGGACTTTTAGCTTTCTATTTTCCTGAAATTTAACTTTGTAGAACGGTAAATAAATTTTCTATGGAAGTTCAAAGTGTGTATACATTTTTTTGAAGCACCCTGTATATTACCCTAACATTTCCACCATCTAATTCAGCTTATTTCTATCTTTATTGGCCGATGTATCGTCCCGTATTTGTTTCTGAATGGATCTTGAATAGAGACTTAATTTGTTGTGTTCCAAAACTAATAGGACCGAGTGTGGTGCGTGAGCGGTTAACGCTTTGGCCTCGCGTTCGGAAGGACGTGGGTTCGCATCCCCGCCCGGGCATCCAGATTTGAGTTTTCAGTGCTTTCCCCAAATCACTCCAAACTTCAAAAGGCCAAGGCCGAATTCCTTCTCGTTCCTCAAGTCTTTTCCCGCCTCTAATTGTCTCGACATCTACGAGGCGTAAAGCCAGAACTAAAAGAATTTGAAAGAACCACAGAAAAACTATTAATTTTGGGAAACATTTTCGTTTTGTGCTTAGCGCTGGAAAACATTACAGGCTGATCGGGAATAACTTTGGGTTCATGTGATAACTTGAGATGCATGTTACACATAAATGTATTTCAAGATTGGACTTTATATTTAAAAAATGGCCTTACACTGTTGAGAAAAAATCGTAACTAACATTGCACCGTGAAAACACGACGTCATGGCTGCCAGCAAGCGAGGACACGAATGCTCTGTCGGTGACAGCGGCGGAACAGCGAATAGTCGTTGTTTTTTTTTTTTTTTTTTTTTTTTTTTTTTTTTTTTAATAAAATCGAAATGATTCTCAGTTAATGAAATCTGAGTGGAATAACTGTCATGAAATAAGCTTCCAGTAAACACTTTGTTCCCATTCCTACGACTTGAAACAAGCAGTCTATTGTTTGGATTTAAAAAGCTTCCTGTTGACCAGGTCATTGTTTTTTTTTTTTTTTTTTTTAAAATACAGCAGAAGTGTCAAGAAATATCCTCTGTATCTCGAGAAAAATTCAAGGCGCTTATTCCTATCAAACAAACAAACAAACATAAACACACACACACACACACACACACACACACACACACACACACCCAAAGGATAACTTCATAGACATCATGAAACTAGTTTAAAGTATATTACTCGTATCAGTTGTAAATAATTAAATAGTCTCAATCATGTATTGCACTAAAATGTATCTACTCTTGATTCCAACCAGACACATCCTGTGTCAAAAGTGCTCTCATCTTACTTGACGATAGGAAATATATTGCTCCCAATGTGCAATAATATCTCAAATAAATTCCTGCTTAGAATAATTCAAACAAAGTAACAGAAAAAAAGAAATGGGTGTACAGGCAATACGGAATAACTGTTCAAAGGAAATTACGTGAGATGAGGGGGGGGGGGGAGGGGAATTGGCGAAATCTCACGAAAGCTCATCAAGGGGAATGGGGGGGGGGGAGGGTCAACGGAAATCTCACGTGAGGTTTTGAAATTCTTCAAGGACAGTAAAGCTAAGAAAAGGTCTACAAATGACGCGAATATCAGCTTTAGTTGGAGGGGGTATAAGGTCTAGAAACGACGCGAAAACCGACCTAAGGGGTGGGAGGATAACCGGTCTTGGAAGCAGGAGAGCTAAACAAGCTAAAAGTCTACGAGGTCGTTAGCAGGGGGGGATCCGACCAGATCTCACGAAGTCTCACCAGAGGAGGGGGTAATTAATGGCCGCCCCCTGACGAGGCAGAGACCACAATGCACCGCGAGACAGAATTCTGACACCGCTGAGGCGCGGGATTACAGGGAATCGCGCTCTTCTCTATCGAGATACAGCGCCGAGGAATCACGGACAACAAAAAAGAAACATCACTATTCTTTATTTATGACGTGTATCAGCACAAATGTAATTCAGGAACTCTACGATAACCGTAGTTATTTCGGTAAATTATTCATGTGTTATAACTGTCTACCATTTTAACAGATTTTTTGCCGGGATCAGTTTTGATAAACGTAACGGTCTAGCCGCGAGTTCAGGATGACGCGGGTCCGAATCCGTGTCCGGGCATCCAGGTTTGGGTTTCCCATGGTTTCCTCAAATCGCTCCATGCGAATGCCGGAACGGTTCCTTTAAAATGCCATGGCCGAATTTCTTGCTGTTCCTTGTCTCCGGTCCTTTACCTCCTCTAATCACCTTGACGTCGACGAGACGTAAAGCCAGAAGTAAAATAAATACACTGGTCCTGTCATAGGAATAGATGAACCATTTAACTTGCCACAGAAAAACGCCTTTATTACATCTCCCCGCTATAAGTTATAAGAAGTAAACAGTGGCACGCAGGCAAACAACAACGAAACTCACAAACACTATGCACATATGTTGCTGCTGTCGTCAGTATCTCGACTGGTCGACGCATTCCTCCATCTATTCCAGTCTTCCACTAACCTCTTCATCTCAACATACCCACGTCCTCAATTATCTGTCAAACATGAAGGAAAAAAACAACCGTCATAAGTGACCTACCAGACCATTACTTTGAATAACTATTTATTAGTCAGTAAAAAAATTATCCACGTAGACACTCTGTCCCCCACAGCCAAAATGGATTATTATTATTACAGTTATTATGTTTATAGCGTTAAATCTCGTCGACGACCAGGTGGTTAGAGACTGGAAAGCACTGGACGCAACAACAGGAAGGAATTCGGCCTCGGCCTATTGAAGGAAGCATCCCGGCATTCGCCTGCAGTAATTTGGGGAATCGATAGAGAACAAAAATCTGGATGACTTGACGTGGATTCGAACCTGCGTCCTCCCGAGGCCAGAGCGTTACCACTCACCCACCACGCTCGGTGACCAAAACGGTATCAAAACTGATCCCCCCCCCCAAAAAAAAAGGTTAAATTGTAGACAGCTATGATACGTAAATAATTTACTGAAATATAAAAGGCCTTACAAAGAAAAAACAGTTATGATTAGGACGAAAATAACAGCGGAAAACTGCTTTTAGGATTTTCTTCTCACAATACTGACTAAAAATACAGAAATTGGTAGAAAAACATAGGTTAACAGCCTGGTGCGGGTAGCTTTCAACTAGTGAGGAAATCAAAGCCGCAACGGGAAAATATAACCAGAAAAAAATTATCATATATTTGTAAGGACAGAAGCCATCAGTATCTATAGTATGACAGCGAAAACACAGAATTCATCGCGCGGAGTGAATTAAATGTTTGAGAGCACAAAGATATAGTTCCCAGGCTCAGCGAAAAGGATGATTGCTAACCTGGGAATTGTTTCTCTATTTATGATCAGTTGCACGCGGTCTATATTACAAATAATCACCGAGTGATGATAGGCAGGAACTGCGCGTTGTTAGAAAATTTAATATCTATAAGGTTTTATCAAGCTAATGTGCGCACAAGACATAAATGAAAGGAACTGAAAACTAAACATCAGCCGCGGGTACCGGACTTCAAATATTGTTTTAAAACAATGAAATTCACGCCAATACTAAGCAATGAATGCGGAAATTACACCGAAAACAAACCCTCTGAATAAAAAGAAACGAGAGGCTGACTTCAATAAACTACAGAGCTGTAAAAGAAACCCGTATGCATTCAATACTAAACCAATCACTACTCGTTACTATCATTTCGTTACACTCGAGCACTATAACGAACCATCGCATCCAGTAGCGGCGAATACGGGTTACGTTCGTACTTTGTAAAGTTTAAGTAAATTATTCACTTAACAAAGTAAGTTTAGGTAAAATTTGCAATGCAAAATAAAACAGAAGTTAGAATATAGGCTTTTAGAATAAAGAGATTTCATAAATGTTTGAAATTAATAAAATCTCACTAGGTATAATCAATAAAAAATGCAAAAACCATCTCAAATTGTCTAACCAAAATTTCTGTTTACAAATAATGCTCCGTAAACTTTAATATTTAACAAAAAGAAAACCCACAAAATAACGCTTTATGCTGTCAAAAAAGCTTGTACTTACCTCGTTTAAAATATGAACACGTAAGAGTAAATAATATTGATTATTTTAAAATAATGTACAAGCAACACGTTTGTACTTACACATTCTCCTTTGTAATGAAACGAATTCAAATCAAAATACGCGACGCACGATATTGATTCTGGTGCTGCGCGTAGCCTTCCAGTTCCCACGTGATGCGTCGTATTTGTTCGTTAATCAAGTCTAAGGAATACATACGGTTTGCTACAGGTATAATTTGTACGAAAAGTACTGTAATAAGAAAAGATAATTACAGAGGCAAAACTTGAGGATTATTATTAAAATCGTAGGTTTTTAACAATTCAAGTCGCCAACCGCAAGAATGGCGCCCTTCATTCGTGTCGCATTCAAAACAAAAATTCGTCAAATAGAGAGTGGAAAGGGAAGTGGCAAATGCAGAACACAGAAGATTCAAATACAGTACTGTGTTTGTTTGTTTTTTGTTTTTTTTTTTTTTGTTGGTCAGACATTCTCTTGTAATAGTTCACGATTTTGGGTCTGAGAATACATACCCCAGCCAGCATAGCGGTGCAGAAAGAAAAGCTTGTTGACGCTACGCTAGTTACAGCTCAACAAAACCAGAGGGAGAGGTGATTTTTCCTCTTTTTTTCACTTACCAATTGTCGAATACAACAAATCACAGAATGGGCGTCTGCATCCAATAACGCCTCTGGCGGCAGCCAGAGGAACTACTGTAGTTTCAAACTGCGTCAGTCTTGCAACGGAAATAACGAGAAGGGGAGACGAAAATGCGTTTAGAATTCATGCATTAATTACTGTATGTATTCATTGCTACATTTATAATCGATTTAATAACTGCAAACACTAATATTAAAATATTCTTGCCGATCAGATAATTAATAGCGATACAGTTAAATACCTTCCTGGCCGCTGTATCAAAGGTAACAACGTTGGCACATTCCAGAGATTACATTGCACAACACTACAAAAAAAGTAAGGTTACTGTAGTGTTTACTGCCTGTTTGGCCACTGTTTGGTCCTTGAATTATTAAATTAGGCTTTTCAGAACTGTCAGTCTCGTTTGAAACTCTGTTATCGACATACAGGAGCACGACTTGAATGCACTGCTACCAGTCTTTTGGCTTCGAACATCTGTAGATCAGGTACAAAAATCCGGAGATTCGCTAAATGAAACAATAATTATTGAAGTGAGAGTCAAAATTGAGAATACTTTTTATTTTTAGGTCTTTAAAATTCGGGATACAAAATAATATTCAGCATTGAAAGTAAAAAATATCTGTGAACATGTTTTATACAGCGTCACTGCTGCTGCTGTGCCTACTCTCTTTTTTGTTGTTGTTGTTGTTTTTTTTTAATTAGGGACGGTAGATTTTCTTTCTTGACATTAAATTTAGCATATCTTCTTTAACAGCAAATGTTAAATACTGCGATCACTTGATTCTCGAATATTGGTATTATGAGAAGGCACTGCTTAGTAAGCGGAGCCAGCGAGCGTATCACCTTGCCTAAACAGTGCGCCGATTTTACGGTGTTACGGTCTTTTAAAATCTATAATGAAGCAAAATATGAACTTTATTTCAATCGTTGGTGCCCACGAGAGGTTGTAAGGACAAAGGCCGACACCGGGGTTAAGTATCGCCTAAGTACCTTAACTAACAGTCTTGGTAGCACCTTACTGTCCAATGAAAACTTGCTGAATATTTTAATTTAGTTTGACCATGTTGCCAGGAAACAACTAGAACGCTACAGGTCGCCACAATATTTGAAGACCCAAATATTGAAAAGGTATGATAGCAGCTACAGAAATGAAACAGTTCACTTTTCCAAAAATTCTTCAAGTTTATTAAAAATGAAATTCAAAGTTCAAACAGCATTCTTAAGTTGCTTAGGCTAATCGAACGATCGATCCAAAAATTACAGATTATGGAGAGAAGTAAAAACCGACCAACCCCGGATGGAAATTACAAGTTCATATTAAACCAATGCCACGCCCAAGTTCCATAATGGCTGACCCCGGTAATGCCAACCTAAGACCTGAGCTACCAACCTAAAGTCGGAGTTGCCAACCTACCAGCACACACGCCTATAACATCTTATTAGCACGACTTCAAACCCGGAAAAGACGCTGTCGTCACCGCGTCCTAAGATTTATACCCTCGCTGACGTCAGAGCCAAAACGCCGCTTTCTGCTAACACATACACGATTTAGACCACAAATATCTCCGTAACTAAACAGTTATGCGAAACCTTAGGTGTGTCAGTGTTTATACTTATTTAATTGTGAAATAGTGGGTATTTAGTGATTACCTTTAAGTGTTTGGTTTAAAAGATCCTAGCGTAGGGGTGAACTACTTTCCTACCCTGGGGAATTACTTTTGTACGAGAACTTCTACATTTCGTCATTTCATTAATGCCACGATTTATGCAAATTATCTTATTATCACTGTGTTCTACAAAAATTCCTGAGTTTATTGGTGTGATTTTTATTAAGATTGGTGCAGGGAAAGTTTAACTACGACGTAACCAAAGTGAGATTTCGGTTTTAATTTTATAACTTTATTTCTATTACTTTTATTGCAAATATAAAATTACCACGAGATTCTCTGAATTAATTCACGTATTCTGAAAGTTATCTCATCTCTGTATCTTGTCGTAAACGGTTGTAATTAATTTATGAGTTGACCACATCTCTGGCATGAAAACTAAATTTTAAGATATCTATAGAATCGGTTCTATTGACTGGAATTACTTGAGATTATTATTTGTGATACTAGATTTTTGGTTCTTTCCGGAAATCTACTTTTTATTTCGAATGTTCTCTAGGATTTTGAGATAAAAATTATTAAAAGTGAAGTGCAACTGACGAAGTATTAAAAATTGTTTTAAGTTATTTAAACGTTCTAAAACTACAAAATTTTAGTGAATTTATATTTTGATCGCATGATTACTTCCCTACAATTACTTTATTTTGTTCGAAAGTGTGTGAAAACAGTGAAATGCCAAATATTAGAAATCTCTTGTGCACTGAACTGGATTATTTTGGATTATCATATTTAAGGTTAGTAAAAGGTGTTAATATCATTAAAGAAAATTTATTTAGTTGGCCTATTAACTATTGAGTTACTTTCTTGCTTGTAAATCGGTTTAAACATGACAAAATACTTCCAAAGTAGAAGTTCATAAGTCCAAGGTAATATTATTACTGATTATTTAATTTTCAGTTGATTAAAAGTTTGTTTATTATTATACAAAGTTTATATCCGGCATTTAACAACTACTGACAGTCTTTACTGCATTCAAATTGGTTTAGAAACTGCAAAGTTAACCTATATCAAAATCTATTATTTGAAACTGAACTTGGGGGATTTAAGCTATTCCCTCCCAAACTGATGTTTTCTTTTTGTTATCAAAGGTTTATATAGAGCATTTATTTAATTATGGATACATTTATTATTCCTAAAGGGTTTTATTTAGTGTGTTTGGTTACTGTATCTAAAGCTTCCCTCACATAACCTAAACATGAAATGAAAGCTATCTTTTACTACAGAGTAGGCTTTCCCTCTAATGCCTAAAGGTGAGAGGCTAGAATTTACCAAAATTCTAAGATGCTTACAAGGTTACAAGGAAACGATTAACTATTATTGACAATTATGTAATACATTAACACTACGCACTCATAGTTTAACAAAACACCAATATAACGAAAAATAAACAAATAGTAAAAAGTATAAAAATCCGTAGATATTTTAACAAAATCCGAAAATCCTCAATTTTTTTATAAGAATCCGTAGATCTACGGATAAATACGTAGATTTGGCAGTACTGCTTGAATGGCTTCCCATTACGCGGTACTGGATTAGCCACGCAGCAGGAGTTAGCAAATATTAGGGAGCGTGCATAAACTATGTGGTTCCATTTTGGCCTCCCGTGAACCCCCCATCCCCTCCATGTAGCCCTACGCGGCTTTTGCCTCAAACCCCCTCCTCCGACGTAGCACGTAGCTTTTTTCCCTTTTGATTCCAGAAGACATTTTGGACTGTTTTCTCTTGTCAGAGTATTGTAAATTACATACGGAGATAATTAACTGAAGGAAATAAATATTCACATGCTGTTGTGGGTTCTGTTCCTCATTTTAACTGTGAAAAATGTAATGAAAGGAAAGCTACGTGGCCTGGCTCGCAACCCCCCCCCCCCTCCCACGTAGCCTAGTGTAGCCTTCCACCCCCCACCCCCCCTGGACCGAGTAACGCAGTTTGTGTAGGCGCTAATGACCTAGACGTCGACGCGCCCTAAAACAACAACAACAACAGCAGCAGCAGTTTGTGAACGCTCCCATACGGGTCTCGCGCCTCCTAGGTAGGGAGACGAGCGTAGTGGGTGAACGGTTAACGCTCTGGCCTCGTGGACGTGGGTTCGAATCCCCGCCCAGGTATCCAGATTTTAGTTTTCAATGTTTTCCCAAAACACTCCAGGCGAATGCCGGGATGCGTCCTTGAAATAGGCCATTGCCGAATTCCTTACAGTTCCTTTTCCGAGTCCCATCCCGCCTCTAATTATCTTAGTTGTCGACGAAGCGTAAAGCCATAGCAAAAAAAAAAAAAATAATCCTAGTGTAGGGGCCCGCGCTGTCTCAGTCCGACCCTGCCATTACGGCTTTGTAGAGTGCGACCCTTATAGTATATTCTGTCAGACGAGATTGCTTCTTGCTGCGTACAGTTGCAGTGATGAGTCCGTTCCTTCTCACACTATTATTACCCGCCAGTGTGGCAGCGGGACCTGGTCCGAGTCCTGAACCCGGTAGTCCTGATGCGGATTCCCGTAATCACCTACACAACAACATAATACACTCACCACACATAACACGGGCAGATGGCTACATGGCTCCCCTACTGGATCAGGTCCACCAATACGTTACGGAGCGGGCGTGGTGATTAAAAAGCGTCGCATCCATAATAGTGCTCCGTAACTCAATTCGTCATCGAAACTGATTGGAAAAGAAAACAGAAAAGGGGGGGGGGGATCAACGGAAATCCCACGTGAACTTTTGAAATTCTGGAAGGGAGGCAGAGCTAAAAAAAATCACAGACGACAAGAATGTCGACTTGAGGAGGGTTTAAGGTCAAGAAATGACGCAGATATTGACTTTAGGGGGTACAACCACCATCGGAAATAGAGGGGAGGGGAGGGGGGAGAAGGTCCGTGATTCCGGAAAACACACCATGTCATTACTGGACGCCCCTTATGAGCAATTTGTGTTTTGAAATATTGCATTTGTGAACAGTTGTAACAAAAATGAATTAATATTTTGCTGATTTTTTTTGAAAAACCAAACATGTGAGGAGCGTGTTAGGTGACCAGTTAACGCTCTAACCTGGCGGACGTGGGTTCAAATACCCGTCCGGGCATCCAGATTTTAGTTTTCCACGTTTTCCCAAATCACTCCAGGCGAACGTCGGGATGCTTCCTAAATAGGCCATGGCCAAATTCCTTCCCGTTCCTTGTCCCCGGTTCTTTCCTGTCTCTAATGACATCGACTTCGACGAGGCGTAAAGCCATTTACAAAAAAAGCAAATTTGAAACGCAACCGACAGTAAACAGCTACAAAAAAAAAAAAAAAAAATACATGCACCAAAAAAAAAAAAAAAAAAAATCGTATGCGTGGCTGGATGTGAGGACTGTTTAAAGCATGCGTCTAAGCTGGCTCTGCTACTCAGTAAAACGCTCCTAACATCACTGAGTTTCTTCTCGTGATAACGAAATGAAACGCTTTCAGCCAATAAACAAACCAGCGACAAATTCAACTGAACTGGCAAAAAACAAGCTCCATATACATTCATTATTTATATTGTGAATAAAAATATAAATAAGTAAATATGTAAGAAAATAATAAAGATATCTGTTTTCTGTTGGTATGTAATTTCTTATTCTTCGGTGTTCGGATTTAATCCTTTATTTTCTGTTAGACGCGTTTTTTTTTTTTTTCCAGGACCTACGTAGTTCTTAAGTTCCCGCCAGGACGCTCTGCTTGTAGCTCAGTTCCAGTGCTGCTTGAGATGGCAGCGCTGCAGTCGGTTTGAAGCATACTAAGAAGGTAGCGAGGGCTAACCTGCGGCGCGCGCTCATCCCTACCCTTCGTCTGGCCTCCGTTACAAGACGTCGTGGGAACGCAACTATAGAAGAGAGTAATACAAAGTTACGCTGGAGGAAGGAAGTAGTCTGGCTGCAGACGCCGTATAGATAAAGCGCTGTATCATATTTTTGCTGAACGAAAATATTGTCTCATATACTTTTAATACCAGTATTTATTTTTGCCTACACTTCCGTATAACCGGTAACGCTCTGGTCTTGCATTCGCGACGGCGCTGGTTCGAATCTCCGTCCGGGCATCCAGATTTGGGTTTCCCGTATTTTCCCCATATCACTCCAGGTGAATGCCGGGATGCTTCCTTCAAAAGACCATCGCCATTTCCTTCCCGTTCCGTTCCCGCCTACAATTTCGCTGACAGGTGGTTCATTGTGATTGGCGGATTCTGTGTGACGGAAACTTGAACCCTATAGACTATAGCAAATTCAACGCACGGAAAGACGAGCAAATCAGAGAATTGTTTTATGTAATGAACTAAACAAAGAAAATAGGAAGAGGACAGCGGTGATATGGAAATGAAATAAAAAGAAAATTGAAAAAGCACAGCTAAAATAAGGCACAGAACACTCAACAGCATGTGATAATTTATTTGCCTCATTTAATTATTTCCCTTTAAGTAATTTATGATAGTCTGAGAAGAGAAAACATTACGAGATGTCTTCTGGAATCAAAAGGGAAAAAAGCTACGTGGCACGCCGGGAGGGGGGGGGGGGGAGCGTAGAGGCAAAAGCCACGTCGGGCTAAATGGAATGGGGGGGGGGAGGGGGTACATAGGAGACTAAAATGGCGCTACGTGTTTTGTGAACGCTCCCAACAAGTATGTACGGTGGATACTACTTTAAGGAGATGAACTCAAATTTCTGATTACAGATTTGAGCTCTTAATTTAATTTAATTTTATTGCAATGGAGCACAGGCTCCGGTGGCAATTTCTCTACACCCCCATCATCCGCCTATCCTGCACCCATCTATATTTACCCTCTACAAAATTTATCTTTAAATTCTTTCAACGTTTTCGGTAAATTATTCATCATTTCTCTTGGTAACTCATTCCAATCCCCGACACCCTTACCTATAAAAGAGAATCTTCCCACACCCTTCAGCCTGAAATCGAGTGCCAACTTGTGGTCATGGTCATCTTTTCCCTTCCATGCACTACTTTTCATACCTATTGCAATATCTTTCCATACCTCATCGCCAGTATATGCCCTGTACTCTCCCATGACCATCCTCATCCTCCTCCTGTCTTGCAATGAATCCCATTCCAGCTCCTTTATCATATCCGTCACTGATTGCATTCTGCGATAATTTCCAGAAACAAATCTAGCAGCCCTTTTTTGCATCCTCTCCAACTCCTGTATTCAGGGCCGGCCTTAACCATCTAGGCACCCCGGGCGAGTCATGCGTCTGGCGCCCTTTTATTTTTGATTATAATTTTTTTTTTAATATTTTGAATTTTGTACCATTTTTTTACTGAAATAATATAATACTACAAACATGTATTTATTCTTATTAATAATAACATTTTATACATTTATTCTCTAAACAATTTCATTTAGTCATGAAACATTAAATGAAAAACGAAAATTAAAACAATAAAAATAAAACCTTACTTTTCTAGCATTTTTGTCATCAAACTCTCTTATAAGACTGACAAAATCTAGGTTTTCTGCAACTTGATTTTCAATGTACAGCGAGGCTAAACTAGTTAATCTTTTTTGACACATTGTAGACCGCAAGTACGTTTTTATCAGTTTTAGTTTTGAAAAACTGCGTTCGCCACTTGCAACAGTCACTGGTAATGTTAACAGAACACGCAGCGAAATCCAGGTGTTGGGGTATAACTCTTGAAAATTGTACTTTTTGATAAAGTTTAATGTTTCAATAGGTGTCTTCGAGATAGTGCTGGAGACCCAAAATTTCATCGCACTATAAATCTCCATCGATGTCAGATTTAAAGTTGATCGTTAACTTTTCTTGCAGTACAGAACAATGTCGCATTAGTTTTTCTTTATTTTGATTTTTTTAATGTTAAACCAGAAATTCCACGTTGCAGAGAAATCTTGCATATGTTGAAATCTTTCCTTCATAGATATATGTAAGGTGTCCAAAGGAGCATTAAAAATCTCTGCTTCAAACCTTTTTTTTTTTTTTTTGGATCAGTTATTGGTTCATCAATAGCCTCTTCACCCGGTCTACGTTTAATACGTCTTAGTCGATTTTGAAAACTGGTTGCGTGTTAAGCTCCGTTGCTAATTCAGTTGCTGTTACAATAGCCTGTTTGAGACCTGTTCGTTTATATGTTTTCAAATACGAGCACCATTTATCAAGCATTTCAGTAAAGTCGACACAGTTGATTTTAGATGACTGACTGGCTCTGCTCACAACATTAATTTGAAAAAGAACATCATAGCATATTATAAGAGGAACAATAAAGCTGAAATCTTTTATTCGTCCTGCCAGGGTGGTCACTTCGTATGACGTCAAGGCATCGCTTTGTTTGGTAACATCGGCCAAGGAAACCAAAGCATCATGCATATCACAATTGATAGCGAACCGCTTTGACGCTTTCAATTCCAGCTTCCCAGCGCTTGTCACTTAAATTTTTCAGGGTGTATATTTTCAAATGATCGGTCAAAATTTTCCATCTATTTACCGATCCTGCAAATAAATTAAACATTTTTTGTAAAATTCCGAACAGGG
Organism: Vandiemenella viatica; assembly: GCA_031002005.1. Taxonomy (NCBI): domain Eukaryota; kingdom Metazoa; phylum Arthropoda; class Insecta; order Orthoptera; family Morabidae; genus Vandiemenella; species Vandiemenella viatica. Next base: position 7,385,545 of record JARYHS010005557.1, on the reverse strand, counting down.
TAACGGATTTTACCGATGATTTTGCCGCATCGCATAATAACAAATTGTAACTATGGCATCCACATGTTACAAAAAAAGGTAGCGGATTTATGTCCATCATTCTTTACGAACGCCTTTATTTTTTCCCTTCATGTTTGCGTTATTATCATAACCCTGTCCTCTGCAGTTGTTAATGTCAAGACCATGATCACTCAATGTTTTTAAAATACTTTCTGTGAGACCTGCACCCGTTGTATCTACTATTTGCAAAAATGAAATAAAATATTCTTTTATGCTAACGGCATCCTCTGTTATGTCGGCGCATCTTAATGTGATTGAAAGTTGCTCCTTATGACTTATATCAGGAGTACAATCAGCTATGATTGCGTAATACTTTGAATCCTTTATATGGGATACTATGGTAGAGATAACTTTTGATGCCATAATTTCTATTAATTCATTTTGTGTATTTTTGCCGCAATAATGGTCAGCCAAATCACCGTTCACTGTCTTTCTAACATGCTCTTCCATGACGGGGTCAAATTTCGCCATTAATTGTAGAAGGCCTAAGAATATTCCGTTATTTGGAGTAAATAATTTATCGGATGACCCTCTGAATGCCATGTTGTTTTCAACCAAATACAAGGTTATGTGCATCAATTTTTGAAGCACATTGTTCCATCGTATTCTTTCTTTAGAAATTACCCGCTGTTCTCCCTTGTCAATAGATGAACCAGCTTTGAACCTGATTTCAGCTTGTCCATTGAATAAATGCTTTTTTATGTGCAGGACTATTTTCATGCACTTTCAAAGTTTCACTTAAATGTTTCCATTTTTTGAAACCTTCAGTAGTGGTCAAATTTGCAGTTGACTCTAAATCAAACAGTCGACAACAAAAACAAAAGACACTATCGTTTTATATTGAATAAACTAACCACCGACGTCTGATAGTTTCTTCGTTTGGAAGCTTTCTTGAGTAATAAGTTGAAGAGAAATGGCGCCCATTTTGATCTTTTGAAAAATTATTTAAATGTACTTGCGAGGACCCAAACAAAATAATGTGATATATATTGCTCGCATTAAGTACTTTTGGCCACGTAGCTACAAACAGTGAGATAACAGGAAACAGGCAAAAGAAAGTATTTATCATACCTTATTACTTTCGTAGATTATAAAGTATGCCTACGCAAAATAAAATTCACTACTCTATAATAAGTACGGGAGGTAGCCCTAGCTGCGATTCCCATATCATTTTTAAGGTAATTTTTCTTTACATTAATACCGTGAAACAACAAAAGTTAAAGGAGACTGAAGACCGCGTAGGAACCCGTCCGTCACACGGACGAGCTACCGACCAGTGTGGACGCGAGGGGGCGAGCCGTCATGGAGCGTCCATAAACTACGTGGCACGGTCTAGATGAGGGAGGGTGTGGCGGGAAAGTTACACTGGGCTACGTGGGAGAGGGGAGGCTGAGGGGTTCCGAGCAAGGCAATGTTGTTTTTGATTCATATTATTTGTCACAGTTAAAATGGGGTACAGAACACTCAACAGCATGTAAATATTTATTTCCGTCATTTAATTATTTCCGTATGTAATTTACGATAGTCTGACAAGAGAAAACAGTACCTACAAAATGTCTTCTGGAATGAAGAGAGCAAATAGCTACGTACTACGTGGGGTGGGGAAGAATACAGACAAAAGCCATGCCATGCTACGTAGGGGGGGGGGGGGGGGGTTCAGAAGAGGTAAGAATGCAGCAATGTGGTTCATGGATGCTCCCTAATTAGGCCGAGTGTTGGTGCGGTGACGGTCTGAAAAGACCGAGCGTGGCGGTGTAACGGTTAGCGTTCTCGCCTCGCATTCGGGAGGACGGCGGTTCGAATCCCCGTCCGGGCATCCAGATTTGGGTTTTCCATGGTTTCCCCAAATCACTCCAGGCAAATGCCGGGATGCTTCCTTCAAAAGGCCATGGCCGAATTCCTTCCCATTCCTTGCCCCCATCCTTGCCCCCCCTCCTTTCCCGTCTCTAAAGACCTCGATGTTAAAAAGAGATGTAAAGCAGTTAAAGAAGAGAGACTGTCTGAAAAGGTTTTTTTTTTTTTTTTTTTTTTTTTTTTTTTTTTAAGTGCTTGTGAATTTACGAGTATGTAGAAAGCGAAGAAACGATAGTACAGAAGGAACACGAGTTACACTTTCTAATTGTATCATATTAAAAAAAAAAATATATTAATAAAAATTCACACTAGTATTTATGTGAATTTATGATGGCCTATTAATTTTGTGTATTATTTATTAATTTGTGTTACACAAGAAAAATTATTAATATTGAGTTTAATAACTATACAGATAAAGATAAGTCAATGAAAGAATATTTTTATGAACATGCCTATAAACCACGGAGCAAAGTACGAGTTCTATTTCAAATCTGAACAAAAATTGAGTCTCTGTGCAGATACAACAGTCAAATTTTTATTAGAGTAAAAATAACACGAGTAGTGGAAACTGCCAGAATATTTTACGTTTTGCTATATTCGTTAGAATCAGTATTACTATTACTACCAAATGAAGTTTTAATTAAAATTAACTACGTGGTATATTGCAATTACATTACACGAAGTAACTGGGTTTTCTGAAGGCTTTTATAGTAATAAATATATAATAACGAGTGAAACGGCGGTAATAAAAAATGAAAAAAAACTTATGTTAGATTATACTGTATTTTTATTACCTGATCTTTCAAGGAATTCTGCTATTTTTCCAAATATTGTCCTTCACAGATTGGTCCTTGTACAGTGGTGAAGAAACATCACATATGCACGAAAATTTACACAATACTTCCACCAATTTTTCATCTTTATCCGCTGTAAATAACACCTTTCCCTGCTAAAATATTTGAACTGTTCCGCTAGCGGCTGAGTCTACACTGCTCTGGGACCGATACATTCGCGCGGCTCAAGCAGCCCGCTTCTTAGGAAGCGCTCTCGTTGCTTTCCATATAGCAGCCCATACATTAGCGGGGAAACGGGCAGTCCTGGAATGCGGTGAGGTGAGTCCACCGCAAATACTTCTAGTTTGAGGGCGACAACACGCCAGGGTTTTCACCCCACATTCCAAGCGTCAGCGTGTGATCCCTCGATCGCTACTAACACACAGTCTCACAGACCGTCCTGGACTGACGCATATGCTGCAATGGACGCTCGACTTCCTGGCAAAGATATCTTAACTGACTTTATTAAACTGTTTCTGTGAAGGCGGAAACTTTGGGGTATTCATTGGCATGGTCCTGAATTACAGTTTGGTTCGAAGGTTTATTAGAATCTCTATAAACAGAATTTAAAGACAAATCAATACACTAGATTTTTTATTGCTTTAGATTTACTAGAAGAAACATCTAGTCATAATACTTTTCGCCTGTTTATTCAGGTTGCTCTTATCAGGAATAATGACAGGGTTTCGTGAGCGAGTGCGACGTCTACACAAAGGGCTATGTTTGCCTGACAATCTTATAAATGAGAATGTCTGGACATATCATTTGCCTCAATCACACCTTAATTGCTCAACAGATTTAAATAAAATTTGCACGACGTTAATAAATTGTCTGAGTGGTAACAGTTTACAGGAATAGTTTCTTTATAATTTGTCTTTATTAATTCGCAAAATCAAAGCGTTTCCTTCTTCGTAGAGGGTAGAGTTTTATGTACTCCTTGATTTTTGTGTGCATCACAAACAAAGCTTTTTAGAAGTAATAGCAAGAACGTCTGACATACTCATATCCGTATTTAGTTTAAAAGCATCAAAACTGATGCACTTGATAAATAATAGTTTGGGAGCAGGATTTTTAATCTGTAATCTTAAAATTTTTTAAAGTCATACTCTTGGTAAGTTCATAAGGAGATGTCTTCAATTGTGGACACGAAATAGTGTGACAACTCAGAAACCACATCGTAATTTTGTTCTTAATATAAGTTTCATGATATACATAAAAAATTAAAGCTCATTTAAAAAAAAAAAGAATGCTGATGTTCAAGGAGCTGTATTGACGAAGGTTGTTGTTGGGTTGAAATGCAGTATGGACTAGAATGGCTAATAATTTTCCAAGGTGCATAGTGCATTTGGAGTGAAGAAGGTGACTTCCAATAGGAATTCTGACTATAATGACGTGAGAACCAACTCGAGACGTCCATTACCACTTATTGAGTGGTGGGCATAACTTATCTTTCGGCGCGCGATACAACTTTGTTACCTGTTTACTGGGTTTGAGGTAAAGTTTCGTTGAAGAGTATAAGACAATGAAAGCAGTTAACTATATTTTCAACTGGAGAAATTTTTCTGCTAGTCGTAATTTGAACAACGACAAAAACTCTTATACCATAACACACTTTCAGGCGGACGAAGTACAGATAACTGCTAGTCAGAAATATTGTCATTCAGTAATTTATTTCCGAATTCATGATGTAACTATAAATTGGTGATAATTACGTTGGTGCTAATACGAGAAATATGAAAAGGAGTCTATAAAACTGCATCATAAGACAAATTAAAATTTTTCTGTGAAAATTCTATTACAAATACCGGAAAAAAATCTCGTTAGTCAACTTTTCCTCTCTTGCCTACGGATCCATACTCACAGACTCGGCGATTAATCACACTAAACAAGGAATCACAAGAGAGACAGATAATGATAAAGTGATCTGTTCTACAAGGCACCACAGCGTGGCGCAGCTCTGATAGTCTCTCGCCACAGAGCTGCTGACTGCTGTGAACTGCGAAGAGTTTTTGCGACAGGAGAGACACCTTGATCTGAACTCCTCATACACTACAGCGCTTCTGCGTAGTAAAAATGGTAAATGAAAAATTCACGACAGTTATATTTTTTTATATTCAGTTGGGAAGAATACTTTAATCCAAAAATGCATACTAAGAGGGATATTGGAATTTAAAATACGATATTTTGTTTTACAGAGTCCATTTGAAATAACTGACACAGTTACTTTCAATACATCGGCTCCATATTGGCGTCAGGTTGCATACTTTCTGAAGACAAAACTCTTTGTGTTGTTATTTTCTGGCACGTATGGTGAGGTTCGTCCATCTTTAAAAAATCTATTCGATTTATAGAGAATATTGTCTGACATTATTTCCTCAGGTTACTACCTGTTTAAAATTTTTAACAATGATTTAATGCTTCCTTCTGCAAGAAAATTTAATTAAAAAGTATTATAAAGTATTCTTGCACGGCTGGAGGCTTTTCTACATTGATTGAATCTGTCAAAGAAAACACATACACACTGGCTGGTTAGTACTTGCTCAACGGCACAACACTGAATTCCAGTCATTGATGAGATCCAAATTTCACTCGTCTAATACAATGTTCTGCTAAGTTCAAAACGATAGAAAATCAGTTACGTCCCTGTTTTCTACGAGGAATGTTTGTGTGCTGTGGAGGTCATGTCCGGCCCATTCAAGCCTGCTGTGGTATTGTCTGGTGGTCACGAAATGTGCGCCGCAACTCTTCAGCCTGCATCAAAATACCTCACAGTGATAGTTTCATCAAGCACCGGGATTTGAACCAAGTCGTGTTGGCTGGCGGACATTGTCGTGGTGACTCGAACACTTTGTTGATCTCTTTGCAGTATAGTCAGGTAAATCTTGGTCGAACTGGAGGAAAACTAAAAACAGCCCCAATTTCTGCTATAAAATAAAATTTAAGTCTGGCGTAACGAGGACAGGCGGTGACTACACCAGACTGGCAGAGTGCGCCAGACGGAACAGCGACAATGGCGGAAACTGCAATCAACAAAGCTGCGAACCAGACATGTACACTAATATGCGAAACTGAGGGAAGTATTCGATTTAAAAGACTTTGTCGGCGAAAAAAATCATGATATAATCTACGTTTCGTGAAATACTTATTTTTCTAGTTTTAGGTTTGCAGTGCTGATATACCAGTACCATTATTTTTCTTGTGGTAGTTCCAGTGTCTACTCCTATTTAATTTATATGCTGTCTGTTTCTTCTGACTTAATATAACGTTATCATCTAATTTTGTTTCCACAATATCCAGGGGAACCAAATTGTAGAATTGCCTTACATAGTAACAGCATAAACTTGGTACTCTTAGTAGTTCTCTCAGGGAGCTACAGCGTGTTTTAAGAGCAGTTAGCCTGTACGGCTAATTTCGTAAAACTCGCCGCAGTGATTAATTCTTTAATTTAGTTTCCATGGAGCGCATGCTTCTGTGGCAGTTTGCACACAAAACGATTTCTTCCTCTTCTGTTAATTTTAATCTAAAATTCTTTGCTTGTAATTTCACCATCCACCTACTTTTTCCTTTAACGAATTTAAATTCTTTTACCGTTCTGGTAAATTATTCATAAGTTCCATTGCTAAATTATTCCAATTCCAGACTCTGCTAGGTATAATAGAAACTTTTACACTCTTGTTTGGGCAACCACCGACAGGCTAGGTTCTGTTTTTTCCGTTCCTGGCTGATGATCCAAATAAAACAGTACAATGTCAAAAATTCTAGTCTTTCACCGCAAAACATAATCAGTAAATTGACAAGGATGAAATTTAATAAAAAAAAAAAAAAAAAAAAAAAAACTGTAGCCCATTTATCATTTTAAGACACAACTGTTGGGCGTCATTGATAGCAACTATTGATACTGCAGCATATCGATTCTACAGTCGATGTCTTAGCCAGTAGGCGGTATAATACAGGAAGAATAAAGTCAATGGAAGACAGGAAGCAGTGAAGAGAGTGACTGGCAATGAAGCTTGGTGGAAAGCGGGAGACGAATTAGGGCTAGAATGTGGAGGGAAGAGACACTAAGCCAGCGCAAGGTATCTGAGATGAAGAAGGGGTTGGGGGGAACTAAGGAACAAAATGAGAAAAGTGCTCACCAACTTTCCTCAAACTGATACAGCTTAATCTACAGTTTAATTTTGCGCAACAGTAGCAACTGTTATTAGAGGATATAAACCATCGCTATTAAGGATGGTAATCAATGAACCTCAGTCACAAATTAAGATATTTGACCATTTTATTTAGTTACATATTGCTTTTCAAAATATGAATACAAAACTTAAATTCAATATATTAATACAAGGTTTATTCGATAGCAACGAGAAACGGAAAACAGATCTGTTCAGTGAATAGACCATTTTTAAGGGCATACTCTAAAAAACGTCTGCACACAAAGCAGTACACTTGTTATTTATATTAACTGCTGATATAAGTGAAACAATAGAACATTTGCAACGATTAAAAACTTATGAGCACACAATAATACTTTAGAAAAATATCTCATGTTGAATTAGAAACTGAGTTGTCAAGGGAAATAAATATTTATATATAAATAATATATATCTTACTGTTCGAGTTTAGTTAGAATTGATTTTCCACTCCAGTGGATAGGGTTAGGTACTAAACAAGTCTCTTACTTAATCGCGAATCTCGGTATCACCTCTTTTACACAAATATAATGTCTTCACTTATCAGATATTTCTGCTTTAGTTGTAAGATATTAAAACATTTAATGTCGATTACTTGTAATTTGGCTGATATTATTTACAGCATAACGGTTCGGCTAATCCGTGTGAAAACTGTTATATAACTATCAAATTATTTTGTAAAAATTACATCGTATCAGCGTTTTTTTTTTTTTTTAGTTTAAGAAATATTTATCATCCAAACCTTACATTACTCTTGTTACATAGAAGCTTATTAAAAAAAAAGTAAAATTATGTATTTAGACTGGTAAATTGAGTATAATTGGTAAGTTAAAATTTTAAAGAATTTATTTTAAAAAATAATAGCAAGTCTAATAAATATTGTTTGCTCCAATAGGTTTCTAAAGGACATCTCTTGAAAATGAAGAAGTTAAGAGGATTGTTGGAAGAGCTGGCAAGAAAAACAGAATTATCTAGCAGCAAATTGAGTTTTGAAATAATAAGAGTTGTATAATGAGAAATTTCGAACATTATATTAGCGGAGAGAAAATTGATTAGGTCTCGAATAGAAACGAACCTGCAAATCTTCGGATCAAACTTTATACAAAAACTATTATAAACACGATCGTTGTTGATATTGCAGGATTTTAGGCAGAGCGAACTAAATTAAGTGAACTGCAAAAGATTACATTTAAACTGTGTCTACAAAATCTATTTATTTAACATACAGTCAGCATAATTGATGTGACACTCTCTGTCTATTTAAACTCAGTGACACTCTGACTAGCCAAAACTGCACCGCGCAACAGCTGACGGCTAGCCGCGGGGGTGACCACCCTGAAGAAAGTGCCATGAAGCTGATTAGGAAAATAAAAGAATTACAATCACACTAAATTTCATATATAGTAATTGACGAAATAGTGCACTCAAAATGATAGAATTTTAAGTTATAAAACTGTTCGTAGGTCTTCCCTAACTTTGAAAGTAATGTAACATACGCAAGCAGGTGAAGGCTGGAGAGGGTGGGCTAGAGCCGCAGTAATATTGAGAGCCGTTTCACACGGGACACTCGGTGTCCGGTCACTGGAATCTCACGCGGTCACTCGGTGTACCTAAACATCACAGAAAAAGCTCCCGCTTTCCTCACCGACAAAGAACGTGATTGTTGTAACAATGCAGTGTCCGAGCAGCTAGAGGGGACGGCCACCGACCAGCCACAGTAGCTAGTGGCGCCAGACACAGCCGCTCTCATGCTAGAGATCCAGTAGCCGGATACAGAGTGTCCCGTGTGAAACGGGCCTAACTGTTCACAACACAATCACAGCCTCTTCACGCACAAATTCCAAATAACACTCCCCTTTTTCTCTTTTTAAGTACTTTCTGAGGTCTGCAACAACAAAATAACTGAGGAATTTTGTTCTTCCAAATTGCTTGTATTACGACTTTAGAATGCAAAAAACTGTTACATTTAAAAAGAAAGTGAGACCAAATGCCCGAGCAGATGCATTGCTGTAAACAGACATTAACATAATGGAATCGATTTCCTCATTAATAAACCTGAACTATATGTTTGGTTCTGTACTTATCAAATCAGTTGGGTAACTGCACTAGTGATACAAAAAGTAAATTAAAAATAGTACAATATAAATCAAGTTTCCGGGGTGACTCTTACACTGAAATTTGTCTACAAGGAGACTCAGAGTGTGGTGAGACCGTAATGGCTGCAGCGCGTTGCCATATCAGCCAGAGAAATAAGAAATTTACAGTAGACATTTAAGTCATACCTGCATTTCAGATATCATACGACATACGACAAAAATCCTTTGTTTGCCTTTCATCCTGTACGTCACTGACTTGATACGACGGCGATATCCGGCCGCCGTCGATTATAATGCCTGTCGAATGGCTCAGTCACGCTGCTTCACCAAATGGAAACGGCCATCCATCTTTCCACGCCGCTAAAGGAATGTGGACGTACCATATTTTACTGTATGTCAAAAACTGTAGAACGTGAAAAGGATCTAATGGTGGTTGATGCCAGATCCTTCAGTTTAAACTGTAGTAATGTCTCAATGTTGTAATTGTTGGTGTTCCTAATTGCAGTAACAAACATCTCAATCAGTCAATAGCAAATAGTTTACTGCCGGTATTTTACACGGGGAGCTGCTATTGTGTGAGTCACACATTATTTATTGCTTTACATTTCCACTCGTATTTTTTATTGTTTTTGGGAATGCATTTTCATTGATTTATATTTGTCAATATTTTATCACGCACTTACATACTGTCAAACTGATTGTTTTTACTTTTGTATTATCAGCTTACTTGCAATAGGTAATTGGTCCTCGGACTCTTTTTGCAATAATTGTTCTATAATATTAGTGTAACATGAACTACTTTATGTATCCTGTCTTTAACAAATATATGGAACTGAGTCGTGACCTAAATTTAGTTCACCTCTCTTCCAGCGAACCGTTGGCAAATGCAGCTAGGCCGTATGAATTCCTGAAGCACTTCACTTGGGTCAGTATGTGTGGTTGCTGCTTATTGAAAGAGGACGAATCCAGTTGTGGACCGTAATTTATGCGTAATTCCTTTATATCAAAGTTCTGTTCAATATTTCGTTGGTGTAGTTTGGTCACTTGACCACATATTGTTGGCGTTAACCACCTGAGGGATGTACCTGGACACCATTAAAAGAACCAGTAAGGGACCAGTTACCGAGTGTGGTGGGTGAGCTGAAGCGCTTGGTTTGGCAGTCGGAAAGATGCGGGTTCGAATCACCATTCGGCCATCCAGATTTTGATTTTACAGGTTTCCTGAAATCATGCCGGGATAGTTCCTTCTATACGCTATTGCCGAATTCATTCCCCTCAGTCCTTTCCGTCCTATAATGACATCGACGAAGCGTAAAGCCATAAGGGAAAAACACCCTCTCACGACAATTTGTGTCTGAAATTTGTCATCTGACACTCGGCCATCATTAATTTGGTTTACTTTTCGGCGGTGCGGACCAGTGTTATGCTGGTGGATAGAAAACTCTCTTTTTCTTTGAAATGATTTCCTGGCACATCATGTGTTTTTTAATTGTGGGGGGAGCCCTACCATCTTCGCACAAAGAATAAAATCCTTGCTAAAGGTGAAGGTCGATTTTATGGCCCGTAAAAATTGCACCTGAGACCCAGATAGGAACTGGGGTCTTTCCATATCCGAATCGATCCTGACAAATCTGAATATATTCAAACATATAAAAGTACGTTTGTATTTTGGGATAGCAAAAACAAAATGTGCATAAAAACAATATATTTATTTTTTTATGTTTAAATACTTATTTTTTTATTACATCTAGATTCGTCTGGTTACTCAGATGGTTTCATTGTGCAATTGTGATACCATTAACTGAAGTGGACCAAATTCGTCTTTATTGTTGCTGTTATTGCTTTCTGCATACCTTTTCCTTCTCTCTTACTAATAAAGTTGTGCAGCATGCATACTGCTGGCACAATGATGACATTTTTTTTTAAGTTTATCATTCACTAAAATTTAGGACTTCTCCACCTCAACAAAGGTGAATGGTTTTTCACAAGATAGTAGTATTTCAGTAGGGACAGCTTCACCATTGCAGATGATGATTGCATTATAGAATGTTTGAGGTACCGGAACTGAATTCCTTCCGAATTTCAACCAAAACGAGCCTCAACAAATCCCCAGATCAAATAATTAGTTTACTATTGTTTAATTTTACTCCTATAATTGGCAAAATAATTCCTCAAGATTTATGTTTAGTAATGATTATTTTTAAATAATGATTTTTTGACGGTTTCACATATAACATTTTCTCCTCTCTTCATCAGCAGCCTGAACAATTAAAATATATTTTTGATATGCATAAAACTTTTGAATATTTAAATTGAAATGTTTCCGAGGATTCTAATAAGTTCAAGAACACATCTTAACTCGAAATAATCTATAGACTTTAGTCCACCAAAATAAATCACTTTAAATTAGTGTCTTTTTATATTATTTTCGGGTGAAGTTCTTCTGCCTGCTCCTTAAACGGTTTCCTGGATATGCTAATAAATTTTTTGAACTATTCTCGTGCTTGCAGAAAAGCTCAACATGTTAGATTTTGGCGAATGCAAATATGATCCCAAACTATGTACTTTCCAAACTAGAAGCTTTCTCAAGAATCTATAAGTAACAAAATATAGAAAGACAGGATTTGGAGGAGGTACAAAGAAGAGCTGCTAGATTTTTCTCTGGAAATTAATGCAGAACACACCCAGTAACTACTATGATAAAGGAACTACAATATGACTCATTGGAAGTCAGGTGGAGGGAGAATAGAATGGCGGGAGTGTACAAGGAATATATTAAATATGAAGCTTGGTGAAAGAATTAAGATATGCAAGGAAGTTAAAAGATAATCATGACCACAAGCTGGAACTCGATTTAAGGCATAAATGTGTGGTGAAATTTTCTTTCATTGATGACATCAGTGAATAGGATATATTTACAAGGTTTATAACGAATAATTTTTCAAAAAGATGAATAAATTTAAATTATCATTCATAGAGGGCAAAAGCAGGCTAGTTCAAGAATGGGTAAAATATGTGTGTGTGGAAGAAACTGCAAAAGGTGTGTGTTCTTCACCACAATTAAATTTAACATTACAATTACGAACCATGTGACTTTTCATACTGTCATTTAGGCTGAAGCTCTCGAGTTGATGGTAAGTCGCAGGAGAGCTGAGAGAGGAGGAACAACTCGCAATGCAATCATCACCTAACTGTTGTTACAAAGTTGTGTTGCAATGGTAGGTGGTGTACCAATACTGTTAATGTGATTCTAATGGAATTGCTGCAGCTCCTAATCACTTACAACCAGCGGAACTCGTGGAGAACCTACAAAAGATGGTAAAACCACTTGTCGCGAAATAATCGCGGGAACACTTAGTTATGTTAAGTTGTGCAAGAAGCAGCAAGACAACGTGAAAGTATTGGTGTAGGAAAACGCCGTAGCGATATGAAACCGGAGAAACACGAGATGTTTGTAGGAGAGCAATATGTAGTCAACAAGAGGCAACGCGATAACATTAACAGTGGGGAAAGCAGAAGGTCGGAGCGAGGGTGATAGGGCTGCGTGTTGACAGCAGCGGAGGATTCCATTAACACGACCCGACCCGGTAGCCTACGTGACGGAAAACACGGAAGTTTCCAGAAGGGCAGATAGGACTAATGCAAGAACGTAAACAAGCGATCAGAATGTTCTAGAAGGTTAAGAGGACACAAATAATCTCGTCATTAAGAAGTATAAAAGGAGGTGGCTGGGCCACCGAGAGCCAGAGTAGGGCGGAGCAGTAAACAGATCAGGACTGTCAGATTGGGGCAGCAGCAGAGAGTAGGACGGAGAGACAGACTAGTGCAGGGAACAGTAGTCGCCGTCAGTAGTTCAATGCTCAGTAGCAGTCTTCGATGCTGGTTTAGGACTTAGTGTCTCTGGAGTTCCATGGACGGTAGTCGTAGGGAAACTAAACTGGTTAATCCCTATGGGAGATACTTTTCATACCGAACTTATTTAAAGTTGATGCGGAGGATCCAGTTCCTGCTGAAGGAATTCCGCGAGTTGGAGATGTTAGAGGAATAGCACCTTGTAACCACGCACCTCCCTGGGATTTAGGTTTAAAAGAGAAGTAGGTCGGGGCTTCGAGAGCTGTAGGTTTGTTTCCTCACATCCTTGTTTTATTTCTCAAACCACTTTCCACACCGAGTTCCCAAGTTTGAAAATCATTACCCACTTGTATTCAGACTTCCAACAACAAGACGGAAGTCTAACTCCCAACTTCCGAACCGCTCGCGGAAGTAAATTAGCCAACCAGGACGCAATACACTGATAATATTGAAAAAAGTCCAAACTCAAAAATCTGAAGAGAGCTTTGCAGAATGTTCTTACAATGGACATAATTAATTAAAGCTGACAAATACAGATTCTTTTAATACAATTTTCTTTACACAAGTGTATAACTATCTGACAGAGTTCTATTATATTAAATTGATATTTTTTCTCTATATCAATGAAAAAATCATAATGGTCTCTCATAATATTGGGTAAGATAAGTAAAGGGTGCAGCTGACTACAGTAGAAAAAAATGTTTTCACTGACAGCCTACAGGTAACATTTATTTCAAATATGTTAAAACCCATATTATTGAACAAAATTCAATCAGTGTAGAAAAACTGATACTATCAAAATGTGCCAGGAATAATCACAATACAAAATAGAAATAACAACAATAAATTGAAATATTTAAAAATCAAAATGAGATATGTAGTGACTCATTTCAGAAAAGCTAAATTACAGTTCTAAAGACAAACAGACTTTCATTACAGTCGGTGAACTGGTCAGAAGAGAAAAGTTGTATACATAGTTCATACAAATCTTATGCAAATCAACAAAAAACTGATATGGTAATAAACATTCAAACTGATATAACTGAAACAGTTTTTCTATTTAGAAATTTCTATATTCCCAAGAATGTACAACTAAAACAAAAAAACCTCTTAAACTAATAATAGACTTGTTTGCATCCAATAATATTACTTACAACAATAGATAAAACTAGATATTACCACAAAATAAATCAGTTACAACTAAACAACAATACTATATGTTCTATAAAAACAATAAGCATGTTTGAACTTTTAATTGAATTATTACATCCATTTATACATAGCCTTAAGAGAAACAATAAAGAAAACCAAACCAGATCTATAATTCCTATATTGATATTTGAATAAATTTTTAGCTTTAAATCAGGAAAGGATGTAAATAATACATATAAAATTCCAAATTCCTATAGTTGTTTTAGACACAAAAATGATTTTGCAGTATTTTGTATATTTGACAAAATTATTTTATTACTCTTAGAAATACATTATTAATTAATTTCATTGTTAACACTAGAGTGCCCAAGCCGGCTACATATATAGCCCAACGTGTAATATTGTCGTAAATTATTTAATCTTGGCGCGCTACAGAATAATCGGCCAGTGTACTCCTCAAGTACTCGCCCAACCCCCGCAAGTAGCGTGACATCTCGCGTGGTGCACAAACAGCTGCATAAATCGCCCTTGAATTTGATGGACTATACCTGTAGCCCATGCGAGCATTGGAAGAAGTTAATTATTTAATATAAAAGTGACAAAGTTGAGATAAATAAGATTAAAAATTTTCTGTATTAATAATATAAAAAGTACATAATTATGTAGTCTTTCTCGGCGTTGAGAATACAAATATTGTTCTCGGGTGAATAGCCGAGTCATAGGAGTGTCATAATTACACTTACACAATATTTCGGCGCTCTCAAGCATTGGCGCCATCGTCTAGTGAAGTGAGGTCAGGAATGTGCGAATTTGCTGAGCTAGACCAGACTCCTGGTTCTGCGCTGTTATTGGTCGGCTGTGGAACCAGTCGTAGCAGGGGTCAAATCTCGTCACGACTTGAAACGATGCCAGGATAGAGTTATGGCTGGATTCGATGTTCTTTTTCACATGGCATGCAGCGGAAAGGCTGAAACTCATCGTTCATTCGAAGTTAATATCCGATAACAAAGTCCTCACCATAAATTGCTTATGCAACTGATGGGTCAACACAAATCCGTTGCGGGCCTTATATTGAGCCATGCTGCCACGTGATTGGTCAGCTTAGTAGCAAATCGTAGCCGTGCTTCGATAGAAGGAAAAATCAGAAGGCAAAATCTTCCCCATAAGCTGCTAATTAATGCATGAGCAACAAATTGCTCACTTATGTTACCACCGAACTTACCGTTGATTTCATGCATTAATGAGCAGCTTATGGGGAAGGTTTTGCCTTCTGATTTTTCCTACTAACGAACGACGAGGCAGGACCCCGACTACGATTGGTTACCAAGCTGACCAATCACGTGGCAGCATGGCTCAATATGAGGCCCGCAACGGATTCGTGTTGACCCATCAGTTGGATAAGCAATTTATGGTGAGGACTTTGTTATCGGATATTAACTTCGAATGAACGATGAGTTTCAGCCTTTCCGCTGCATGCCATGTGAAAAAGGACATCGAATCTAGCCATAACTCCATCCTGGCATCCTTTCAAGTGGCGACGAGATTTGACCCCTGCTACGACTGGTTCCACAGCCGACCAATAACAGCGCAGAACCGGGAGTCTGGTCTATATCAGCAAATTCGCTCGTTCCTGACCTCACTTCACCTGAAGATGGCACCAACGATTGAGAGCGCCGAAATATTGTGTAAGTGTAATTATAACTCTCCTATAACGCGGCTAGTCACCCGAGAACAATATTTGAATATAAAAAGTAATGTAAAAAACTGTTGTTTATGTGTGTTGTATGTGTTTATGGAATTTTCGTGTAACTTTCTTACATTTTTGTCATTTTGATAAAGTGGGTAATGTGAACGATGCCCAAATACTAAATTGGTTGCTGGAGGATGACAAAGTGGCCTGCTTGGATCTCTTTACCATTTTGATACGGAAGAAGATGGCAAGGAAGACGAGGGCGAAGATGAAGACCTGCCTCTGTTAACTTTGGCTTCCTACCAGTCTCGCAATGGTATAAAATGGAGTAGTGCTCACCGCCCACTTCAAGAATCATATCTCACAATATATGAGGTGATATGAAAGCGTCAATAACTTCAAGAAGTCGGATTCGATTTTGCAAGACCTTGTGTAGAGCGTCGTATATCCCAGCAAAATATACCAAATGGTATAATTCTGAAAGGCAGACTACTTCTAGAACTTGCAGAACAACCCCCCAAAATAATATACCTATTAGGGGAGAATTGGATGATTTTATTTTTACACTCGAGACCGCAGCACGCGCAAGCAATGCATGAGGCGCATTTGTAGTGAACATCAGGCAGTCGTCTGTTCTGAATTTATGCTAACAGAATGATTTATTATCAATGACTTTGATAATTAGTTCAATTACTTAACTGAAATCCCATTTTATAATAAACATTACGTTCCTAAATAAAAACAGGACTAAAGGATCTCAACCTTCAAAAAATCGTTGATTTTTAAGAAGTTTATATTTATGTTGCAAAACATAGTTATTTTGTTAATTGTATGAGCCATTATCATATAAATAAATAAGCAGCGCATCTTTATAACTGTATCAAAGTATGATCAAAATTTTGAAGGAAATTGTCCATTATATGAATATTATCAAATGCATTTAAATATAAAAGAGTAAAAGATTTTCCAGAAACTTAAAAAAAAGAAATTCACCTACGTGGAACTCTACACATAACAGGTTTGAGACAAACTCTACTAGAAAATTGTAAAATTCCCTAAAGAATCCACATTTTTTAAGATTCCCTAAACATGTACATAATTTTACCAACAAATCACAAGAAAATGAATATTTATCAGAAATATATGTAAGACATTTTACACTAAATTGGGCACTGTGTGAAATGTATCCTACAACTTGTTAAAGATTTTAAGACTTTGTAAAAAAATGCTGCAAAATAACTGTAAAATAGTTATTCAACTTAAATAAATTAAATGATACTTTCATAAAAAAAAATGAGAATTCACGCTAATGAATCCGTTGGTGATATTTAACACTCACAGAAAGTTTAAATTATTGACCACATAGGTCACAAGAAAACTAGCATGGAACTGTATGACTGCATTGATGACTTTTAAAATCACTAGACCATTTAAATTATCTTCCATAAACATCACAGGAAAACTAGTGTTCACTTAAATGAATCCGCTGATGGCTTTATGGTCATATAAAGATTCCCAGACTCTGTATATGATTTCTCACAATGGACGTTGATCCATACGCGTCTGCTGATGACTTTCGAGATGCCCAGACGTAAATGATTTCGCAAAAACATCACAGGTACAGGAGCGAACAGCTAAATGAATCCGCTGATGAATTTTTAGACTGCCAGACTCTGTAAATGCATTACCACAAATTTCACAACAAAAGGGTCATTCACCACTATAAGAAACCCAGATATTGGAAACGATTTCCCACAAACATCACAAGTAAAGGGGCGTTCATCTAAATGAATCCGATGATTTACACAGACTGTGTAAATGCTTTCCGACAAATGTTACAACAAACGGTTCGTTAGCCTAAATGAATCCGCTGATGAAGTTTAAGACTCCTAGACCGTGTAAATAATTTCCCACAAATGTCACAAGAAAGTGGGCAATCGCCTGTATGAACCCGCTGATGTCTTTTCAGATGTCCCGATATTGTAAATGGTTTCCCACAAACATCACAACGAAATGGGGGTTCACTTAAATGAATCCGCTCATGAATTTTAAGACTCGAAGGCCTTGTAAATGATTTGCCACAAATGTCACAAGAAAATGGGTGTGCGCCTGAATGAATCTTTTGATGACTTTGGAGATATCGAGATTGTATAAATGATTTCCCACAAACCTCACAAGTAAAGGAGCGTTCACCTAAATGAATCCGCTCATGAATTTTAAGACTCGAAGACCTTGTAAATGATTTCCCACAAACATCACAAGTAAAGGAGCGTTCACCTAAATGAATCCGCTCATGAATTTTAAGACTCGAAGACCTTGTAAATGATTTCCCACAAATTTTACAAGAAAATGGGCGTTCGCCTGTATGAATCCGCTGATGAGTTTTGAGATTTCCAGACTGTGTAAATGATTTCCCACAAACATCACAAAAAAAGGGGCGTTCACCTAAATGAAGTTTCTGATGTCTTTTAAGAACCGAAGACCATGAAAATGTTTTTCCACAAACTTCACATGAATATGGTCGTTGAACCAAATGTGATCTGTGATCATTTCTAAGATCCCCAGAAATCGAAAATGAAATTATATTATTTTCACTAGAAAATGTGGCACAGACTTTGTCATTAGGCTGAAGACTGGAGGACCATGTGCTTGATGTCATATGCAATTTGCACACAACTGTTAGTTCATCTGATTCATGTATCTTATAGCTATGTTTACTTTTAGAGCTATTTTTATGGCTATTTGCAGTGATTAGTTTCCCCTCTATTCTTTTGGTTTGAAATTCAGCAATAGGACGTGGCTGCTTGGAAACATAACTACTTTTTCTGCAGTCACAAAAATCCCTAGAAACAATAAAAGATGCATATTACTATGTGGTAACAACATATCATGATTATTCACAATTTTCAGGTATAGTCATAGTTTTTCTATTAATAGAGTAAATTATTGAAATATGTACTTTATGAGTATATATAGTAGTATAATGATAAATTGTAGAAAGCCACATTTCTAAATAATAAACTATGCTAATCTTTAAAATAAAGAGCTTATTATTTTTCGAATGACTTTAAAAAAACACAATGGTTTGTTAGAGGAAAAATGACAAAAACAAATCAACAATTTCTAAATTAAAAACTAAAAAATTGTTTTATCAACGATTAAATTAAAAACTTATAAACATAAGACTCTGACAAATCATAATACTTTATATTTATAAAACATTAGCAATATAAATAAAATTAATATTACCAACAAAATATTTTTTGCTCCCTATATAAACATAAATTATTAAGTTAATACCTTAACTGGTTAAGAAACACATTGCAGCTATCGGTAGGGTAAAATGTGTGATTAAATAGGGGATATTCTTTAAATATTAATTTTTTAAGTGGTTCTAGTGCACAGCCCTGATCAGTAACTAAATTTTACCTGAAAGTCACATTAAATTAGATATTTGATAGAAATACTTAGAAGAGATGAATAAAGAAATAACACTTACTATGAAGCTTCCTCATTTTGTGTCTAGATCTTATTTCAGAAATGACTTGATCACCAAATTTCTTCAAATAATTTATTGAATATCCATAGACATTTTGCAATGTCAGGCAATGTATCTATCTAAGATGATTGAAATGTAAAGCTCATAACATAAAAGAAAGTTGTACCAGAATCACACATAGAGATGGAGACTACTTGAATAAATCAATATACTGACAGGTGTTAGAAAGATGCATATTGTTTCCTACACTCTTCAATATCAATCCTGCTGACATTTTTCACAATACCTAGCAAGAAGTTAATAAACAAAACAAGATAAGTGGCAATTGGATAAACAACATTTGTTACGCAGTTAACACTGTGATCTTCATCAATATCCCAGCACCTCAGTGTCCTACAGAAAGAAGTAATACAGCTAACAACATTAGCTTGAAATCAATCTTGAAAAACAACATGGTAATCAGCTTGATGATAACTGAAATAAAATAGTGACCAATCCAAATATCTTGGACACTGGTTGAATAAAAATGGGGGCCATACACAAGAAGCGACTACCATTTATCTAAAGCACCAATCAAAAAAGTCTTAACATCTTGTGTGTCAAGACTTCGAACTGGAATTGTGATAAGTTATGTGCTGTGGGCAGTACTGCAGGAATCGAAGCCTGGACACTGATATCTAAACCATTTATCGGTGAAGGCTTTTCAGTCGATTATTAAAAGTCCCAATGGAAAGATCATGTAACAAGCAAACAAATTATGTTCCTCAAAAAACGGACAGCAATGAATTATGATCACAATTTTCGAAATGGTAAGGAATCATTTATGCAGACAAATGGTTTCGATAAAAATTAGGTGTCAAATAGTTTTTTTTTTTTTTTTTTTTTTTTTTTTTTTAGTAAAGAGGCATTATTTATAAAGATCGACATTATTTCAATGCAATATGTCCCATTTTTCAGAGAATTTATTTTATCCATGACGTCTGATTCTGGTTGGCTGAAAAATATCCATGTGTCTGCTATTGACTGGAAATATATTCCATCTATAAAGTGTTTTAACCTTATGAGTATGTGACAGAGTAAGCAAAGTGTGGTATGTAGAACAGATATTCCTAAAATTTGTATTTTACATCACTAAAGTTTTCTAGAAACAAAAGCAGGTGTATTGTCCTGGTAGAACACAAATTTTTCGTTTGTATTACAAGTATTAATTCACAATGATTTTAAGCAATTGGTACCTACTAATCACCAGTTTTCAAGATGAGGGTTTCTTGACAATACCCTTTTCATCCGAATAAACATTTTCCATTGTCATTCAGATAGATGCAACCGATTTCTCAATTTTTGTAGCTGATGTACTGGTTTCGCATTACACTCATTAGTGCTACCTTTCTCGCATAAAGTACTGGACTCTTGTCTCTAGGGTAATAACAAATTGCAGCACAAAACAGATGGGAAGCCTGTTAAAATGGTCCAAACATGAATGAATAACTGATTTTCAAATTTGAAGTTGATTAGAATTTCGATATCCATTACTGCGCCAAACTTTCTTGTATTTAATACTTGGTGAAAATGTCCTTAATTGACGATGGTGTGACACCATGTTTTTGCATATTCTTGAATTTTTAACTGTTCTCAAACCCGACAAATATTGAAGTATGAGCATTTTACCCTCATAACAAATATGCTAATCGAAAGCGGAGTGTGATCTAAAATGGAATGACTTCACAATATAGGAATAGTCAAAAATACCCTGGCTTGTCTCTATAAAGCGATTTCACTCTCAGAAACCACTGCCGCAGCGTAAAAATGAAAAGTAACTGCAAGAAACAATATTACTTAAACAAGCTGACAGGAACAGGCTCGCGCACTAATCAAAGTGACAACTGCACTTCTGCTTTCGTACTATACCACAGACAGTGCATTTCCAGAGTGGAATCAACTAGTTCACACTAAGACAGAAGATGCTGAATCATCAGCTGCCTGAAACAGTCATCTGTGGGAATGGTGGGAATAACATCTGGCACTGACCCTGCAGATAATAATAATAATTCTATGTGGTTGTAATGACCTGGTGACAGGGTTTCAATTGGCTGTGCATTCTGTCCCTTTCTTATCCACCTTAACCTAACCTGGCAATCCTACCAGGTACAGATATAAAACGGGAAGAAGCTACTAACTCCACTTGGCTCAGAGTGAAATCTTACACCTCAGAGCCACTGCAAGGAGCACCAAGCAGGGCCTCGAAAAACAGAGTGCAATGAGACATTAACGGGATCAAGGTGGAAGATAGTCTGCCAACTGAGCAACAATGGCTGATACGGAAATAACTGAACAGACTGCGGGAAGCCATTAATGGCTACAGAAACTGTTGATACATGGAGATACTATTTCTCCATACAGATTTAATCCTCATCAGTGTCCAGGTCAATAGAGCCTGGAATGGAGAGGGGGACTAGAAGGAATTGGGCAAGGAAGTTTTTAAAGGAACCCCCCGGCGTTTATATGGAATGATTTTGGGAAACATGGAAATCAAGAATTTATGTGGATGAAATGGATTCTAACCAGCATATTCACAAAATGGAATACTAGGAAGGGCATACCAAGTATTATTGTGATAAAACTCAAACCATGATATATTTTCTGTTATGTTAACAAACTTGTAGTAAAATTATTTCAATAAGTCAGTGAAAAGGCAATTACATTAAATTGTGTTTGTCTGAAGCTGCCATCTACATGAAAAGAAACATAACAATCGACACTTTAGAAGTAAAGCCTTCACTGTGCCAAGCCCAGAACTACCAATATTATCATCACAGTATGAAACTTGCATATTTTGCAGTGAAAGTGCGATATTCCAATCATCCCTTAATATACTGACCACCAACAGGATGCTGTCATAAGTCAACCAGTTAACTAGAACTGTGATCTCAAAAAGTTGCCACTGCAAAATGAAAGTAAAATCTGAAATGAAAAGTAATCAAACTACTGTTGACTGTTCTACATTTACTTCCAGCCATTCTAATCCACCTCTATAGCACATATTATTTAAGAAGTCATGGAAACCCAGTTCACCCTAATACTAATTTAGAATGGGTATCGCCAGCAGTGAAACAAGTATTTAATTTATACATTATGTACTTCCTCCAGTTTCTGTTTAACAAAATTTTATCTGTAAATGAAATTACAATTTTCTATTTTATAAACTATATTTATAATAAATTAGTCACTTAGGTAAAACTTACCAGTAGTTTGTAATTTTATTTACATTAGTATGGCTTATGCTGTTTCTACAGTGTAACTAGATAAAATCTATAGAGCAGATTCAAGACTTATATACATATAAATATATATATAAAATCACTGAAATACAATACAATTAATATAGATGCCATGTACCTATCATTAACTGGAGTTTATGCCTTTTCCAGCAATTTCCCCTACACATCTACTTATGCCCAATATCACTGCATTTGCCTATTTTAAATTCTTTTAGAGTATCATATATATTCTTCTACATTTCCTACAAAAGTTATTCAAATATGAAACTATCTCTGCTACAAAACAAAACTTCTGCCACCAGAGTATGCCGGAAATCAAATATGAATATAAGGTCATAGTTGCACATTCAGTTCCATACAATATAACTAATTATTCATCAAGTCATTACCAATAACACACAGCTTAATCAAATACATCAATCTCTTTAGCAGCAACCTACCTACCTCCCAGCACACTGCCACCTATTACTAGATAACAATAATGTAGCTCCCATATTGTTGCCATTCACTAGTAGTAACCTGGACAAACAATTAACTGATGTCCAAGTATTTCCAACCATATATTATCGATTTTTTTGTTGTTGAAATAACATATTGAATTTTTAAAACTAAAAATTCACTGTTGCATAAAGAAAGAGATAGTAATAAAAAGAGCATTTTATGTATACATTTTATAATACCTAAAATACCAAAAATCTCAATAGTTTCCAATTAATTCTTCTTTAGCAAAGCTAGTTAGCCATAACTGCCATATGCTGCTATGTAGAAACTAGACACCAAAGAAGCTGGATGTCTATTAATATAGCTTACTTAATAATTACAAACCCAATCTGCTCAGACAACTGCACAAATGGTAGCTACAGGATAGATATGAACTTCTGAATTGATTAAACTGATGATAATCAAGCAGACATGACTTCAGTATTAGTGCAAAATTTGTATCACAAGAACAAAATGAAATTAAATATAAAAATAACTGCAGCAGCAATAAAAAACAATAAGATATTATCTTACCTTCTATGTGTAATACTGCTGGTGTATTTATGAAATTTGAGTTTCGTCAAATCTCTGAATACTTTGGAGCAGTATGTACAAACATATAAGGGACCTGAAACAGCTGAGGTGTGGCTGAACACATGTTTTGTTAGGGAGCACCAAGATGAAAAAGTGTCTGCACAGAATACACAAGCAAGTTCAACTAATAATTGCTGTTTAAAAATAATGTTATTGCACTCTTGCACATTGTGGTCACAGAACCTTGAAACACTAAGAAACACCTGACCACAGTTATGGCAAATATGCAATGGTGTATTTACACATAAGGCATGACTAAAGACATGGCCTGTTATTAAGTCCCTTGTGGTGAAATACCGAAGACATGTGACACATGCGTACTGTGATGGCCTGCCTACTGACATAATGCTCTCACTAGTTACACTGATATTACTCAATACCACCAAAAGGCTACAGCCAAGTCTTAAGTTCTTCACCAAACTAAAAATATGCTGGCACCACTAAAAATATGTTTTCCTGCAGCTTAAGCTTTTATCTGTAAAGAAAATGAGAAATGTTTTTTATCCGTATGTTTACTATAAACCATACAAAGACAATTACATGGAGACATTGTAACATTGCATATATATATTATATAAAAATGATAAAAGTATTAAAATTCTATGCTCAGTAAAGAGATTAATAAAGTTATTTTATGAACAATATAATAAGTATCCAATCTTCACTAGTAATATTATGTATCTGATACATAAAAACAACTCCCCTTATTATTCAATGTTAATCAGTTACAGGAGTCGACTGCAATTGGTCGTTGAACAGTTGGGAGGAGGGGCTGTGGATAAACTAGTCCATGTTCAATTTCCAGTGAGTAACTGTCAGTGTCCAACCGGCCATTGATCTGTTTTCTTCACCATGATCAGAGATCTTAATCGATTATAAAACATACTTATTTCCTAGCGCATTTAGTGGAGGCTACAAATAAAATTAAGATAATTCAACCAACTCATTTGTCAAAAGAATAGCTCAGCAGAGGTACAGTGTGATTCATTACAATAAACAAATGATGCAACAAGTAAGTTTTTAAAGGGAGTAGCTGGCTACAAATTATCCAGTGAAAGTTTGTTATTAAATATTATTACCATTATGGAATAGGAAACACAGGGTGGCAGAAAGTGAAATGTCATCTTGTTTAGAGCACTTGTATTGGATGGTGCACTGTGGCATAGCTCAACTGGTACAATGGGAAACAAAACATTTACAATTCAATTAAAAATACTACAGACTCACTGTAATGACTTATAAGGCATGTTCATATTGCTATCAGTATGAACCCTACAGCAAAGTCACCTCAGGAAATAAAAAGAAATCAAACAAACATCATCATCATTCTGCTTCCAACATGATGGAAGTAAATATAGAGCACTATAACCTGCCACTATGACAATGTCAAATGCCACCATGAAACGTTAAATGGTAGTACAAGAAAAAGAAGACACTAACTGGTGGGTATACACTCACTGTGACACATAAAAAGTGAAACGATCTTTTTTTTTATTTATGCTTGATTTTACTAAAGCATTAATTAGTCTCTTCCATCCAGTACACCAATTTATAACTTCATATGCATTAGCAAAACTTTAACTGTACTTCAACTAAATAAGGACCACAAGATATTCAAGAAAATAACTGCAGACAACTATAAACTGGAGGCTTCAGTAGTTTTGAAACAGATTGCTATTGGACAATCACAATTACATAAAGTCAAAACAAGATAGAAAACACGGTAATTACAGAACAGTAAAGCAAATGACATCCCAGTGATATATTTTACTCCCTGAAACACAGACTACAACAAAACATAATGTACTACCTGGTAAATGAAAGAAAGTCTTGGTTTTTTAATGTAAGCATTTCCACATCGAAACATTATACTGCAAAATATTTTAAAAAAAAACTAATTCAACATACCAAAATTCTTCAAAATAACGTTTGTATATAGTGTATACATATACTGACGATATGTTTCAGATGATGTAACAAGACATATTTAAACTTATGGCGAACTTGATTATAACTGAAGTTACACTTGTTAAGAGCGAAAATGAGCTGATTTAAGATAATACAATCACAATCCCACAACCAATATACACTTTTTAATTAAATAATGAGGAACCTCAGCGAACTTTTTATACCCGAATTGTAATAAGAAATACAAGTACGGTACTGCAAGTCTCCAGAAACACAAGAAAGATAAGAACATACCTTCTGGTTAATGCGTGTTACATTTATTGCCTCCACATCACTTCAAGTACTGCTCATCTTTACACCACACTGTATGATACCAGAACAAAAACACAAGCTTCCAGCACGAATCAGCTGATAACAAACAAAACAAAATCAAAGACACTACACACTGAAGAGCATAAATTCCACTCTTGATTTATGTTTGAATGTCGAACACCACAATTTTTCATATATTTCTTGCTGATTCATATTTCAGTCGCCACGTTTTACGGATACAAAAGTCATAAACGAATGCAGAATTTAAGGAAATACTTGATATGGACTATAGATACTCTTATATAAAACCTATAAATTTCCATTTTTCCATATAGATTGTACTTTTAATTAGATTGTACATGTCTTTTATTTACTAAAGTTGTTTAGTGTAACTACATTTACAACTCGTAGAATTGCAGCAAAGGGTGATTTCGGTGTAATAAAGTCTGTTTGTTTTGAATCTGTTGCGAATCCCATGCGAATGATGTAGTCACAGCTTGAAAGCTATTAATAAGAATTATATGTGAGGAAGAACTTATCGTAGGCCCAATACAGGAAATGTGTGCTCTTCGAATTGGTAGCATAGCATATACAGACAATAGTTTCCTTGTATTCACCAAGTATGTCCTGTTTTTAATGATTACAGGATGGAGGATGAATGTCTTATTTGTGCAAATCCCTCGCCATAGCACTTCATAATAAGCTCAGTTAGGCAGGTGGTACTGACGGAATTCAAGGACAGTAATTTTTAACGATGGTGAAGGGATGTACCAGAGTAGTGAGGGAAGCTTGCTTCTCAAATTTGTTTGGACGATTGCTTGAATATGGCGTCTGTAGTGCGGCAACCACTTTTAGTTTAATTTAGATGCAATGGATAGAACAATCAATTTCCCTAAACATGAACTTTGCCCCTCTCCTTTACTCACCTGCTTTTGTCCTTTACCTATTTCAAACTTAAATTCATTCAGCGATTTTGGTAAACTAATCATCATTACTCTTGTTAACTTATGACAATTTCTGACACCCTTATCTAAACAAACCTGCACCCTTGTGCATGAAATTGAGTGCAAGCTTATGTTCATGATCATCTTTTCCCTTCCATGATTTACTTTTAATTGTTACACTTATTTCTTTCCACGCCTCATCACCAATATCCTATACTTCTCCACTATATTCAAGCAATGGTCTGACCAAAATTTTTGTAACCTAATTCCTTTACTTATCTTGTACATCCCCTCATCACTCTCTTCAACAACTACAGGATTTTGAAGCGTTTTCTTACTCCTGCCTAATTTTTCCTGCCCAGTTGAGTTTGTTATTAAATTTTATGCGATGATATTTATCTTTCAGGTCTTCAACAAGTAATTATTTCCCCATCTTATGGTCATAACCAATCATTAGTTTTTTATCTGTTTACTTGATAAGCTAACAATTCTTTGAATTTATCTTTATCCCATGTTTACCAACCCAACGAGATATCCTCTCCAGATCACTCTGCAACTGTTTACTGTCGCCTACCATTTTGATCCTTTTATGTAGGATTATGAGATATGTAAACAATCTAACTTTTGATAGTAAGCAATCAACACAATTATTCATTAGAATTATTGATAGCAATGTTCCCAATACGCTACACTGTGGCACTCCCGTTTTCACTTCCGTTTCTTCTGATACTGTATTTCCTATCCCAAATATTTCTACTAGAAAATTACTATCTAATCCTCTCCAATAGTTTCTACCTTATTTACGATCACTCTGTCAAAGGCCTCTGAAAGGTCTAAAGCACAATATCAATTTGACCTCCCTTGTCCATTTCATAAGAAATATCTTGTATTTATCCTACTAACTGAAGATCGTTTGAATATGCTTGCCTAAAGCAATGTTACCGACTTGAAAACCACTTGATTTGATTTGATTTGATTTGATTTTTTTATTGATCCATTTAGTCAATGTATAGTACAGGTGTACATTTGACATTGGATAAGTCATTTTGATGATTAGATGTTACATATTACTATGAGATGATGGGACATATATACATAATTAATAATACAATGACAAAACAAGTGTACATGAAGAGAATTTAACAATAATTTGATGAAAACAAAAATTGAAGGAATCCTAAAACCCATTTTTTATGAGTCCATATATTCACTGATAGAGTAAAAACTGTGTCTCACTAGAAATGCCTTTAGTTTTCTTTTAAATGAGCTACAGGAAGCATTTTTTACTTCTTCTGGTATTTTATTATAGAGTGTTATTCCCGAATTTAAAATACTTTTTTGATATGTAGCAGTCCTGCAAAACGTTTTGTGGATGTCTGAACGTCCTCTGGTGAGGTAATTATGTACCATATCATTTTTTATTAGTTTATTGTTTCTTAGGAGGTACTCTCTTGTGAAAAGAACTATTTCATAGATGTACAGACATGGAACATTTAGAATGGCGAGGTTAATGAAATGTGTTCTACATGATTCTAGTCTTTTTAGACGACATATAGTTCTCACTGCTCTTTTTTGCATCCTAAATATATCAGTGCTTTGTGATGAGCTACCCCAGAAAATAATTCCATATTTGACCAGTGAGTGGAAGTGAGCGTAGTATACTTGCATTACTGTACTAATAGTAGTGGTGTCCCTAAGAATTCTTAGTCCATAGCACACTGTAGACAGTCTTTTAGCTAATTTGCTTATGTGAACATCCCATTTCATGTTATGTTGTACCCATAATCCCAAGAATTTGGTTTCATTTACATTTTTTAGCTCTTTTTCACTTATGTTTACTTGAATATTGTTTTTGTTAGCAGAATGAGGTAGACAAAAATTCACACACACTGTTTTTTCCTCATTCAAGATTAAATTATTTGCATCAAACCAGTTTTTCAACTCACTCATGGTTTTATTTGCTGTTAATTCTAAATTTTTAATGCTCGGGGAGGTGAATAAAATAGTTGTGTCATCCGCAAACTGAACTGCATCTTTTGGATCGATATTCCTAGTGAGGTCATCTATATAAATTAGAAACAAAATAGGTCCTAACACCGAACCTTGGGGAACACCATACTTAACAAACTGTTCATCTGAGGTAAATTTTTCCTTTGTACAATTTTTCTGGTATGTTGTTTCATAGTCAACAGACACTCTTTGTTTACGGTTTTCAAGGTACGATTTTATCCAGTTTTTTGCATTCCCTCTTATCCCCATTTTTTCCAGTTTAGTTAATAAAATACCATGATCTATTACATCAAATGCCTTTGATAAGTCTAGGAAAATACCTGTAGCCATATCATTTCCATCCAAAGCTTTTAAAACAGAATTTAAGAATTCAAAGATTGCTGTATGAGTAGATTTATTTTTCCTGAATCCATGCTGCTTGGTAGAAAGTGGTGCATATTTATTGATAAACTTGAGGAGTCTGTCAAGGAAGAGTTTTTCTAATATTTTTGAAAAAACACTTAATTGGGAAACAGGTCTATAATTTCCCAACTGATCAGGAGGTCCTTTTTTCAACAGTGGAGTCACTACTGCAGTTTTGAGTACTTCAGGAAAAGTTCCAGTTTGTACAGATATGTTGAAGATTTTTGCCAGAGGGGCAGCTACATAGTTAGCACAGGTTTTCAATATGAAATCTGGGACCTCATCTAGTCCACATGAATAACTATTTTTTAATGTCATTATGATTTTTTTAATTTCATCAGGGTTGGTTTCAGTTAGATACATTGTGGCACTTGATATTGTGGAAAGACTGGGAACATCTTTAGTCTGCTTATTGCAGTTTGTTTTAATTAATTTTTCAGCCAAAGAAGTAAAATATTTATTGAATTCTTCAGCTATAACTTTGGGGTCACTAATTATTGAATTATCAGTACATAATTTGATGTTCTTTCGTTCAGTTTTTGCACTTTCAGTTTGTTGTCTAATAATATGCCACATTGCTTTGGTTTTGTTGGAAGAATTTTTTATATAATTATCATTTGCCATAATTTTTGCTTGTCGAATTACTCTTTTATAAATTTTCTTATAGTTTTTAACATAGTTTGAAAAATTTTGATTCACTTGGTTTTGTTTACAGTAATTCTGTAAGAAACGGTTTCTTTCTCCCGATATTTTTATGCCTGTGGTAACCCAGTTTTTACTAGTTCTTTCTGCCACAGATTTCCTCTTTTTGGGAAAAGCCAGGTTGAAGTAGTGTAGAAAAGTACTGTGAAATACATTAAAGATGTCATTTGCATCTATTTGATCATAGACATCTTTCCAGGTTTCATTTGATAGAAGTAAGTTAAACACGCGTATGTTATCCTCACAAAAATTTCTCCGATAAACAATATTTTTACAATTTGTGTTTTTACTTTTTTTTATCTTCAGTGATATGAGTTGCGCTTCATGGTCACTGTAGCCCATACTTATTACTTCCCCTTTTGAGAAGAGACTTGTCTCTGTTACAAACACCTGGTCAAGAAGAGTATTATTGTAGTTTGATATCCTGGTTGGGGAGTCTATTTTTGGTATTAAATTGAAGGATTTTACCATATTCAATAAATCTGATTTTTCCCTACTGTCTTGGAGGAAGTTAATATTGAAATCACCACAAAGCACTAGTGTTTTATTGGGTGCAGTCACATTATTTAGTAGTGATTCCAATTGGGTAAGGAAAGTTGAAAATTTTCCATCTGGTGGTCTATAAATATTTATAACTACTATGTTGGTTTCTAGCAAAAGAGTTGCACAAGCTTCAAAATTCTTCTCTACAGAGAGTTTAATGCATTTTAAGATATTTTGACATTGAATGTGTTGCTTGACAAAAATAGCAGTACCTCCATATTTAGAAGTTTTTCTGCAGAAACAGCTGGCTAGTTTGTATTCTGGTAAAGAAACCAAATTTATTTCATCACAACTTAACCAGTGTTCTGTGATACATATTATGTCTAGATTTAGCCTATACTGCAGCAGAACTTCAAGTTCTGTTAGCTTATTGGTGAGTGATTGAACATTATGATGCAGGATAAACAGTTCCAAATTGCTTGATTTTTTATTAAAAGTTTGGGGTCGCTTATGGAGTTCTAATGGCATTTCTAATGATTCACTTACCCTAAAAAAATATCTGTTGTTTTGTCCTCTGTGTTGTTTGCTTGATCCACTGATTTTCCTTCTTCTGGATGGTCACATACTTTATTCACAAGTTCTTGAAGAGGTTTTGTTTCAACACTCAGTTGCCCACACGATTTTGATTTGAAGGATACAATGAAGTTGTTACTGTTCTTTGGTTTTCTATAAACCCAACTATCTAGTAAAGTTTGTTTCAGTTGCTTGTTGCAAGTTTCCTTCTTGTATACATTTGGATTTTGTTTAATTAACTCCACAATCCTGTTGCATACATGTTCTTTCCCAAATTTGTTCATGTGCAGCCCATGACTTGTAAATTGTCTTCTGTTCAATCTTTCAATTTCAAAATTTATACTGACTCGATCACTGTTAAAAATTTTTCTTGAGTTGATGGACTTCCAAAAGTACTTATTAGCTGATTTAATTTTCATGTTTAAATTCGGGACATCATATCTGAATGGAATTGGATGTAAAATTACATTTGTTTTTTTGCTTAATGCATTAACAGAGGATGTAACAGAATTTAGTGCACTGCAAAGATCTCTATAGCTATTTTCTACGTTATTTGTCCCAGCCATTATTACTACACAGTCTTTGTAATTGTAGCCTTGGCTCAATTTATCAATGTTTTTAGTTACTTCTTCGATAGGAGCATTTGGCTTGATTATTGCTTCTATACTGTAAGAAGAGCCCAATTTCTCTCTTAACATTTTCGAGCAATCTCTGCCTTGGCTATCACATAAAAGTAGAATCTTAAAATTATTGTCCTGTTTTTTCGAAACATTCAATGTTTTGCTTTTCTGTATGTTTGATGCACATCTGTTAGTTTTGATCTGAATTTTGTCAAACTGCACTTCACTTTCCAAGCTTAACACGTCAAACTTATTTGAAAGCTTTACCTCGTGATCCAATGTCTGCTTTGATGTATACTTGCTAACGCCACGCCGGCCATTTACATGTGTCCATTTTTCACAGTTTGTTTCCGCAACTACAGGATGATTTAAACATTTCACTTTTTCCTTAAGGTCATTGATTTCTTCCTTAAGAAGACTAATGATTTCTTCTTTACTTGAAATAATCTCTTTAAGGTGCTGAATTGTGTGTTCCTTTTCATCTGGTTTCGTGTCTGCACTGCCGGTCGGCGATTTTAAATCCTTTGATTTCGAGCGCGTTGTCACTGTGTTGAGATTTTTTGTTTTGATATCACATGCACGACACTTCGAAGTTTCATCAGCATCTGATTTTTTACAAACGGAACACTTTTCGACAATTCTAAACGATTTTTTACACGACTGGTCACTACTGTTTACTGTTACCGGCGCCATGTTGTAACTCAGTTACGCTCCTCACATATACTTCTGGTGAGGTTGCACATCAACCTCTCCATTAATTTATCTACCACTGATATCAGACTGATTAGCCTGTAATTTTCGACAATATTTCTCACCCCTTCTTAGTGAACCTACACTACTATCGCACATTTCCAGTCCTCTGGTTAGCAGCAGGTATACAAATTCATTTTTTTTTTTAAATTTCAAGATAGGATACAATATCACTTCTTGCTATCCTTAAGAAATCTGTAGTAATATTATCTACACCAGCCTCTTTAAGTTCTTTTTTTCTCAGTTTTCTTAGTTCCTTCATGATATCCTCAATTATTGTTATTGCGGACCTCAAATAATTGTTAAAAGTAATAACAGATGAGTAGTGTTTGACATTTGTACTTAAAGAGCAGCTTGCGATTGTGTTAGGAACATTTGGTACCTGGGGCTGCGTTTCGAGTTCGGTCCGGGTGGGTAGTCAGGCAATTACAGGGGGAGGGGGGAGAAGATTCCCTTGAAAATATTATTTGTTATCACACCAAAAATAATAATAGTGATAATTATCATACAAACATATTCAGAAGATAAATTAATTCAGATACAAACTAAAATATTAATTTTAAGACATAATTCAATGACATTTATAATTATTCAGAAATTATATTTCGAAATTTCTATTCAACATTAATTACAAAACGCAAAAACTGTACTGCGCTTTGCTTGTTTGGAAATGAACCGATTAACCAATTTTACCAAATCTTGTTCATCTGTCAGATTACCATATACATGTAACATTGAGATATTATTGAGACTGTCTTGAAACATTGTCGATCCTGAGCATGTCTTGAGCAGGCGTACGACGAAAACTCCGCTCATTCGTACAGAACTACCAAGTAATCATGACTAGTCCAACGCAGTGCACCTACTCTGGTATGAGTCTTCCAGGCTGTTTACACTTTTGTGAAAAATGTACAACCCCTCTCATATTTTTTTGCCTTCTCATCTCGCATCTCAAGTTGCAAAAACATGTCTCTATCATTCAGAAATCTTTCTTGGTAATAATTATGATTATAGAAATATACAATTATTTCAATATTTGCAGTCTG
Source organism: Vandiemenella viatica (assembly GCA_031002005.1). Classification (NCBI taxonomy): domain Eukaryota; kingdom Metazoa; phylum Arthropoda; class Insecta; order Orthoptera; family Morabidae; genus Vandiemenella; species Vandiemenella viatica. Next base: position 7,352,220 of record JARYHS010005557.1, on the reverse strand, counting down.
TCTCAAAGCGAATCATTCTAATGATTTTAAGAAGCAGATGGAATAGTTGTGGCATCACCGCGTTGTGGGTGACGGTTAACGCTCTGACCTCGCATTTTGGAGGACGCCGGTTCGAATCCCCGTCCGGAATTCTAGATTTGGGTTTTCCTTGGTTTTCTCAAAGCACTCAAGACGAATGCCGAGATGCTTCCTTCAAAAGACCATGGCCGAATTCCTTCCCGTTCCTTGTCCCCAGTCCCATACCTACTCTAATGATCTGAACGTCGACGAGGCGTAAAGCCATAAAAAAAAGCTCCGTGTGAGAGGCTAATAGCGACAAACATCGCCCCATGTGACGGAGCCTCAAGGCTACTTTCACGCATGACGGTTTTAGATGTACGACATTTTACTGTAGCATTCTTGCTTTAACGCACAACGAATGTTTGCCGATGATCGATAATATGCTTAGCTGGTGTGGTCTCTTATTCTTTCTTTCTCTTATTTCTATCCTTTATGCTCCCTCAGTCGCTCTCAAACTCCGGGTGAGTAAACTACCCACCCGAAATTTTCCGGGTGGGTACTGCTTCCCACCATACCCTCATTACCACCCGGCCCTGATTGGTACCCCTGCGTTTATCCTTCTCCCTCCCTCCCTCCCCTACCACTGCTGCCTTCATGTGTATTGAATATATTGTAAATTAATTTGACTGTTAGACTGGTTCTGTAATCACTTTGGTAATTAATAATTCCATAGTTGGAGTAATCCAATTCTTTCGTTAGCCATTATGTAGGACAGTCGTCAGAGATAAATTCTGTGTTACTATTAAACAGTGGCGAGTCTCCGGCAGTGAGGCTGTTCCTTTCAGTGCGCTTACCCCCGCTGCTAGCTTCATTACAAATCAAAGTTTCCTTGGTTTTAACTAGGAAGAAAGTAATGGGGCAAAGAATGATGTGTGTGGAAACTAAAGGAAAGTATTCCGACACGTAAAATATTTTTTGAACTGCTAACAGTATGTTCCATTATTTATTATTTTATTAATTATTATGATAATTTTCATGGGATAAAGAAAATATCATAGAAAAAACTTATTCTGTATTAATATCAGAAAAAATGCTATATATCAAATTTAGGATTTGTTAAATACTAAACAGAAGTACTACAAAAATTAAAACAGTACTTTTGCCAAATGTGTGCAAATTCAACTCTACCTAAACTCGAAGTGTCATACATATGATTATTCACGTTCCCCGGTAAATCAATTCCTAAGTCTACCAGGGATATTTCCTTAAGAGGAGTGTTTTGTGTTTTTAAGATGCATAATCGTTAGAAATATTCTCTTCCTTCAAAATATAGCAGCAACAGCCCGGATAACCAGTGTATTTTTGAGGATGCGCATTCAACCATTCTGGTTACCACACACAGAACATGAGCCTCGAGGCAAGCTCGAGCCTGATTTTTACTTATGGCTTTACGCCTGATCAACGTCTTGGTCATAAGTGGAGGGACAGGACTAGGGACAAGGAATAGGAAGAAAACCGGCAATGGCATTTTGAAGGAAGCATCCCGGCATTTGGCTGTAGTGATTAGTGGAAACCATGGGAAACCCAGATCTGGGATACTGGATGGGTATTCGAACCCGCGTCTTCCCGAAAGCGACGCCAGGGTGTTACCGCCCACACACCACATTCGGTACACACGGGCCAGGGTGTCGCAATAGGTGTTCCAACGTTCCATCCCTCGGAGTAAATAACAGGTCGAATTATTCTAAGAAAACCTAGCGTGATGGGTGAGCGTTAATGGTCTGGCCTCGCATTCTGGAGGACGCTGGTTCGAAACGCAGCCGGCCATCCGAATTGGGGATTTACATGCTTCACTCCAGGTGAATGGCAGGATGGTTCCTTTAAAAGGCCAAAGCTGAGTCTTATACGTTCCTCGCCCCTAGTACTTGACGTCGAAGAGGCGTAAAACCATAAGCATAAATAAATTCTTTTACATAATTTTTCACGCAGTGATAGTATGTAAATGAAATGAAATTAAATTAAAATAACCACAATCAAAAATATCTCAGGATAATGACGATAGTATAATTCGACACTATAGGGATTCGAACCTGGTCAACAAAGTGTGGAGCAGACACCGCACCGTCTACACCACGCTTGTACTTAACTCTAGAGCACTTGTGCCATTAAATACTCCTTGAGCGCATGCGCGGACTACAGGTGTAGCCCATTTATGGGTTAATTCAATTTTCGGAATCAGACAAAAAATTGTAAAACAAAGTTAATATTTATTAAACATCTTGATTTTTATCATATTTGATCATACAATTAACAAAATTTTGTTTCTTAATTATAATTTGCAACATAAACCACTTAAAAATAAATTATTTTGGGAAGATTTGTGATCTCTTAGTCTTATTTTTATTTAGGACCTTAAAATTTGTTATAAAATTGGTTTCCAGTTAAGTAATTGAACCAGTTATCAAACTCATTGATAATAATTTATTCTGATGGCATACATTCAGGACAGACGACATCCTGATGTCCGCTATAAATGCGCCTCATACACTTGCTGCATTGCCTGCGCGTGCTGCGGTCCCGAGCCCTGCTGCAAAAAGAACATCGACCAATCCCTCCTCGAATAGGCATATTATGTTGCACGCTTTGTTCTGCCAGCTCTAGAAATAGTCTGCATTTCAGTTTTGTGCCGTTTGGTATATTTTGCTGGGATATACGACACTCTATAGAAGGAATTGCAACATCGAATCCGACTTTTTGAAGATACTGACGACGGATCACTTTCATTACAGGGTTGTTCATTTGATATATTACAAGACCGTTTACACTCACCATTTTTACAAAATTGTAAAACAGCGTGAGAGGCCATCGACGACTGTTCAGAGTAACGTCGTATTGTTTACACATTTTATCAAAAATATCGACGCCGGAATTTATGTTGTTATAAAATGTGATGATATTAGGTTTTCGAGCATCATCAGTTGTATCGTCAATTTTGGCAGGATTATTGAGGGTAGACAACATCATAACTACCTTATTTCGTTTTGTCATCCTCCAGCAACCATCTTAGTATTTGAGCATGGTTCACAGTTACCCGCCATCTAAACGTGACGAAAACATAATAAAGTTACATGAAAAATCCATAAACACAAACAACACACATAAAAAGCAGTTATTACTATAGCAAATGTATCATATTTACCTCAATTTTGTCACTTGCATATTAAATAATTGAACTCCTCCAACGCTCCTACGGGCTACAGCTGTAGCCCATCAAATTCAAGGGCAAATTATGCAGACATCCGTGTGCCGCGAAGGATGGCGAGGTAATCGCGGGGGCGGGGGCTAGTACTTGAGGAATACACTGGACGATTAATCTCTAGCGCGCCAAGTTTAAATAATATAAGACAATATCACACGTTGGGCTACATTTATAGCCGCGCGTGCACTCTAGTGTTAAGAGTATGCGACAATTATTTTGGTATTTAAAAAAAGTATTGAAAGTGTTGCACATGAATATTTTTTTTTTAAAAAAAAAAAAAAACAGGGCGCATTTGAAGAAAAGACTGTACCTACATATATAGAGTGTGTATACTCTTCAACATGTATTCCACCGCGCTTGGTGGGTGAGCAGTTAAGGCTCTGGCCTCGTATTTGGAAGAACACGAGTTCGAATCCCCATCTGGGCCACCAGACTTTGGTTTTCCATGGTTTCCTCAAATCACTCCAGGTGAATGCAGGGATGCTTCCTTCAAAAGGCAATGGGCGAATTCCTTCCCATTCCTTGTCCCAGTCCTTTCCGCCTCTAATGTCCTAGACGTTGACGAGGTGTAGAACCATAAGAAAAATAAAATAAAAACATGCATTCTGGAGATTCAAATCTGTTGATAACATGTCTGATGGTCTCCTTGTAAATTAGGATTCATTCTCTCGATGCGGCCCATGGAGATGACATTTTTTACGTAGCTGGAAGATCAGGAGCCATTTATTAATCTGCAACGCCGTCAAACCGTTTGTCCTTACATCAAAAGCGAATCTGATCCGCGTAGTCGCAAATGTTCTGCAAGATTACAGAATCTGGAAATGTATTAAAGATTAAACATAAAAACTTTGTAGCACTTAAACTTTAATTCCAATAAAATTTTACATTTTATAAGTCAAGCAATCAGCTTACGGTAACTGTAATCAATCTCTGGATTCTAATTTCTCCACCAGTCTAACTAATACTGGGTCCAGTGTGGTGTCTCATATCGTTATTGGAACAGACTGTACGCGCTGAAGCTCGGTTAGGACGAGTTTCACGTGTAGTGACTGTCTTTATTACTGCTGGAACACAAGTCCTATTCTAATATTAGTTCCTTCTATTTTTTTCCCGGAAGCAGGTTTCTCGTCGTCAAATCCCCCACATAAAGTATTTAATAAACACGAAGTAACTCTCCTTGCTGTGCAGCATCCTCTTCAGTCAGTGACGTCACATGCTCAAGTCGTCTATCTTTTCTCGTTTTTTTTTCTGCTGTGAATTACATACGTCAGTGTTCGTAGAGGTTGTCGATTAAAGACTCCCAGGACTCTCTCAATTAATAATAAAAAAATGATTAGAAACAATAAATTTATGTCTGATATCGATTATAATTGTTGAAAATGATTGCATCTCGCATTATTACTGAGTGTCGAGAAATAAAAAAATATGTTTTTGTTATGCTGTTATTTTTCCATACACTAATTCTGTTCTTTTGAAACTCCTGTCAGTTCAATGTGCGTTGCTCCCAGCTCGTGTCTACAGTAAGTTAGATTTGGAATTGAACAATCGCACGCGAGCGGCTACGCGGCGCGGCGTTGGAGAGAAGTGTAATGACGTCATACTGCGCCGACCTTCTGTCAAGGTCACCAGAGGGCGGAACACACGCGCCATCTCGTCCTCGTGTTGCGCCGTATATCTTCCTAGCAGCTGTTATTTCTGTGCGGCAGTTGGTAAGACTGGCTGTCGTCCACGATTTAAACTGACAGCTCTAACATCTGAAAATTATTAAATTACTACCTTCCAAGATTATTTTTATGCTTATAATGCGTTATGAACGAATCTTTTTCTTTGCTCTTGACTGATGCTTTGTTCTCCAGCGCGGCAACATTAATGTGGGGCTGTTGGTTTAAACAGTATAAGGCTGACCGTCCAGTGGTCGCATATTAGCGGCAGTACACCTGTATACGCGGGAGCAGACCACTCCAATCCAAACACAGGGAATGTTATATGACTTGAGTAACAAGCAAACATACGCGAGGACGAAGAGATCCGAAATTGTTTGGATTTAGACGCGCGAACACGGGCTTCACGAGGTGGATTTTGAGAATGTAAAGGCGCCGATAGATCTTTTTCGAGCTCCAAACAATCACAGAAACGATACTAATCGAACAAAAACGGTTAAAACTTACACAACATTACTTGAAATCACCAGAAAACATTTTAATATGAAAGTATAAAATATATTCAAGCACACTGCAGCATGTTTACGGATTCAAAAACATCTAAAAAATTTAAACTCTCATTCAAAACATTATGGCCTACAGAACATTTTTAATCACGATCCTCTGAAACTCCATTCAATCTCTTGTTTTTAATACAATCTAAACAATTCAGTTCATTGAAACCATTTTAATGCATCAAAACACTACGTGTCGATGGAATAATTATAAAATTTATAATTAATTTCTTCGCTTCTCTCTCAAAGATTCAATTTATTATTCAAATTGTAATTAGTAGCTACTAATCTTAGATACATAACAGTGTGTATAGTATCAGATATTAAGTATGTGTTTGCTGTTGTATCGATAATATTACAAAAAAAATCAATTTAATTTAATTGCAACGGAGCACATGCTCCGGTGACAATTTTCCAACACCCCATCCTCCCCCTATCCTGCACACAATCAAATTTTTTGGTCTGCTCATTTCTTATTGTTTTGTTAAGCTCGTTATCCGATTCAGAACCACCTTTTCTTATTCATTGTCTCTAATACTCTCACTAAACCAGTTTCTTAAAACTCTGCCTATTTCAAATCCTCCATAACTTCTTGTCCATCCTTATCTAAAAGCATCTCTACACCCTCCCTTCCTCTCAGTTTTCTTATATAGTTATAGAAATTTCTAGATGAATGAGTCAATGGTCCTCCTGCACTGACAATTCATAAACCCATCTGTAGCCACCTAAGAAGCTATTATTAGCTCCTTGTTTAATTGTTTTAAATATTCCCTACTACCATGCTGTCTCTTAAATCGGTTATGTTCTCTTCTTAACAACCTCTTTAACCGCCTCACCTCCCTGTTATAGTATACTGGTTCTCTACTTCTTTTTATTTTCTGTCTTGGAATAATTTTTCTTCCCCCTTTCTTATTGTTTCCTTGAACTCTTCCCTCCTTGACTCAACTGTACTTGTGCCTTCTTACATTTGCTGAAACGTTCTCTGATTTTTTTCTTTCAAATTCGAAATCTGTGCCTTTTTATAATTGTACCTATTTCCCCACCAGTTTTTGCTGCTGGTTCACTGAGTCCTCTAACATCCATCAGAACTGCTTCATGATCACTTATTCCTTCAGTTACATGACACCCTACAAGGTTATTGTCAGGCTTTATTAGGAATATTTTTAAAATGTTTTATCCGCCAGTGTATTTCCCTACCACTTGTCTAAATCCTCCTTCCCTTATTGGGTATTAGTGTATTTAAGCACACAAGGAGTAAATATTTACGCATATCGCTTGGTAGTAAATTGAGTTGGGCAGCACATTGGGAAGGTTATAGAGACAGATTTCCAAATCCTTACTGGAGAGGGCGCGTACCAGGGAAGTGAAGGAATTGGTTTAGAAAAAATGGGCAGAATGTCGGTTGTATTAGACTAATATGGTAACTGAATTAATAAAGAATCTGGAATGGGAGACATTGGGAGACAGGATGTGACATTACAGTGAACTAACGTGAAGCATATAATTTATTTATTTATTTTCAAATAGCCTATGGCAAATACAATTCATACATCACTTTAAAAATAAAAGACCAAGAAACAAAAACAAACAACGTGTTAATTTCATTGTATCCTTCACAAGAAAATATTACAGTCTTTCTGCTCTAGCCATTTCTCTGAAACTTGCAACAGTTTTTGTCATTTCTAATTAAGCCCGAAGTAACTGAAGGAATAAGTGATCAATGAAGCAGTTCTAATGGATATTAAAGGAGTCAGTAAACCAGCTGCCAAAATTGAAGTGGGAAATAGGTACAATTATAAAAGGCAGTTTTCGAATTTGAAAAGATATTACATATAACAATTCAGCAAATGGAAGGAAGGCACAAGTACAGTAGAGTCAAGGTGGGAAGAGTTTCAAGGATATAATAAGAAAGGGGGAAGAAAAATATATTCCAAGGCAGAAAATAAAGAGAAATAGAGAACCTATGTACTATAATAGGGAAGTGAGGAGGTTAAAGAGTTAGGTAAGAAAAGAACATAACAGAGTTAAGAGACAGCAGGGTAGTAGGGAATATTTAAAACAACTAAACAAGGACTTAATAACAGCAAAGAAAGTGGCTAATAAATGGGTTTGTGAAGAGTATTGTCAGTGCAGGAGGACAATTGACTGATGCATCTAGAAATTTCTATGGCTATATCAGGAAACTGAGGGAAAAGGAGGGTGTAGAGACACTTATAGATAAGGATGGAGAAGAAGTTACTGACGATTTGAAAAAGGCAGAGATTTTAAATAAACTGGTTCAGTGAAAGCATTATGGACAATGAATCAGAAACTAGGAGGGTCTACTTCGGAGAACGAGCTTAACAACATAATTTAGAAATGACGAATGTAAAAATTTGAAATTCATTCTGAGGAAATCATGAATGGTAATAAGAAAGCTAAAAAAACATTAAGGGCCTGGTAAAGACTAATATTACTACAGATATATTAAAGATAGCCAAGATGTGAACATTGTACCTTATAATGAAATATTATTTAAATTGAGTTTGGATATTTGCTGCTTACCACAGGACTGGAAAAGTGGAATAGTAGTACCGGTACATAAAGGCGCGGGAGAAATAGAGTTGAAAATTTCAGGCCAATCAGTTTAACATCAGTGGTACAACAACATCAGAAATATATGTGAGGAATGTAAGTAGTTTTCAAGCAGGCACATGGGTTCAGGCAAGGATATTCATGCAACTCTAAGTTGGTGGGATATATGTAACATATTTCAGATGAAACAGTACAAGGGAGGCACTAGATCTGTCAAAGGCGTTTGGACAGAGTGAGCCATAAAATGGTAGTAAATAAGGAAAAAACTATTGGAGTGGATGAGAAAGTGATTTGGTGGGTAGAAGAATTTTTAAAAGGTAGAAAACAGAAAGTTAGGGTAGGAAATGTAGTATCAAAAGAAGTGGAAGTAAAAATGGGTGTGTCACAGGGTCATGTATTGGGACCATTGATATTCATTATTCTAATGAATAATTGTGTTGATTGTTTACTATCTGAAAATAGATTGTTTGCAGATGACATAATGCTGTATAAAAGAATCAAAACGATAGAGGATTGTAAACAGTTGCAGGGTGATCTGGACAGGATATCTAATTGGGTTGGTAAACATGGGATGAAGATAAATGCAAAAAAGAGTCAGCTTATTAGATACACAAATAAAAAACAAAAGGTTAATTATGAATATAGGGTGGGGAAAGAATTGCTTGCTGAAGACTCGAAATGTAAATATCTTGGCATTGCTTTTGATAACAAGCTTAACTGGGCAGGACAAATTGGACAGGTGGTAGGAAATTGTTTTAAAAGTTCTGCACTTGTTGGAGAGAGTGATGAGGGGATGTACGAGAGAAGTATAGGAATTGGGTTACAAAACTTTGGTAAGACCATTGCTCGAATATGGTAGTATTCTATGGGACCCTCATTATACGTATCAAATACAGGAGTTGGAGAAGGTGCAAAGAAGGGCTGCTAGATTTGTTTCTGGGAATTATCGCAAATGCAATCAGTGACGGATATGATAAAGGAGCTGGAATGAGATTCATTGCAAGACAGGAGGAGGATGAGGAGGGTCATGGGAGTGTACAGGGCATATACTGGCGATGATACATGGAAATATATTGCAATAGTATGAAAAGTAGTGCATGGAAGGTAAAGATGACAATGACCACAAGCTGGAACTCCATTTCAGGCACAAGGGTGTGGGAAGATTCTCTTTTTTAGGTAAGTGGTGTCAGCGATTGGAATGAGTTACCAAGAGAAATGATGAATAATTTGCTGAAATGTTGAAGGAATTTAAAGATAACATCTGTAGAGGGCAAACGTAGGTGGGTGTAGGATTGGGGAAGATTGGGGTGTAGGGAAATTGCCACCGGAGCCTGTGCTCCATTGCAATTAAATTAATTTAAATTAATTTTTTTTTCTTCAGATAATTTGTTCTATATTTTCAAACCTTTGTGCAACACTGTTTTCTGTGCTGTACTAATTCTATTATTATTTGAATGAAAATTATTTGCCTGCCTTGTCTTGTAATAAGGGACCGGACAGGTATTTAATAAAAAAAATCTGAAATTTAGTTGGAAATAATATTTATAAATTTAGAAATATCATTTAATGTGTTTTTTAAATAATAATGATTTATATTTTGAAATTAATAAAGAAAATCTGATTTCTTAGTCTATTCCTCACGTCAGACGAAACACCAATCACAGTGCGTGACGTCATACATGAGAATTGTTATAATACTGAGTGATATGAGACGAGGTAACGATCTGTCAAGCAGATGTTTTTGTAAATTCTTTAAACCACTGTTTCCATGAATCCAGAAGATATTAAACCCGACAGTCGAAATATCCCGAGAGTGAATATAATAATGGTTTGGAATTTCTTTGTCACTAATTTGGATTGTAGTGCTGCTGAGTTTCGAAGTGTGAAACCATCTGTGTGAGTACAGGGTGTCCGCCTGGAAACGCTACACAGCTGCTGTCTCACTGCGACAGACCAGCTCCCGCCC
>JARYHS010005557.1:7320391-7341206 GCA_031002005.1 Vandiemenella viatica | reverse complement strand
AGATTCGAAGAAGATGCTAGAAATATTTTACTTCCACACTTACATACCGCGTTCAGACCACGACTGTAAAATTAGAGATATTCAAACTCATACATAGAGTTAAAGGTATTCGATTTTTCCTCGCGCTATTCACGAATATAAAAAGACACCTGAAAATGATAATTGTACAAGCAGCCTCCCTCAAACACCGAAATTTGGCTTGAGGAATATCTTTGTAGATGTAGATTCCCAAAATATCTCTATGTTGACTGAATGTTTGCTGCGCTTTGAAATTACCCGATTATACATAATTTTGTTTCTTTGATGAAATTTATTCCAAATAAGTACTCAACAGATTTTTCAACATTTCAAAGCTGTTACGGGTCTGTCCATTAATTACGTGAGGTGAAATAAGGGGGAGAGGTGGTTCCGGTGAAATCTCACGAAACCTCAACAGAGTAACAAAAAGCAGTATCTGGACATAAGTTCGCTAAAAATTGGAGTATTTAGAAGAACATTTCTGGTCCAATATTCGCTAATTTTCAATTTTTTTCACGTGAGGCATTAAAGACAAATAGCTATGAATCAATACATTTCATCATATCCAGTATCTTTTCACTTTGCTATTCTAGAATGCACTGATTCTGGAGTATTCTTCATAAGGCTTATATAAAACCGATTCATTTCATCAGCTATATATTTTATAAGTTCTTCTGTAAAAAATAACATGAAAACTAACAGAGTTCTTGGCACATTCCCTATTTGACACACATGTCCCGATAGCGTTATCATTAAATACGTGACTAACTGGACAAAAAATCATTTTCTATCCAGACAGATTTATCGCCAAGACGTAATTTCTTCGTAGGCGTTTCACTATCACTTTCTGATTCTTCAGATTCAGAACAACTAACATCTCTTGTTGAAACATGAGACTGCATTGTCACCCCTGCTGACGCGTATGGTTTAGGACTACAGCTTTTCCGATTCTGTGGAAAAGTTATCACTTCCATCAAAATCAAGTAGTTCATCCTCAGTGTCGCTCCTCGTAAGATCTCCATGATTTCTTCCTCAATGCACCCATGACGTCTTGCCATTTTCTTTATAAAATACAGGTTATAAAGAACACTGATGTAATTTCCGTTGAACAGTGAACTGTAGAGCGAAGCCTAGGCTTCCAACAGACAAACAATCGGACGATAAACTAGCGACCAGAACTGCCAAAGGCTATTGAGAAATGGGGCATGAAGTGCGCTGTACGACTCAGGTAGCGGCGCGTCTATATTCGTCATCAGCACTGAGGTAGCGGCAGGCCGGTGCGACTTAACTCGTCAACAGCGCTCAGGGGAAAAACCGGCGGCTGCGACTAAACTCATCATTAGCACTCGGGGGCAGCAGGCAGCATGACGAGTGACGAGTAAAGTCGTCAACAGCAGTCAAAGGGTTAAGCACCTACACTCATAGGAATTCCATGAAGGCTTTTAAAAAGAAAAAAATTGGTTGCATTTTTGTATAGTAGCCTGATATGACTACTGTGAAGAGAAGGCGGAAATAAGGATCATAGGAGAATCCTGATTGTCACAAGGAAATTCTCAGATATTTTAAAATTCAGTAAACGTGTTTCTGTTATTTACTACATAAATCTGAAAATGGAAGGAATATGGATAAGTAAGGATCCCCCAAGGAAACATATCCAAGCAGAGAACACTTCTGAAATTTGACGTTTTACTAGCAGAATATTTGTAAAACTAGATATAAACCATTGATATAATAAATGTATGCACAGTTAACTACTATTCTGAATGAATGGGTATACATGCAGAATAGGTGTAATTAGAAGGCTGTGATTTCACAGAGTATAGTTCCTACCTGCCGCATTAAGACAGCGACACCAGCGCACACAGAAAAAGAGAGTTGTAGGAGTCCGCGCATTTGCAATACAGATTCGAGACGCAATGGTCAATAAAATAACCACATTCTAAATTCCCACTTGGAACCATGTTTTATTCGTATCACATGTGTACTTTAATGATATACGATGTATTTCACTAAATTTAAAAAGCCATATATACCCAATCTAATTTTCACACTTATTCTGCACTAGCGCCGTGTAGACGCAACTTATACACGGTCAATAAAATCACCACCTTTTAAATTTCCAAGTGTAGCCATGTTTTATTCGTGTCACAAGTGTATTTTATTGACATACGATGTATTTTAGTAAATTTAAACAGCCAAATATACAGTCTCTAATTGTGGCAACTACCTTGCACGCGAACCACGCAAACGCTTGCAACATATTCTATTTCTGCCACAATGATCAAATCCTGCTTATTAATCTGTAATAGGCCTTATTTCGCAGTTGTTGAACAAGAATTATATAAATAATATCTTCAAGAACAACATGTTCTGACGGAATTATTGTTCAACAATTACGAAAATATGTCTTCTTACCAGATTAATAATGCACAGCCTTTTCATGCATTCCTAACGGCCAATATCAGTGCTACGTAGTCAATATGTCAATCTCCACAGGACCTTCCAGAGCATTAAATTTTATAAGATACATTTTAAACAAATTTTAAACCAAACTGTGTAAGGGGGGGGGGAGGGAGGGGGGAAATTAGGCCTAACTATGTATACGTGACGGTCAGGAACAACAGCAAACCAAAACAACAGGCAAAAAAGAAATAAAAAATAAATAAAAAAATGCAGAACACCAAAACAGTTGTTTTTGACGGAATATTTGGAAAATTATATACTGCTTACTTCATACTGTATTCTTCTAATTACTTAACACACCTATGGGAATTATATGATGTTATTGCGTGATAATTAAATATCTAATATTCGCTTGTGGAAATATTTATTACCTTAATGGAACTACATTTTTTTAAAAACCATTTCAATAATCATTTATAAGACACATACATCAGTAGATGCTAGAATTGATGATGTCACATCATCACTTCTCGCAAAAAGTAAGTTGAAGGTGCAACATGGAACTTCTAGGCGTCTTTTTCATAACTTCCTCAACGAGTTTCTTTCGAGAAACAATTTTGAAAAGAAGGACCGCCTTACAGGGTTCTTATCTTGATCTTGTGTTTGGGAATTATACCTAATGTTGCGGAATTAATTATACCTCCGCTAGCCTCAATCTGTTTACAACTAATTGACCTACCACTGCTATGATGTGCTGCCAAAAGGCTCTTTTCAGAGCCAACACATCAATCACAAAAAGCAATTGCAGCCATAATGTCGAAAAAGGCGAACACCATGTAATTGTAGACACGGAGGGAAAAAAAAAAAAATAGATGTCCCAAGCATCCATTTCAATTTATACCTTTCTTCGTTTCTATATATATATTTAAGAACCCTTGTCGCATGCTTGCTTTTCGGGGATTCAGGAATAACATAAATTATTTCATTTCATTCGTAGCAGTCAAGACTATCCCAGAGCTAGCTGTTTCACAGTTTGTAACATAAGGACCGGATGTTCTGCCGAGTCTTATCAACCGCAGTCCTGGTGGTATCCGACACTTGCATCTTACCACTGCATGGTTACTAACAGAAGAGAGTATAGATATTTACAGAGCTTGTTTACTAGATGCTAGCATCAAATAAGGATTTAGCCTAATTCTCGGCACTACATCGCAGACAGAAATCGTACAGATTTCTGGCGGTGGCCAAGACGAATCCAAAATCCATCTGTCGTAATGAAAAGCTACTCCTCGGCTATCTCACACGCGACACACTGACTGTTTTTCCATTCCTGGCTGATGATCTAAATAAAACAGTACATTGTAAAAATTCTAATCTTCCACTGTAAGACATGATCAGTGAATTGCGAAGGATGAAATTTTAAAAATAAAAAAACTGTTACCCATTTATGATTTTAAGACACAGCTCTTGGGCGTCGTTGATAGCAACTATTGATACTGCAGCATATCGATTCCGCAGTCGATGTCTTAACCAGTAGGCGGTATAATACAGGAACTGGGCGGAAGTCACTGGAAGACAGGAGGCAGTGAAGAGAGTTTCTGGCGATGAAGCCTGGATGTAAAATACCAGACGAATTAGGGCTAGAATGTGGAGGGGAAGAGACGCTAAGCCAGCGCAAGGTTTCCGAGATGAGGAAGGGGGAGACAGGAACAACATCAAGAAAAGTGCTCACTGACTTTCCTCAAACTGATACAGCTTAAGCTAAAGCTTAATTTTGCGCAACAGTAGCTTGTGGGGGAAATTGCTACTACAGGATATAATACTTCGCTATTAACGATGGTAATCAATGAACCTCAGACACAAATTATGACTTGAGCATTTTATTTTGTTACATATTGCTATTCAAAATATTAACACAAAACTTTAATTTAATATATTAATACAATACAGGATATATTCGATAGCAACGAGAAACGGAAAACTGATCTCTTCAATGAATAGACCATTTGTAAGGGTGTACTCTAAAAAACATCTGCGCACAAACCAGTACACTAGTTATCTAGATCACTGCTGCTATAAGTGATACAATAGAACATTTGCAACGATTAAAAAACTTATGAGCACACAATACCATGGAGGATGGAATATATGGAGACGAAATAACACTAAATCCGTGAAACCTCATGAAAAAACGGCTCTCGTACTGCGCATGTGCCGCGGATATCGTAGGAGTACCAAAACATTTGGCTGTTTGCACTGTGTCAGCTGCTGAGAATATTTCAGTTTCTAAAATTCTAAAGTTTTCTATAATGCCAAGTTGTGCTGAATATGGTCGCACAAACAGACGAGATAGGAAAAAACTTGGAATAGCGTTTCATAAGTAAGTCACCTTGTAACTATCGTTCTTGTAGTGTATGACTGGTAACTGCAACATTAGGGCCATTCGCTATAAATTTATTCATTGCTCTCAATATCGTTCTCAAATTTTTGTTGGTGTAGTGTAGACAATTAGCATATGTTACTATTTTGGACCTGAAAAATTAGCCTTATTGTATACAAGTATTGAAAATTTAATTTAAGTGGGTCATGTTCACATCGCGACACAGTGAATATGGTATTCTGCATCCTTTACTCGCGTTTAAGTTTACACTGAAAGTGTACGATGAAATTAATTGTGATAATTTGTGCTGTGCGAACTACTAAACGTGATGAAATAAACTTTGTTGTCCGAAATGTAGTTCGCGATTCATTTCATGTGTTTAGTGGTGTCTACATAGTTTGATTTTGTAGCGGCAATATTAATGGAAATGTTGGCAGGTTGAAATGCGGTGTGTACCAGAACAGAACAAACAATTTATTTATGATTAGTTGTTAGCTTCTGACTTATGAATGCACTGATTTCACTAGCAAAATTATATACGGCACTAACAGTACTATATCTTCTATGTAAGCTCAGAAACTATGAAGTATTTTGAAGTGATAATTTTTTTAAAAGTTCTAAACATTGACTTAAGCTATTTTTAAAATTTCAGATATGACTTTATGATTGTAAATATGTCTACAATTATATTTGTAGATATTGAAATCTTTCTTAACTCTGTCTACAATATCTGTTTATTTAACATCACAGTCAGCATAATTAATGTGACACTCTCTGTCTATTTAAACTCAGTAAGACTCTGACTAGCTAAAACTGCGCCGCGCAACTGCTGACGTCTTGCTGTGGGGGTGACCGCCCTTAAGAAACTGCCATGACGCTGATTAGGATAATAAAAAAAATACAATTACCCTAAATTTCATATGCAATAATTGACGAATTAGTGCACTCAAAATGATAGAATTTTAAGTTATAAAACTGTTCGTAGGTCTTCCCTAACTTTGAAAGTAATGTAATATACGCAAGCAGGTGAAGGCTGGAGAGGATTTTGGAAGGAGAGGGTGGGCTAGAGCCGCAGTAATATTGAGAGCCGTTTCACACCGGACACTCGGTGTCCGGCCACTGGAATCTCACGCGGCATTCAGTGTACCTAAACATCACAGAAACAGCTCCCGCTTTCCTCACCTACAAAGAACGTGATTGTTGTAACAATGCAGTGTCCGAGCAGCTAGAGGGGACGGCCACCGACCAGCCACAGTGGCGAGTGGCTCCAGACACAGCCGCTCCCATTCTGTTCCGTGTTCCGGCAGCGGCTAGAGATCCAGTGGCCGCACACAGAGTGTCCCGTGTGAAGCGGGCCTAACTGTTCACAGCACAATCACAGCCTGTTCACGCACAAATTCCAAATACCACTCGCCTTTGTTTCGCTTGTTAAATACTTTCTGAGGTCTTTAACAACAAAATAACTGAAGAATTTTGTTCTTCCAAATTGCTTGTATTACGACTTTAGAATTAATATACCATTACACAGAATGCAAAAAACTGTTACAATTAAAAAGAAAGTGAGACCAAATACCGGAGCAGATGCATTGCTGTAAACAGACATTAACGAAATGGAATCGATTTCCTCATTAATAATCCTGAACTATATGTTTGGTTCTGTATTTTTCAAATCAGGTGGGTAACTTCACTGGTGATACAAAAAGTAAATTAAAAATAGTACAATATAAATGAAGTTTCCAGGGTGACTCTTACACTGAAATTTGTCTGCAAGGAGACTCAGTCACAGCGTGGTGAGAGTAACGGCTGCAGCGCGTTGCCATATCAATCAGAGAAATAAGAACTTTACAGTAGACATTTAAGTCATACCTGCATTTCAGATATCCTACGACGTACGACAAAAATCCTTTAAGTGTGCCTTTGATCCTGTACGTCACTGACTTGATACTACGGCGGTATCCGGCCGCCGTCGATTGTAATGGCAGTTGAAGCCTGTCGAGTGGCTCAGTCACGCTGTTTCACCGCGTGGAAACGGCCATCCATCTTTTCACGTACCGTATTTTACTGTATGTCAAAAACTGTCGAACGTGAAAAGGATCTAACGGTGGTTGATGCCAGATCCTTCAGTTTAAACTGTAGTAATGTCTCAATGTTGTAACTGTTGGTGTTCCTAATTGAAGTAACAAACATCTCAATCAGTCGATAGCAAATAGTTTACTGCCGGTATTTTACACGGGAAGCTGCTATTGTGTGAGTTACACATCATTTATTGCTTTACATTTCCACTCGTATATTTTATAGTTGTTTGGGAATGCATTTTCATTGATTTATATTTATCGATATTTTGTGTGATTGGTTTGTCTATCACACACTTACATATTGTCAAACTAATTGTTTTTACTTTTGTATTATCAGCTTACTTGCAATAGTATTCTTTTTGCAATAATTGTTCTATAATATTAGTGTAACAAGAACTACTTTATGTATCCTGTCTTTAACAAATATATGGAACTGAGTCGTGACCTAAATTTAGTTCACCTTTCTTCCAGCGAACTGTTGGCAAATGTAGCTAGGCCGCATGAATTGCTGAAGCACTCACTTGGGTCAGTTTGTGTGGTTGCTGCTTAGTGAAAGAGGACGTATTGTTTTGGACCCGTAAGTCCATGCACGGGTTAGGTTAAAGGCATGGCAGTTTTAATCTCTTTTCCAAGTCGTTAAGATCACGCGGATTCTTCTTGTCAATGGAAAATAAGTCACAATTTATGCGTAATTCCTTTGTATCAAATTTCTGTTCAATATTTCGTTTGTGTAGTTTGGTTACTGGACCACTTATTGTTGGTGTTAACCACCTGAGGGATGTACCTGGACACCATTAAAAGAACCAGTAAGGGACCAGTTACCGAGCGTGGTGGGTGAGCCGAAGCGGTTGGTTTGGCAGTTGAGAAGATGCGGGTTCGATTCGCCGTTCGGCAATCCAGATTTCGGTTTTTACAGGTTTTCTGAAATCATGCCGGGATAGTTCCTTCTATACGCTATTGCCGAATTATTCCACCCCCCCCCCCCAGTCTTTTCCGTCCTATAATGACATCGACGAAGCGTAAAGCCATAAGGGAAACAAAACCTCTCACGACAATCTTTGTGCCTGAAATTTTTCGTGCAGTGCTGCCTGTGGTGTTTGTACCACAGATTGTTAATTCGAATCTGGCATTACTTGCGGCCGCATTTATTACTAATATTTAAACTTTGTTCTGAATACAGGTCGGACACACATACCCAGTACTGGTCCGCACAGAAACTTTTGTTATTGTTGGCACTCACTCAATTTGAATTCAAATGACACCGCAGTGTCATCTGACACTCGGCCGTCATTAATTTGGTTTACTTTTTGGCGGTGCGGACCAGTGTTAGGCTGGTGGATAGAAAACTCTCTTTTTCTTTAAAATGATTTCCAGGCACATCAGTGTGTTTATAAATTGTGGGGGGAGCCCTAGCATGTTCGCATAAAAAATAAAAGCTTTGCTAAAGGTAAAGGTCGATGATATGGCCCGTAAAAATTGCAGCTGAGACCCAGATTGGAACTGGGGTCTTTCCATAGCCGAATCGATCCAAGCAAATCTGAATATATTCAAACATATAAAAGTACGTTTCGTATTTTGGGATAGCAAAAACAAAAGTTCATAAAAACAATATATTTATTTTTTATGTTTAAATACTTATTTTTTATTACATCTAGATTCGTCTGGTTACTCAGATGGTTTCAGTGTGCAACTTGTGATACCATTAACTGAAGTGGACCAAATTCATCTTGATTGTTGCTATTATTGCTTTCTGCATACCTTTTCCTTCTCTCTTACTAATAAAGTTGTGCAGCACTCATACTGCTGGCACAATGATGACATTATTTTAGTTCACCTCTGCACTAAAATTTAGGACTTCTCCACCTCATCAAAGGTGAATGGTTCTTTATGAGATAGTAGTATTTCAGTAGGGACAGCTTCACCATTGCAGATGATGATTGCATTATAGAATGTTTGAAGTACCGGAACTGAATTCCTTCCAAATTTCAACCAATACCAGCCTCAACAAATCCCCAGATCAAATAATTAGTTTACTATTATTTGATTTTACTCCCATAATTGGCAAAATAATTCCTTAAGATTTATGTTTAGTAATGACTATTTTTTAAATAATGATGTTGTGACGGTTTCATATTTAACATTTTCTCCTCTCTTCATCAGCAGCCTGAAACACTTAAAATAAATTTTTGCTATGCATCAAATTTTGAATATTTAAATTGAAATGTTTCCGAGGATTCCAATAAGTCCAAGTATAAATCTTACCTCGAAATAATTAATAGACTTTAGTTTAAATTAGTGTCCTTTTATATTATTTTCGGGTGAAGTTCTTCTGCCTGCTCCTTAGACGGTTTCCTGGATATCCTAATAAATTTTTGAACTATTCTAGCGCTAGCTAAAAAGCTCAACATGTTAGATTTTGGCGATTGCAAATATGATCCCAAACTTTCCACTTGTTAGAAGCTTTCTCAAGAATTTATAAGTAACAAAATATAGAAATACAGGTTGGAGGAGGTACAAAGAAGCACTGCTAGATTTGTCTCTGGAAGTGAATGCAGAACACACCCAGTAACTGCTATGATAAAGGAACTACAATAAGATTCATTGGAAGACAGGTGGAGGATGAATAGGACGGCGGAAGTGTACAAGGAATATATTGGTGATGAAGCTTGGAAAGATATTGGTGAAAGAATTAAGAGATATACAAGGAACTTAAAAGGTGATCATGAACACAAGCTGGAACTCGATTTCAGGCATAAATGTGTGGAGAAATTTTCTTTCATCGATGATATCAGTGAATAGGATATATTTACAAGGTTTATAACTGAATAACTTTTGAAAAAGAATGAATACGTTTAAATTATCATTCATAGAGGGCAAAAGCAGGCTGATTCAAGAATGGGTAAAATGTGTGTGTGGAAGAAATTGCAAAAGCTGTGTGTTCTTCACCACAATTAAATTTAACAATACAATTACGAACCATGTGTCTTTTCATTCTGGGACAGACTGAAGCTCCTGAGTTGATAGCAAGTCGCAGGAGAGATCAGAGAGGAGGAAGAACTCGCAATGCAACTATCACCCAACTGTTGTTACAAAGTTGTGTTGCAACGGTAGGTGGTATACCAACACTGTTAATATGATTCTAGTGGAATTGCTGCAGCTCTTAATCACTTGCAACCAGCGGAACTCCTGGAGAACATTAAAAATGGTAAAACCACTGATATTGTTGAAACGAAGTCCAAACTAAATACTCTGAAGAGAGCTTTGCAGAATGTCCTTACAATGGACATAATTAATTAAAGCTGACAAATACAGATTCTTTTAATAAAGTGTACAATGATCTGACAGAGTTCTGAAATTGATATTTGTTCTCTCTATCGATGAAAAAATCATGATGTTGGGTAAGATAAGTAGAGGGTGCAGCTGACTAACAGTAGAAAAAAATGTTTTCACTGACAGTGCATAGGTAACATTTATTTCAAATATGTTAAAACCCATTATTAACATTGAACAAAATTCAATTCAAGATTCAATCAGTATAGAAAAATTGACACTATCAAAATGTGCCAGGAATAATCACAATACAAAATAGAAATAACAACAAAAATTGAAATGTTTAAAAATCAAAATGAGATATGTAGTGACTCATTTCAGAAAAGTTTAATCACAGTTCTAAAGACAAACAGACTTTCATTACAGTCTGTGAACTGGTCAGAAGAGAAAAGTTGTACATATAGTTAATACATATCTTAAGCAAATCAACAACAAACTGATATGGTAACAAACATTCAAACTGATATAACTGAAACAGTTTGTCTATTTAGAAATTTCTCTATTCTCAAGAATGTACAACTAAAACAAAAATACATCTTAAACTAATAATAGGCATGTTTACATCCAATAATATTACTTACAACAATAGATTAAACTAGAAATTTCCACAAAATAAATCAGTTACAACTAAACAACAGTACTTTATGTTCACTAAAGACGATAAGCATGTTTGGACTTTTAATTCAATGATTACATCCATTTATACATAGCCTTAGAGAAATAATAAACAAAAACAAACCAGATCTATAATTCCTATATTGATATTTGAATCCATTTTTAGCTGTAAATCAGGAAAGGATGTAAATAATACATAAAAAAATTCTCAAATTCCTTTAGTTGTTTTAGACACTGAAATGATTTTGCAGTATTTTGTATATTTGACAAAATTATTTTATTACTCTTAGAAATAAGTTATTAATGAATTTCATTGTTAACAGTAGAGTGCACACACAGTCTACATATATAGCCCACCATGTAATATTGTCATAAATTATTTAAACTTGGCACGCTACAGAATAATCGGCCAGTGTATTCCTCAAGTACTCGCCCCACCCCCACAAGTAGTGTGACATCTCTTGAGACGCACAGACATCTGCATAATTGCCTTTGAAGTTGATGGCCTACACCTGTAGCCCATGCGAGTGACGGAAGAAGTTAATTATTTAATATAAAAGTGACAAAGTTGAGATAAATATGATACTTTTTTCTGTAGAACTAATATAAAAAGTAATGTCAATAACTGTTATTTATGTGTGTTGTTTGTATTTCTGGATTTCTTATGTAACTTTCTTATGATCTGGTCATTTTTATAATATAGGTAATGTGAACGATGCGCAAATACTATGATGGCTGCTGGAGGATGACGACGACTGTGACATATTGAGCGAAAGTCAGAAAGCAGGGGAATTCCAGGAACAAAGCCGACTAGGATCTCCACACTATTCTGATACAGAACAAGACGGCAAGGAAGACGAGGGCGAAGAATAAGACCTGCCTCTGTTAACTTTGGCTTCCTACCAGTCTCGCAATGGTACAAAATGGAGTAGTGCTCACCGCCCATTTCAAGAATCAGATCTCACAATTTATCAGATGGTATGAAAGTGATCCGTCATCAATACATTCAAGAATTAGGTTTTTTTTAAGCGCTTTACGTCTCTCTAACAACGTGGTCTTTTGAGACGGGGAAAGGAATGGGGGAGTCAAGGAATGGGAAGGAATTCTGCCATGGCCTTTTGAAGGAAGCATCCCGGCAATCACCTGGATTGATTTGGAGAAACCATGGTAAACCCAAATCTGCATGCCCAGACAGGGCATTCGAACCGCCGTACTCCCGAATGCGCGGCCAGAACGCTATATGTTACACCACCATGCTCGGTATGAAGTCGGATTCGATTTTGCAAGACCATCTATACAGAGTTGCATCTACCAGCAAAATATACCAAATGGTATAATTCTGAAAACCAGACTACATCTAGAACTTGCAGAACACCCCCGCAACATAATATGCCTATTAGGGGAAAAGTTGGTTGATTTATTTATTATTATTATTATTTATTTATTATTTTTTTTTTTCAGCAGCTGTGCTTGAGACCACAGCACGCACAATCAATGCATCAAATGTATGAGGCACATTTATCAAACATCAGGCAGTCATCTGTCTTGAATTTATGCTAACAGAATGATTTACTATCAATGACTTTGTTAATTGGTTCAATTACTTAAATGAAAACCCATTTTACAATAAATATTACGTTCATATATAAAAATAGGACTAAAGGATCTCAAACCTTCCAAAAATAGTTGATTTCTATGTTTATATTTATATTTCAAATCAGAGTTATATTGTTAATTGTATGAGTGATTATCATATAAATAAATAAGCACCACATCTTTATAACTGTATCAAAAGTGTGATCACAATTCTGAAGGAAATGGTCCATTACATGAATCTTATCAAATGCATTAAAATATAAAAAAGTAAAAGATTTTCCAAAAACTTTTAAAAAAAATGTACCTACGTGGAACCCTACACATAACATGTGTGAGACTACTCTACTAGAAAATTGTAACAGTCCCTAAATAATCCATATTTTTAAGATTTCCTAAATGTGTACATAATTTTACCAACAAATCACAAGAAAATGAATATTTATCAGAAAGGCGTGTAAGAGATTTTACACTAAATTGGGCACTATGTGAAATGTATTCTACATCTTGTTAAAGATTTTAAGACTTTGTAAAAGATATTCCACAAAATAACTGTAAAATAGTTATTCCACTTAAATAAATTAAACGATACTTTCATAAAAAATGAGAATTCATGCTTATGAATCCGTTGGTGATATTTAAGACTCACAGAAAGTTTAAATTATTCACCACATATGTCACAAGATAACTAGCATGGAACTGAATGATTGCATTGATGACTTTTAATATCATTAGATCATTTAAATTATCTTCCACAAACATCACAGGAAAACTAGTGGTAACTTAAATATATCCACTGATAACGTTTTAGATATGAGATCGAAGGCTTTCACGGCATATCTATGAAATGTAGTCTTCACGGGTTTTCCACCATATGTTGTTGAAATGCGACAACGAGCATTTCAACAATATTCGACGGAAAATCCGTGAAGACTACATTTCAACATTATAGATTCCCAGACTCTGTATATGCTTTCCCATAAATGTCACAAGAAAATGGAAATTAACCTGTATGCGTCCCCTCATGATTTTCTAGATGTCCAGATGTTGTAAACGATTTCCTACAAACTTCACAACCAAAGGGGCGTTCACCTAAATGAATCCGCATATGAATTTTAAGACTCACAGACTGTGTAAATTCTTTCCCAAAAATGTTACAACAAAAGGATTGCTAGCCCAAATGAATCCGCTGATGAATTTTAAAATTCCCAGACTGTGTAAATGATTTCCCACATATGTCACAAGAAAATGGGCGTTTGCCTGTATGAATCCTTTGATGACTTTTGAGATGTCCAGAATGTGTAAATGATTTCCCACAAATATCACAAGTAAAGGGGCGTTCACCTAAATGAATCCGCTGATGATTTTTAAGACCCCCAGACTCTGTAAATGCTTTCCCACAAATGTCACAACAAAAGGGGCGTTCGCCTAAATGATACCGCTGATGAATTTTAAGAATCCCAGACCGTGTAAATGATTTCCCACAAATGTCACAAGAAAATGGGCGTTCACCTGTATGAATCCTTTGATGACTTTTGAGATGTCCAGAATTTGTAAATGATTTCCCACAAATATCACAAGTAAAGGGGCGTTCACCTAAATGAATCCGCTGATGATTTTTAAGACCTTCAGACCGCGTAAATGCTTTCCCACAAATGTCACAACAAAATGGGCGTTCGCCTAAATGATTCCGCTGATGAATTTGAAGACTCCCAGACCATGTAAATGATTTCCCACAAATGACACAAGAATATGGGCGTTCGCCTGTATGAATCCACTGATGCCGTTTGAGATTTCCAGACTGTGTAAATGGTTTACCACAAACGTCACAAAGAAAGGGTCGTTCACCTAAATGAAATTGCTGGTGCCTTTTAAGAACTGAAGACCATGGAAGTGATTTTCCACAAACTTCATAATAATATGGTCGTTGACCCAAATGTGACCTGTGATCATTTTTAAGATCCCCAGAAATTGTAAATGGAATTATATTCTTTTCACTAGAAAATGTGGCACAGACTTTCTCATTAGTCTGAAGACTGGAAGACCGTGTGCTTAATGTCTCATGCAATTTGCACACAGCTGTTGGTTCATCTGATTCACGTCTCTTATAGGATTGTTTATTTTTAAAGCTATTATTATGGCTATTTGCAGTGATTAGTTTCCCCTGTATTCTGTTGGAGTGAAATTCAGCAATAGGACGTGGCTGCTCGTAAGCATAACTAATTTTTTCTGCAGTCACAAAAAGCCCTAGAAACAATAAAAGATACATATTATTATGTGGCAACAGTATATCATGATTATTCACAATTTTTAGATATAGTCCCAGTTTTTCTAGTAATAGAGTAAGTTCTTGAAATATGTACTTCATTGGTATATATAGTAGCATAACGATAAACTGTAGAAACCCACGTTTGTAAATAATGAACTATGCTAATTTTTTTAAATAAATAACTTATTACTTTGAAAATAACTTTTTTGAAAAAAACTCAAGACCTGTGTTAGAGGAAAAATGACATAAACTTATCAACATTTTCTAAATTACAAACTAAAAAATTGTTTTATCAATGAATAAATTACAAACTTATAAACATAAGACTCTGACAAATTAAAATACTGTATATTAATAAAACATTAGCAATATAAATAAAATTAATATTACCAAAAAAATATTTTTTTCTCCCTGTGTAAACCTAAAATCAATAAGTTAATACCTTATCTAGTTAAGAAACACATTGCAGTTATCTATATGTGTGGTTAAATAGAGGATATTCTTTTAATTTTAATTTTTTTTAAAATGGTTCTAGTGAACAGCCCTGATCAGTAACTAGATTTTCACTGAAAGTCACATCAAATGAGTTATTTAATAGAAATACTTAGAAGTGGAGAATAAAGAAATAACACTAACTATGAAGCTTCCTCATTTTGTGTCTAGATCTTATTTCAGAAATGACTTGGTCACCAAATTTCTTCAAATTATTTATTTGATATCCATAGACATTTTGCAATGTCAGGCAATGTATCTATTTGAATTGATTGAAATGTATAGCTTGTAATATAAGTATGTTGTACCGGAATCACACATAAAGATGGAGACTACTTGAATAAATCAACATACTGACAGGTGTTAGAGAGATGTACATTATTTCCTAAACTCTTCAACATGTATCCTGCACACATTTTTCACAATACCTAGCAAGAAGTTAATGAACAAAACAAGATAAGTGGCAAATGGATAAATAACATTAGTTATGCAGTTAACACTGTGATCTTCATCTATATCCAAGCACCTAAGTATCCTTCAGGAAGAAGTAATACAGCTAAAAATACGAACTTGAAATCGATCTTGTAAAACAACATGGTAATCAGCTTGATGATAACTGAAATAAAATAGTGACGAATCCAAATATCTTGGACACTGGTTGAACAAAAATGGAGGGCATACACAAGAAGTGACAATCATTTATCTAAGGCACCAATCCAAAAAGTCTTATCATCTTGTGTGTCAAGACTTTGAGCTGGCACTCATTAGAGAATTGTCATAAGTTATATGCTGTGGGCAGTACTACAGGAATCGAAGCCTGGAAACTGATATCTCAACCAATGTTCGTGAAGGCTTTTCAATCGAACATTAAAAATCCGAATGAAAAGATCATGTAACACGCAAACAAGTCATGAACGAAGGACAGCAATGAATTATGATCACATTTTTTTCGAAATGGTAAAGAATGATTTATGCAGACATTTTAACCACAAATGATGGACTCGACGAAAATTGGCAGTAAAATAGTTTGTTTTTTTAGTAAAGAGGCATTATTTACAAAGATCACCTTTATTTCAATGCATTATGTCCCATTTTTCAGTGAATTGATTTTATCCATGACATGTGATTCTAGTTGGCCGAAAAATATCCATGTATCTGCTATTGACTGGAAATATATTCCATCTATAAAGTGTTTTAGCATTATGAATATGTGACAGAGAAAGCAAAGTCTGGTATATAGAACAAATATTCCTAAAAAAATTATTTTATATCTCTAAAGTTTTCTAGAAACAAAATCAGGTGTATTGTCCTTCGTTTGTAATACAAGTATTATTTCACAATGATTTTAAGCAATTGGTACGTACTAATCACCATTTAAATTTCAGCCTTTTCAAGATCAAGAATTCTTGACAATTTTCATCTGAATAAACATTGTCCATTGCCATTGAGATAGTGGCAATCGATTTCTCAATTTTTGTTTCTGATCTACTGGTTTCCACCCATTACACTCATTGGTGCTATGTTTCTCGCATGTAGTGGTGGACTCTTGTCCCTAAAGTAATAACAAATTGCAGCACAAAACTGATGGGAAGCCTGTTAAAATGGTCCAAACATGAATAAATAACTGATTTTCAAATTTGAAGTTGATCAGAGTTTCGATATCCATTACTGCACCAAACTTTCTTGTATTTAATACTTGGTGAAAATGTCCTTAATTGACGATTATGTGACACCATATTTTTGCACATTCTTGAATGTTTTAACCGTTCTCAAACCCGACAAAAACTGAAGTCTGAGAATTTTACCCTCTTAACAAATATGTTAAGTGAAAGCAGAGTGTGATCTAAAATGGAACGACTTCACAATATAGCAATAGTCAAATATACCCTGGCTTGGCTCTATAAAGAGATTTCACTCTCAGAAACCACTGCCGCAGCGTAAAAATGAAAAGTAACTGCAAGAAACAATATTACTTAAGCAAGCTGACAGGAACAGGCTGGAGCACTAATCTCAGTGACAACTGCACTTCTGCTTTGCTCTATACCACAGAACGTGCATTTCCAGAGTGGAATCAACTAGGTCACACTAAGACAGCCGATGCTGAATCATCAGCTGCCTGAAACAGTCATCAGTGGGAATGGTGGGAATAACATCTGGCACTGACCCTGCAGATAATAATAATAATTCCGTGGTGTCGTAATGACCTGGTGACAGGGTTTCAATTGGTTGCGCATTCCATCCCTGTCATAGCCACCTTAACCTAACCTGGCAATCCTACCGGGTACAGATATACTCCTAAAACCGGAAGAAGCTACTAACTCCACTTGGCTCAGAGTGAAATCTTACACCTCAGAGCCACTGCAAGGAGCACCAAGCAGGGCCTCGAAAAACAGAGTACAACGAGACACTAACGGGATCAAGGCGGAAGATAGTCTGCCACCTGAGCAACAATGGCTGGTACAGAAATAACTGAACAGACTGCAGGAAGCCATTAATAGTTACAGAAACTATCGATACATGGAGATACTATTTCTCCATACAGATTTAATCCTCATCAGTGTCCAGGTCATTAGAGCCTGGAATGGAGAGGGGGCTAGAAGGAATTGAGCAATGAAGTTTTCAAAGGAATTCCCCAGGCGTTTACATGGAATGATTTTGGGAAACATGGAAATCAAGAATTTTCATGGGTGAAGTGGATCCTAACCTGCATATTCACAAAACGGGATACTTGGAAGGGCATACCATGTGTTATTGTGATAAAACTCAAACCATGATATATTTGCTGTTATGTTAATAACTTGCAATAAACTTATTTCAATAACTCAGTGACAAGGCCATCACATTCGTGAAAAAATTCGTTTCATCTGAAGCTGCTGTAAACACGAAAAGAAACATAACAAATGAAACTTTAAAAGTAAAACCTTCGCTGTGCCAAGCCCAGAACTACCAATACTATCATCACAGTATAAAACTTGCACGTATTCCAGTGAAAGCGCTATATTCCAGTCCTCTCTTAATATACTGACCACCAACAGGATTCTGCCATAAGCCAGCTATTTAACTAGAACTGTCATATCAAAAAGTCAAAACTGCCAATGCAAAATCAAAGTAAAAGCTGAATGAAAAATAAATCACACTATTGTTCACTGTTGTAGATTTACTTCCAGCCATTCTAACCCACCTTTATAACACATATTATTTAAGAAGCCATAGAAATCCAGTTCATCCTAATTCTAATTTGGAACGGGTATCGCCAGCAGTGAACAAGTATTTAATTGATACATTATGTACTTCCTCCAGTTTCTGTTTAACAGAATTTTATCTGTAACTGAAATGATATTTTTCTATTTTATAAACAATATTTATGATAAATTAGTCACTGAAGTAAAACGTAGAAATAGTTTGTTATTTTATTTATATTGGTATGGGTTATGTTGTTTCCATACTGTAGGTAGGTAATTGTACATGCAGGATTTATTTCTCATTGCAAGCGAATCTGTATATTAAAAACAAACAAAATCACTGAGAACACATATGATTGATATACATGTAATGTGACTGTTATTAACTATACTTCACGTCTTTGCAGAAACATTTCCTATACATCTACTACTTATGCCTAATATGTCACTGCATTTCCAATTTAAATTCTTTAAGAGTATCATATACATTCTTCTGTATTTCCTACAAAAGCTATTCAGATATGATACTATCTCAACTACAAAACAAAAATTTTGCCACCTGAGTATGCCTGAAATCAAAAATGAATATAAGGTCATAGTTCCACATTCATTTCCATAAAATATCACTCATTATTCATCTATTACCCATGAGGTCATTAACAATATCATATGGCTTAATTAAATACACCAACCACTTTAGCAGCAACCTACCTATCTCCCAGCACCCTGCCACCTATTAATAGATCACAGTAATGTGGCTCCCATATTGTTGCAATACACTAGTAGTAACCCAGACAAGAAATTAACTGATTTCCAAGAATTGCCAACCATATAGGATCGATTCTTTTTGTTGAAATAACATATTTAATTTTCAAAACTAAACATTCACTGTTCCATAAAGGAAGATATAGTAATAAAAAAGAGCATTTTTTGTATAAATTTTAAAATACCTACACTACCAAAAATCTCAATAGTTTCCAATTAATTCTTCTTTAGCAAAGCTAGGTAGCCATTGCTGCCATATGAAGCTATCTAGAAACTAGACACCAAAGAAGCAGGCTGTCTATTATTATTGCTTACTTAATAATTACAAACCAATCTGCTCAGACAACTACACAAATGGTAGTTACCGGATAAATATCAACTTCTGAATTGATTAAAACTGATGATAATCATGCAGACATGATTCCACTATGTAATATCCCTTGGTGACGGTTAATTTATGCGTGTGAATTCCACGTTTCTTTGGCATCGGCGAGAGCCAGGTGACTCATACCTGCGCTGAAAGACCGAATGATTTATGGCAGGCAGTAAAGTTAAAAGCTTTACGCATTCAATGAAATTCAACGGACAGTATAGGGATGTGCCGAAATGAGGATTTCCTGGTACAGTAGAAAGTTGAAACTAGAGAAACGATGCTTCGGAGAAAAAGTCAGGTTGTGGTACACCTCTGTTGGGAACCAGCGAATCAAACTGTGTTACGAACTTTTAGAAACCATAAGTTTTTTATGTTGCATGAGGAGCGCCAATCGAGATCATGGACAACCCGCCAAACGCTGCGACTGGCTGAAATTTTCCGCGTTTGCTAAAACTCGGGAGCCTGCAAGTTTTCAACGGAGCGAACACGCGGGAATGAAGACATTCTGTTTCTGGCCAGCAAACAATCCGCACCGGCGCACCCCGGGAGATCGCCGAGCGAAGTCACTACCTACCTGCGGGGAGCCAACTCGCCAAGTGGACGTGACCAAGGGCCAAGCACCCAGCTGATCGACAGCGTCCATCTGATTTCTCCACATGTCATCTGCCATGGTAAAGAACGCCGGCAATGTATAGACACTCTTGCGTCATTCAACCCTACGCAATGCTCTGAGATGAGAATCATGCTCTAAATTGTTAAAAAGAAACTTTTAATGTTCAGTTCTGTTCAATAAACCAATCAATTTTATATTCAAAGAAAATAATAGGTGTTGTAAACCCTGCTTTTAATAACTTCCTTTCCAATCAATCAGTATATCATTTGATTAGATGAAGATTTGTGTTTTTTAATGGTATTTTAAAATTACACTTGCTTTGATTAAAAGTATTTCAGAATTGGAATTATCGCTTCTCTCGGATAGAGAACACTTCCATTCTTGGCGCCTACCTGCTATTAATTTTGCAAATTAACTTATTAATTAATGCATCTTATTTTTTTATTCTAATTTGAATAACGTCAAAAACTAGACGTTACAACTATTAGTGCAAAAATTTGTATAGCAAGCAAAAGTTGAAATCAAACATAAAAATAACTGCAGCAGCAATACAAATCAATAAGGTTTTATCTTACCTTCTATGTGAAATTCTGTTGGTGTATTTGTGAAATTTGAGTTTCGTCAAATCTCTGAATACTTTGGAGCAGTATGTAGAAACATATAAGGGACTTGAAACAGCTAATGGTGTGGCTGAACACATGTTTTGT
>JARYHS010005557.1:7274203-7319391 GCA_031002005.1 Vandiemenella viatica | reverse complement strand
GATGCTCAAATACTTAGATGGTTGCTGGAGGATGACAAAACGAAATAAGGTAGTTATGATGTTGTCTACCCTCCATAATCATGCCAAAATTGATGATACAACTGAAGATGCTCGAAAACCTGATATCATCACATATTATAACCACACAAAATACGGCGTCGATATTTTTGATAAAATGTGTAAACAATACGACGTTACTCGGAACAGTCGTCGATGGCCTGTCACGCTGTTTTACAATTTCGTAAAAATAGTGAGTGTAAACAGTCTTGTAATATATCAAATGAACAACCCTGTAATGAAAGTGATCCGTCGTCAGTATCTTCAAGAAGTCGGATTCGATGTTGCAATTCCTTCTATAGAGTGTCGTATATCCCAGCAAAATATACCAAACGGCACAAAACTGAAAGCCAGAGTATTTCTAGAACTGGCAGAACAAAGCGTGCAACATAATATGCCTATTCGTGGAGGGATTGGTCGATGTTCTTTCTGCAGCAGGGCTCAGGACCGTAGCACGCGCAAGCAATGCAGCAAATGTATGATGCGCATTTATAGCGGACATCAGGCAGTCGTCTGTCCTGAATGTAGGCCAACAGAATAAATTATTATCAATGAGTTTGATAACTGGTTCAATTACTTAACTGGAAACCAATTTTATAACAAATATTACGGTCCTAAATAAAAATAAGACTAAAAGATCACAAATCTTCCTAAAATAGTTTATTTTTAATTGGTTTATGTTCATGTTGCAAATTATAATTAAGAAACAAAATTTTGTTAATTGTATTATCCAATATGATAAAAATCAAGATGTTTAATAAATATTTACTTTTTTTACATTTTTTTTGTCTGATTCTGAAAATTAATTAACCCATAAATGGGCTACACCTGTAGTCCGCGCATGCGCTCAAGGAGTATTTAATGGCACAAGTGCTCTAGAGTTAAGTACCAGCGTGGTGTAGACGGTGCGGCGTCTGCTCCACACTTTGTTGACCAGGTTCAGATCCCTATAGTATCGAATAATACTATGGTCATTATCCTCAGATATTTTTGATTGTGGTTATTTTAATTTCATTTACATATTATCACTGCGTGAAAAATTATTTAAAAGAATTTATTTATTCTTATGGCTTTACGCCTCTTCGACGTCAAGGACTAGGGGCGAGGAACGTATAAGACTCAGCTTTGGCCTTTTAAAGGAACCATCCTGGCATTCACCTGGAGTGAAGCATGTAAATCCCCAATTCGGATGGCCGGCTGCGTTTCGAAACCGCGGACTTCAGAATGCTCACCCACCACAATCGGTTTTTCTTAGAATAATTCGACCTGTTATTTACTCCGAGGGATAGAACGCTGGAACACCTATTGCAGTTAAAGACGCCCTGGCCCGTGTGTACCGAATGTGGTGTGTGGGCGGTAACACCCTGACGTCGCTTTCGGGAAGACGCGGGTTCGAATACCCATCCAGTATCCCAGATTTGGGTTTCCATGGTTTCCCCTAATCACTACAGCCAAATGTCGGGATGCTTCCTTCAAAATGCTATTGCCGGATTTCTTCCTATTCCTTGTCCCTAGTCCTGTCCCTCCACTTATCACCTAGACGTTGATCACGCGTAAAGCCATAAGTAAAAATCAGGCTCGTGATTGCCTCGAGGTTCATGTTCTGTGTGTGGTAAACAGAATGGTTGAACGCGCATCCTCAAAAATACACTGGTTATCCGGGCTGTTGCTGCTATATCTTGAAGGAAGAGAACGATTATGCATCTTAAAAACACAAAACACTCCTTTTAAGGAAATATCCCTGATAGACTTAGGAATTGAGTTACCGGGGAACGTGAATAATGATATGTCTGACACTTCGAGTTTAGGTAGAGTTGAATTTGCACACATTTGGCAAAAGTATTGTTTTAATTTTTGTAGTACTTCTGTTTAGCATTTAACAAATCCTAAATTTGATATTTTTCTGATATTAATAAAGAATAAGTTTTTCTATGATATTTGCTTTATCGCATGAAAATTATCATAATAACCAATAAAATAATAAATAATGGAACATACTGTTAGGAGTTCAAAAAATATTTTTCGTATCGGAATACTTTCCTTTAGTTTCCACACAAATCATTGTTTGCTCCATTACTTTCTTACCAGTTAAAATCAAGGAAACTGATTTGTAATCAAGCTAGCAGCGGGGGTAAGCGCACTGAAAGGAACCGCCTCACTGCCGGAGACTCGCCACTGTTTAATAGTAACACAGAATTTATCTTTGACGACTGTCCTACATAATGGCTAACGAAAGAATTGGATTACTCCAACTATGGAATTATTAATTACCAAAGTGATTATAGATCCAGTCTAACAGTCAAATTAATTTACAATATATTCAATACACATGAAGGCAGCAGTGGAGGGAGGGAGGGAGAAGGATAAACGCAGGGGTACCAATCAGGGCCGGCTGGTAATGAGGGTATGGTGGGTAGCAGTACCCACCCGGAAAATTTCGGGTGGGTATTTTACTCACCCGGAGTTTGAGAGTGACTGAGGGAGCATAAAGGATAGAAATAAGAGAAAGAAATAATAAGAGACCACACCAGCTAAGCATATTATCGATCATCGGCAAACATTCGTTGTGTGTTAAAGCAAGAATGCTACAGTAAAATGTCGTACATCGAAAACCGTCAGCGTGGAAGTTGCTTGAGGCTCCGTCACACGGGGCGATGTTTGTCGCTATTAGCCTCTCACACGGAGCTTCTTATGGCTTTACGCCTCGTCGACGTTCAGATCATTAGAGTAGGTATGGGACTGGGGACTAGGAAGGGGAAGGAATTCAGCCATGGTCTTTTGAAGGAAGCATCTCGGCATTCGTCTTGAGTGCTTTGAGGAAACCAAGGAAAACTCAAATCTCGATTTCCGGACGGGGATTCGAACCGGCGCTCCTCCAAAATGCGAGGTGTTAACCGTCACCCACAACGTGGTGATGCCACAACTATTCCATCTTCTTCTTAAAATCATTAGAATGATTCGCTTTTGGACAGACTGCAAATATTGAAATAATTGTATATTACTATAATCATAACTATTACTAAGAAAGATTTCTGAATGATAGAGACATGTTTTTGCAACTTGAGATACGAGATGAGAAGGCAAAAAAATATGTGAGGGGTTGTAGATTTTTCACAAAAGTGCAAACAGCCTGGAAGACTCATACCAGAGTAGGTGTACTTCGTTGGACTAGTCACGATTACTGGGTCGTCCTGTACGAATGAGCGGAGTTTCGTCTTCACCAACTCAAGACATACTCAGGATCGACAATGTTTCAAGACAGTCTCAATTATATCGCATTGTTACATGTATATGGTAATCTGACAGATGAACAAGATTTGGTAAATTTGGTTAATGGGTTCATTTCCAAACAAGCAAAGCGCAGTACAGTTTTTGCGTTTTGTAATTAATGTTGAATAGTAATTTCGAAATATAATTTCTGTATAATTATAAATGTCAATGAATTATGTCTTGAAATTAATATTTTAGTTTGTATCTGAATTAATTTCTCTTATGAATATGTTTGTATGATAATTATCACTATTATTATTTTTGGTATGATAACAAATAATATTTTCAAGCAAATCTTCTCCCCCCCCCCCGCCACCTGTAATTGCCTGACTACCCATCCGGACCAAACGCAGCCCCAGGTACCAAATGTTCCTAACACAATCTCAAGCTGCTCTTTAAGTACAAATGTCATACACTACTCATCTGTTATTACTTTTAACAATTATTTTAGGTCTTCAATAACAATAATTGAGGATATCATGAAGGAACTAAGAAAATTGAGAAAAAAAGAACTTAAAGAGGCTGGTGTAAATAATATTACTACAGATGTCTTATGGATAGCAAGAAGTGACATTGTATCCTATCTTGATTTTTTTTTTTAATTGAATTTGTATACCTGCTGCTAACCAGAGGACTGGAAATGTGCGATAGTAGTGTAGGTTCACTAAGAAGGGGTGAGAAATACTGTCGAAAATTACAGGCTAATCAGTCTGACATCAGTGGTAGGTAAATAAAAGGAGAGATTGATGTGCAACCTCATCAGAAGTATATGTGAGGAGCGTAAGTGGTTTTCAAGTCGGTAACATTGCTTTAGGCAAGCATATTCAAACGATCTTTAGTTAGTAGGATAAATACAAGATATTTCTTATGAAATGGACAAGGGAGGTCAAATTGATATTGTGCTTTAGACCTTTCAGAGGCCTTTGACAGAGTGATGGTAAATAAGGTAGAAACTATTGGAGAGGATTAGATAGTGATTTTCTAGTAGAAAAATTTGGGGTAGGAAATACAGTATCGGAAGAAACGGAAGTGGAAAACGGGAGTGCCACAGTGTAGCGTATTGGGAACATTGCTATCAATAATTCTAATGAATAATTGTGTTGATTGCTTACTATCGAAAGTTAGATTGTTTACATATCTCATAATCCTACATAAAAGGATCAAAATGGTAGACGACAGTAAACCATGGAGGAAGGAATATATGGAGACGACGCAAGGGACCTTCGCCACATATTGGAGTGAAACCAGGTGGAGACAAGTGGGGAGGTGAGGCCGCCATATTGCTTGACCAGAGAAACACGGAAATAGGCACAAAAACCTCAAGGGAATCATAAGACAACCGTGGCACCGCAATTTGATGATGGATTATTATGTAACTCGACGAGACACATCAAAAATGAAGAATAAAATTTTTTGATATCGTGCTTAGTTCTCAAGATATACAGTCTCAAAAGAGTAGAGTTTCTGGTTGAAATTCAGAAGAAACGTGTCCCCAAAGTCAAATTTGGTGATAGATTCTTATGTAAAACGACGATACAAATCGAAAATAAAGAATAAAATGTTTCGATATCTCGCTTAGTTCGCGAGATATACTGTCTCAAAAGTGAGGTTGTTAGGGTATGAGGGGATTCAACGATAACCGTGGCGCCGCAATTTGATGACGAATTCTTATGTAACTCGATGAGGGAAACTGAAAGTAAAGAATAAAATTTTTTGATATCTCGCTTAGTTCTCGAGATATTGTACCTTAAAATTGTCGTGGTTAAGTTGAAATGCGGCCTGGACCAGAAAAAAACTATCGCCATATCCATATTTGATGATGAATTCGGACGTAAGTTAATGAGCAGGTAATTCTTTTTAACTTGAATAACAAACTGTTTATTTCTACAGTCCTTAAATTTTAGTTCAAATAGGTTATATTTCCACATTCTATTTCAGTAATTCACAAGGAAGATTTCAAAATCTAGAAATATACTTGTAGACATATTTACAAATAGAAACAAGTCATATCTGAAATTTAAAAAAAAAAAGCATAAGTCAATGTTTAGAGCTTTAAAAAAAATTAATACTTCATAAAACCTCATAGTTTCTGAGCTTACTTAGAAGATATTGTACTGGTAGTGGCCTATATAATTTTGCTAGAAAAATCAGTACATTCAAAAATCAGAAGCTAACAGCTAATAATAAATAAATTGTTTGTTCTCTTCAGGTATACACCGCATTTCAACCTGCCAACATTTCCATTGATATTGCCGCTAGAAAACCAAACTATGTAGACACATCTAAACACAAGAAATGCATCGCGAACTACATTTCCGTCAACAAAGTTTATTTCATCACGTTTAGTAGTTCGCACAGCACAAATTATCACGATTAATTTCATCGTGCAATTTCAGCGTAAACTTAAACGTGAGTAATGCATGCAGAATACCATATTCACTGTGTCGCGATGTAAACATGACCCGTTTAAATTAAATTTCCAACATTTGTCTACAATAAGGCTAGCTTTTCAGGTGCAAAATAGTAACATATGCTAATTGTGTACACTACCCCAACAAAATTTGAGAATAATATGATCCTATTGAGAGCAATGAATAAATTTATAGCGAATGGTACTAATGTTGCGGTTGCCTGTCAGATACTTCAAGAACGATAATTACAATGTGACTTACTTATGAAACGCTATTCCAGGTTTTTTCCTATCTCGTCTGTTTGTGCAACCATATGCATCGCAACTTGGCATTATAGAAAACTTTAGAATATTAGAAAATGAAATATTCTCAGCATCTGACACAGTGCAAACAGCCCAATGTTTTGGTACTCCTACGATGTCCGCCGCGCAGGCACAGTTTTTTCACGAGGTATCACGGATTTCGCGTTATCTCGTCTCCATATATTCCTTCCTCCATGCAGTAAACAGTTGCAGAGTGATCTGGAGAGGATATCTAGTTGGGTTGGTAAACATGGGATAAAGATAAATTCAAAGAATTATTAGCTTATTAAGTATACAGATAAAAAACTAATGATTGGTTATGACCGTAAGATGGGGAAATAATTACTTGTTGAAGACCTGAAAGATAAATATCATAGCATAAACTTTAATAACAAACTCAACTTGGCAGGAAAAATTAGACAGGAGTAAGAAAACGCTTCAAAATCCTGTAGTTGTTGAAGAGAGTGATGAGGGGATGTACAAGAAAAGTAAAGGAATTAGGTTACAAAAGTTTTGGTCAGACCATTGCTTGAATATAGTGGAGAAGTATGGGCTATTGGTGATGAGGCGTGGAAAGATATAAGTGTAACAATTAAAAGTAAATCATGGAAGGGAAAAGATGATCATGAACATAAGCTGGCACTCAATTTCATGCACAAGGGTGCAGGTTTGTTTAGATAAGGGTGTCAGGGATTGTCATAGGTTAACAAGAGTAATGATGATTAATTTACCAAAATCGCTGAATGAATTTAAGTTTGAAATAGGTAAAGGACAAAAGCAGGTGAGTAAAGGAGAGGGGCAAAGTTGATGTTTAGGGAAATTGATTGTTCTATCCATTGCAACTAAATTAAACTAAAAATGGTTGCCGCACTACAGACGCCATATTCAAGCAGTCGTGCAAATATATTTGAGAAGCCAGCTTCCCTCACTACTCTGGTACATCCCTTCACCATCGTTAAAAAATGACTGTCCTTGAATTCCGTCACTACCACCTGCCTAACTGAGCTTATTATGAAGTGCTATGGCGAGGGATTTGTACAAATAAGCAGTTCATCCTCCATCCTGTAATCATTAAAAACAGGACATACTTGATGAATACAAGTAAACTATTGTCTGTATATGCTATGCTACCAATTCCAAGAGCACTCATTCCCTGTATAGGTCCCATAAGTTCTTCCTCACACATAATTCCTATTAATCGCTTTTAAGCTGTGACTATATCATCCGCATGGGTTGAAGTAACAGATTCAAAACAAACAAACTTAATTACACCGAAATCACCCTTTGTTGTAATTTTACAAGTTGTAAATGTAGTTACACTAAACAGCCTTAGTAAATAAAAGACATGTACAATCCAGTTAAAAGTACAATCTATATGGAAACATGGAAATTTAAAGGTTTTATATAAGAGTATCCATACTCCATATCAAGTATTACCTTAAATTCTGCATTCGTTTATGACTTTTGTATTTGTAAATCGTGGCGACTGAAATATGAATCAGCAAGAAATAAATGAAAAATTGTGATGAGCCACAATATAAACAGTAAATCAAGAGTGGAATTTATGCTCTTCAGTGTGCAGTGTCTTTGCTTTTGTTTTGTTTAGTATCAGCTGATTCATGCTGGAAGCTTGTGTGTTTGTTCTGGTATCATACAGTGTGGTGTAAAGACGAGTACTTGAAGTGATGTGGAGGCAATAAATGTAACACGCATTAACCAGAAGGTATGTTCTTATCTTTCTAGTGTTTCTGGAGGCTTGCAGTACTTGTATTGCTTATTACAATTCGGGTATAAAAAGTTCGCTGAGGTTCCTCAGTATTTAATTAAAAAGTGTATATTGGCTGTGGGATTGCGATTGTATTATCTTAAATCAGCTCATTTTCGTTCTTAACAAGTGTAACTTCAGTTATAATCAAGTACGCCGTAAGTTTAAATATGTCTTGTTATATCATCTGAAACATATCGTCAGTATATGTTTACACTATCTACAAACGTTATTTTGAAGAATTTTGGTATCTTGAATTAGTTTTTTTAATATTTTGCAGTATAATGCTTCGATGTGGAAATGTTTACATTATTAAACCAAGACTTTCTTTCATTTACCAGGCAGTACATTATGTTTTGTTGTAGTCTGTGTTTCAGGGAGTGAAATCTATCACTGGGATGTCATTTGCTTTACTATGCTGTAATTACCGTGTTTTCTATCTTGTTTTGTCTTTATGTAATTGTGATTGTCCAATAGCAATCTGTTTCAAAACTACTGAAGCCTCCAGTTTATAGTTGTCTGCAGTTATTTTCTTGAATATCTTGGGGTCCTTATTTAGTTGAAGTACAGTTAAAGTTTTGCTAATGTATATGAAGTTATAAATTGGTGTACTGGAAGGAAGAGACTAATTAATGCTTTAGTAAAATCAAACATAAATAAAAAAAAGATCCAGTTTCACTTTTTTATGTGTCACAGTGAGTGTATACACACCAGTTAGTGTCTTCTTTTTCTAGTACTACCAGTTAACGTTTCGTGGTGGCATTTGACATTGTCATAGTGGCAGGTTATACTGCTCTATATTTACGCACATCATGTTTGAAACAGAATGGTGATGATGTTTGATTTCTTTTTATTTCCTGAGTGTGACTTTGCTGTAGGGTTCATACTGATAGCAATATGAACATGCCTTATGAGTCATTACAGTGAGTCTGCAGTATTTGTGATTGTATTCTAAATGTTTTGTTTCCAGTTGAGCTATGCCACAGTGCACCATCAAATACAAGTGCTCAAAACAAGATGACATTTCACTGTCTGCCACCCTGTGTTTCCTATTCTATAGTGGTAATGATATTTATTACCAGGCTTTCACCTCAATGGCTAAATTGTAGCCAGCTACTCCCTTTAAAAACTCACTAGTTGCATCATTTGTTTATTGTAATGACTCACACTGTACCTCTGCTGAGCTATTCTTTTGACAAATGAGTTGATTGAATTAGCTTAATTTTATTTCTAGCCTCCATAAGTGCGTTAGGAAATAAGTATGTTTTATAATGGATTAAGGTCTCTGATCATGGTGAAGAAAACATATCAATGACTGGTTGGACACTGGAAAATGAACATGGACTAGTTTATCCACAGCACCATTCTCCACCCCCCACCCCCTCACCACCTTTCAGTGGCCAATTCCAGCTGACTCCGTCGCTCACTAACAAGGAATAATAATGGACAGTTGTTCTCATGTATCAGATACATAATATTACTAGTGAAAATTGGATAGTTATTATGTTGTATCTAAAATAAAACTATGAATCTCTGTACTGATCATAGAATTTATATATATATATATCATATATATATATATATATTTGCAATCTTATAATGTCTCCATGTTATTGTCTTTGTATGGTTTATAGTAAATATACTGAAAATTTTTTCTTATTTTCTTTACAGATAAAAGCTTAAGCTGCAGGAAAACACATTGTTTAGTGGTGCCAGCATATTGCTTGTTTCGTGAAGGAGTTAAGAGTTGACTGTAGCCTTTTGGTGGTATTGAGTGATATCAGTGTAACTAGTGACAGCATCATGTCACTAGGCAGACCATCACAGTATACATGTGTGACATGTCTTCAGTATTTCTCCACAAGGGACTTGTTAATATGCCATGTCTTTAGTCATGCCTTACGTGTAAATACACCATTGCATATTTGCCAAAACTGTGGTCAGGTGTTTCTTAGTGTTTCAAGGTTGTGTGCCCACAATGTGCAAGAGAACGATAACATTATATTTAAACAGCCATCATTAGTTGAACTTGCTTGTGCATTCTGTGCAGACACCTTTTCATCTTGGTGCTCCCTAACAAAACATGTGTTCAGCCACACCATAGCTGTTTCAAGTCCCTTATATGTTTGTACATACTGCTCCAAAGTATTCAGAGATTTGACGAAACTCAAATTTCACAAATACACCAACAGAATTTCACATAGAAGGTAAGATAAAACCTTATTGATTTGTATTGCTGCTGCAGTTATTTTTATGTTTGATTTCAACTTTTGCTTGCTATACAAATTTTTGCACTAATAGTTGTAATGTCTAGTTTTTGACGTTATTCAAATTAGAATAAAAAATAAGATGCATTAATTAATAAGTTAATTTGCAAAATTAATACCGGGTAGGCGCCAAGAATGGAAGTGTTCTCTATCCGAGAGAAGCGATATTCCAATTCTGAAATACTTTTAATCAAAGCAAGTGTAATTTTAAAATACCATTAAAAAACACAAATCTTCATCTAATCAAATGATATACTG
Organism: Vandiemenella viatica; assembly: GCA_031002005.1. NCBI lineage: Eukaryota > Metazoa > Arthropoda > Insecta > Orthoptera > Morabidae > Vandiemenella > Vandiemenella viatica. Next base: position 7,309,061 of record JARYHS010005557.1, on the reverse strand, counting down.
ATTGATTGGAAAGGAAGTTATTAAAAGCAGGGTTTCCAACACCTATTATTTTCTTTGAATATAAAATTGATTGGTTTATTGAACAGAACTGAACATTAAAAGTTTCTTTTTAACAATTTAGAGCATGATTCTCATCTCAGAGCGTTGCGTAGGGTTGAATGACGCAAGAGTGTCTATACATCGCCGGCGTTCTTTACCGTGGCAGATGACATGTGGAGAAATCAGACGGACCCTGTCGATCAGCTGGGTGCTTGGCCCTTGGTCATGTCCACTTGGCGAGTTGGCTCCCCGCAGGTAGGTAGTGACCTCGCTCGGCGATCTCCCGGGATGCGCCGGTGCGGATTGTTTGCTGGCCAGAAACAGAATGTCTTCACTCCCGCGTGTTCGCTCCGTTGAAACTTGCAGGCTCCCGAGTTTTAGCAAATGCGGAAAATTTCAGCCAGTCGCAGCGTTTGGCGGGTTGTCCATGATCTCGATTGGCGCTCCTCATGCAACATAAAAAACTTATGGTTTCTAAAAGTTCGTAACACAGTTTGATTCGCTGGTTCCCAACAGAGGTGTATCGCAACCTGACTTTTTCTCCGAAGCATCGTTTCTATAGTTTCAACTTTCTACTGTACCAGGAAATCCTCATTTCGGCACATCTCTATACTGTCCTTTGAATTTCATTGAATGCATAAAGCTTTTAACTTTACGGCCTGCCATAAATCGTTCGGTCTTTCAGTGCAGGTATGAGTCACCTGGCTCTCGCCGATGCCAAAGAAACGTGGAATTCACACGCATAAATTTACCGTCACCAAGGGATATTACATAGTGGAATCATGTCTGCATGATTATCATCAGTTTAATCAATTCAGAAGTTGATATTTATCCGGTAACTACCATTTGTGTAGTTGTCTGAGCAGATTCGGTTTGTAATTATTGAAACCGAAATCACTTCTAACAATATCTCCGAGGATTATTATTATTATTTTTATAATAGCTTTTGCTGCGTATGGAAGTTTTATATTAATCAACGTTTCATTTTTCACTCTAGGGTTGTAATATTATTGTTGCCGCTCGTCATATGTTTGAAATGTTTTCTATAAACAAACTAAAATGTCATTCTTAGACGTAAAATATCTTTACTTTATCAATTTAAAATTACCTCTACGGATGCACTTCCTTAATTAGCAGGACAAAATTTTAAAACTACGTCATCTATACTGCATTACATTTCACCTACAACCTAACCATTATCGTGCACGGTCATTTACATAAATCTGGGGTTTCAAAAGTGGCTCCGTCATCTTTTTAATATTTTAAACGGCCATGTAATCTTTGAATCCATTTTTCGCTATCAAAATTTGTGCTCTCACGCACATCGATACTAAAAATCGTTCGATGCATCAAACATATCTGTTCATTGACGATCAATGATCTGTTACAGTTTTGTTGGTCACTTGTTGTCTCCCTATCTACACAAGCATTCTGGCGAAACATATGTTCTGGCACTGCAGTCGTCTCGGGAATTCCTTTTAGCTCTCTGGGAATGGCCTGTTGGGTCGTTAGACCAGACCCCTAGCGGTGTTCTTCCTGGAGTCTATTGCAACAGTTACGGTTCCGTCGGATCACGTCAAATGTTTCTTGCACTTGCAAAAATTTTACATATTTCAAATATCCTCTTTCACCATATACATAATATAACCATGGTTTCATTTTTATGATTTTTCCTTTTCCTGGTTTGGGTGTGATAGCGCACAGCTGTTTCCGGATGGAATTGATTTCCTCTGCCATCCTGATTTTGGTAGATTCGATAGTTGAAAATGCAAAACTGATATTTTCATACACTCAGTCTTCTTGTTCCCTTTCAAGTTCAACCACTTTTCTGCCTGGCTCTATTGTGCGCACATCAGATTTAGATTCTGTATCCATATCTCTGGTTCCTATTCCTTTAGAACTTTCCTCGTCAGTCATTTGACTTTCTTGCAGAATTATACTTATTCCATCCATCCCATTACCATCACTTTTCAAGCCATCAATTTCTGCGGCTATAACGTGTTCCAAAGTTACCTGAACATCTCCAGTAATTCCTGGTTTTATTTCCAATTGTTCTTTAATGCTGGCTGTTAATTGTGAGTTCTCACATTTTAGTTTTCCGTTTACTGCACCCAATCGTTCAATCACGACATCGATTTTCTCAACAATCCGCTCTTCAGAGTCTTTATTTTTTTTATTCATTACCGCTGTATGGGCATCAATTTTTTCGATTATTTCGTTCATTTTCGTTCTTTGGGCAGTGAGGTTTTCATTCATTTCCGCTCTGTAGGCAGTAAATGTTTCGTTCAGGTGTTGTAACATTTCCATGATCTGGCCAGAAACATCTAAATCATTTACCGGTGGCGCTAGAATTTCGTTCGGCTTGCTTTGCAATGGGTTCGTTGACTCGTCCCGGGAATCATTGATGGGAGCGCAAACTATATTACCTGCTTCACTAGGAGTTTGTTCAAAATTCACGATCGCGGAGTTATCTATCAAATTCGCGAGATTTCCTTCCATCGCTACGTCAAGATCTCCTAACTCCGCTTGATTCAAACTTTGTGCCATTTTAATAAACTTTCCACTCTGGAGCAGCATTCAATTTAACTTTTAGCGATCGCATTTGAAATCAGTGTTAATTTAGAGAATCGTTTACGCCATAAAAGTTAGTCAAACCTCCCTTTAAATTATCTTTACGGCCCCCCGTAATTCAATCTCCACGAACACTCCGCGAATACCACAACGAAAATAAAATAGACAACTTGAACCAGCTTCTGGATCATCAGAATCAATAGAAATTTCGATCACACAACGGTATCAAAGAAAATGAACCGAGACCAGCCTTCGCATTTCCCGCAAGACATTAAAAAATCAATCACAGAATTTACCTTTGCGCACATAAATCTCGTATTATTAGTATTTGGAATTTGTTTCAATAAAACCAATTCGAAAAAAATTCAGCATAACGCGAGATCTTAGTGATCATATGGAAAGAAATCAAACCAAAAATAGAAGATGTCAGCCCGCTTTAAATTAAAATCAACCATCAACTTAAAAACACATACGTGCAGTAACACTTCTCATGACATATGATTTCCAGCAAACGTAATTTTACTCCCGATACCACAGGTAAATCACAATGAATATTCTATCGACACGTCAACACGCATAAAACACAAATAAGCAGGATACGAAAAATATAAAAAGTAATAGCCGTCCCAGAAGACATTCAAAAATCAAACATGCCGTTTTTCAACGCTGAATTGACGAAACAATCTTACCATTACAAACCAGTCTCGAGAAATCGTCTCAACAGATCCATTACCATTCACTACAAAAATTCGACAAAACCAAAACAATCAAAAGAAAACAAAAAAAATCATATTTCAACAAAACAACAACATATCGAATGAAAGACAATCGTCACATCATATTTCCACCATTGACAAACAAAACAATTTTTCAACGTCGAATTGAACATGTATCAACATAATACATCATATAGTATGATTTTCAAACTGCATCCATCTCCGTTGCAGGACTAAAATAAAATAATTCAATGGTATAGCATTAACATATCACATATAACATAAAATAAAATTTTCTGCTGGCTCATCTGGTTTCCACTGGAATAAAATTTCATCATTTATTTAATATCAATACTTCATAGAAACTCTTGCAATCATTCATATTTAGATAGCCCCACGTTAAAGGGTGCCATGTTGTAACGTCTAGTTTTTGACGTTATTCAAATTAGAATAAAAAATAAGATGCATTAATTAATAAGTTAATTTGCAAAATTAATACTGGGTAGGCGCCAAGAATGGAAGTGTTCTCTATCCGAGAGAAGCGACAACCCAATACTGAAATACTTTTAATCAAAGCAAGTGAAATTTTAAAATACCATTAAAAAACACAAATCTTCATCTAATCAAATGATATACTGATTGATTGGAAAGGAAGTTATTAAAAGCAGGGTTTACAACACCTATTATTTTCTTTGAATATAAAATTGATTGGTTTATTGAACAGAACTGAACATTAAAAGTTTCTTTTTAACAATTTAGAGCATGATTCTCATCTCAGAGCGTTGCGTAGGGTTGAATGACGCAAGAGTGTCTATACATCACCGGCGTTCTTTACCGTGGCAGATGACATGTGGAGAAATCAGACGGACCCTGTCGATCAGCTGGGTGCTTGGCCCTTGGTCATGTCCACTTGGCGAGTTGGCTCCCCGCAGGTAGGTAGTGACCTCGCTCGGCGATCTCCCGGGGTGCGCCGGTGCGGATTGTTTGCTGGCCAGAATCAGAATGTCTTCACTCCCGCGTGTTCGCTCCGATGAAAACTTGCAGGCTCCCGAGTTTTAGCAAACGCGGAAAATTTTAGCCAGTCGCAGCGTTTGGCGGGTTGTCCATGATCTCGATTGGCGCTCCTCATGCAACATAAAAAACTTATGGTTTCTAAAAGTTCGTAACACAGTTTGATTCGCTGGTTCCCAACAGAGGTGTATCGCAACCTGACTTTTTCTCCGAAGCATCGTTTCTCTAGTTTCAACTTTCTACTGTACCAGGAAATCCTCATTTCGGCACATCCCTATACTGTCCGATGAATTTCAGTGAATGCATAAAGCTTTTAACTTTACGGCCTGCCATAAATCATTCGGTCTTTCAGCGCAGGTATGCCAAAGAAACGTGGAATTCACACGCATAAATTTACCGTCACCAAGGGATATTACATAGTGGAATCATGTCTGCATGATTATCATCAGTTTAATCAATTCAGAAGTTGATATTTATCCGGTAACTACCATTCGTGTAGTTGTCTGAGCAGATTCGGTTTGTAATTATTGAGTAAGCAATAATAATAGACAGCCTGCTTCTTTGGTGTCTAGTTTCTAGATAGCTTCATATGGCAGCAATGGCTACCTAGCTTTGCTAAAGAAGAATTAATTGGAAACTATTGAGATTTTTGGTAGTGTAGGTATTTTAAAATTTATACAAAAAATGCTCTTTTTTATTACTATATCTTCCTTTATGGAACAGTGAATGTTTAGTTTTGAAAAGTAAACATGTTATTTCAACAAAAAGAATCGATCATATATGGTTGGCAATTCTTGGAAATCAGTTAATTTCTTGTCTGGGTTACTACTAGTGAATTGCAACAATATGGGAGCCACATTACTGTGATCTATTAATAGGTGGCAGGGTGCTGGGAGGTAGGTAGGTTGCTGCTAAAGTGGTTGGTGTATTTAATTAAGCCATATGATATTGTTAATTACCTCATGGGTAATAGATGAAGAATGAGTGATATTTTATTGAAATGAATGTGGAACTATGACCTTATATTCATTTTTGATTTCAGGCATACTCGGGTGGCAAAATTTTTGTTTTGTAGTTGAGATAGTATCATATCTGAATAACTTTTGTAGGAAATACAGAAGAATGTATATGATACTCTTAAAGAATTTAAATTGGAAATGCAGTGACATATTAGGCATAAGTAGTAGATGTATAGGAAAAGTTTCTGCAAAGACGTGAAGTATAGTTAATAACAGTCACATGACATGTATATCAATCATATTGTGTTCTCAGTGATTTTGTTTGTTTTTAATATATAGATTCGCTTGCAATGAGAAATAAATCCTGCATATACAATTACCTACCTACAGTATGGAAACAACATAACCCATACCAATATAAATAAAATAACAAACTATTTCTACATTTTACTTCAGTGACTAATTTATCATAAATATTGTTTATAAAATAGAAAAATATCATTTCAGTTACAGATAAAATTCTGTTAAACAGAAACTGGAGGAAGTACATAATGTATAAATTAAATACTTGTTCACTGCTGGCGATACCCGTACCGAGCGTGGTGGTGTAACGGATAGCGTTCTGGCCTCGCATTCGGGAGGACGGCGGTTCGAATCCCCGTCCGGGCATCCAGATTTGGGTTTTCCATGGTTTCCCCAAATCACTCCAGGTGAATGCTGGGATGCTTCCTTCAAAAGGCCATGGCCGAATTCCTTCCCATTCCTTGCCCCCATTCTTTCCCGTCTCTAAAGACCACGTTGTTAAAAAGGGACGTTAAACTGTTAATAAAAAAAAAAAAAAAAAAAAAGCGATACCCATTCCAAATTAGAATTAGGGTGAACTGGATTTCTATGGCTTCTTAAATAATATGTGTTATGAAGGTGGGTTAGAATGGCTGGAATTAAATCTACAACAGTGAACAATAGTGTGATTTATTTTTCATTTCAGCTTTTACTTTGATTTTGCATTGGCAGTTTTGAGTTTTTGATATGACAGTTCTAATTAAATAGCTGGCTTATGGCAGAATCCTGTTGGTGGTCAGTATATTAAGAGAGGACTGGAATATAGCGCTTTCAGTGGAATACGTACAAGTTTTATACTGTGATGATAGTATTGGTAGTTCTGGGCTTGGCACAGCGAAGGTTTTACTTTTAAAGTTTCATTTGTTATGTTTCTTTTCGTGTTGACAGCAGCTTCAGATAAAACGAATTTTTTTTCACGAATGTGATGGCCTTGTCACTGAGTTATTGAAATAAGTTTATTGCACGTTATTAACATAACAGCAAATATATCATGGTTTGAGTTTTATCACAATAACACATGGTATGCCCTTCCAAGTATCCCGTTTTGTGAATATGCAGGTTAGGATCCACTTCACCAATGAAAATTCTTGATTTCCATGTTTCCCAAAATCATTCCATGTAAACGCCTGGGGAATTCCTTTGAAAACTTCATTGCTCAATTCCTTCTAGCCCCCTCTCCATTCCAGGCTCTAATGACCTGGACACTGATGAGGATTAAATCTGTATTGAGAAATAGTATCTCCATGTATCGATAGTTTCTGTAGCTATTAATGGCTTCCTGCAGTCTGTTCAGTTATTTCTGTACCAGCCATTGTTGCTCAGGTGGCAGACTATCTTCCGCCTTGATCCCGTTAGTGTCTTGTTGTACTCTGTTTTTCGAGGCCCTGCTTGGTGCTCCTTGCAGTGGCTCTGAGGTGTAAAATTTCACTCTGAGCCAAGTAGAGTTAGTAGCTTCTTCCGGTTTTATATCTGTACCCGGTAGGATTGCAAGGTTAGGTTAAGGTGGCTAGGACAGGGATGGAATGCGCAACCAATTGAAACCCTGTCACCAGGTCATTATGACACCACGGAATTATTATTATTATCTGCAGGGTCAGTGCCAGATGTTATTCCCACCATTCCCACATGATGACTGTTTCAGGCAGCTTGATGATTCAGCATCGGCTGTCTTAGTGTGACCTAGTTGATTCCACTCTGGAAATGCACGTTCTGTGGTATAGAGCAAAAGCAGAAGTGCAGTTGTCACTGAGATTAGTGCTCCAGCCTGTTCCTGTCAGCTTGCTTAAGTAATATTGTTTGTTGCAGTTACTTTTCATTTTTACGCTGCGGCAGTGGTTTCTGAGAGTGAAATCTCTTTATAGAGCCAAGCCAGGGTATATTTGACTATTGCTATATTGTGAAGTCGTTCCATTTTAGATCACACTCTGCTTTCACTTAACATATTTGTTAAGAGGGTAAAATTCTCAGACTTCAGTTTTTGTCGGGTTTGAGAACGGTTAAAACATTCAAGAATGTGCAAAAATATGGTGTCACATAATCGTCAATTAAGGACATTTTCACCAAGTATTAAATACAAGAAAGTTTGGTGCAGTAATGGATATCGAAACTCTGATCAACTTCAGATTTGAAAATCAGTTATTTATTCATGTTTGGACCATTTTAACAGGCTTCCCATCAGTTTTGTGCTGCAATTTGTTATTACTTTAGGGACAAGAGTCCACCACTACATGCGAGAAAAGTAGCACCAATGTGTGTAATGGGTGGAAACCAGTACATCAGCTACAAAATTTGAGAAATCGTTTGCATTCCCTGTGAATGGCAATGGACAATGCTTATTCTGATAAAAGGATATTGTCAATAATTAGTTATTAGTACATACCAATTACTTAAAATCATTGTGAATTAATACTTGTATTACAAACAAAAATTTGTGTTCTGCCAGGACAATACACCTGCTTTTGTGTCTAGAAAACTTTAGAGATGTAAAATACAAATTTTAGGAATATCAGTTCTATATACCAGACTTTGCTTTCTCTGTCACATGTTCATAATGCTAAAAAAAAACACTATAGATGGAATATAATTCCAGTCAATAGCAAACACATGGATTTTTTTCGGCTAACCAGAATCACATGTCATGGATAAAATCAATTCACTGAAAAATGGGCCATAATGCATTGAAATAAAGGTGATCTTTGTAAATAATGCCTCTTTACTAAAAAAAAAAAAAAAAAAAAAAAAAAAAACTATTTCACTGCCAATTTTCGTCGAGTCCATTAGCGGTTGAAATGTCTACATAAATCATTCTTTACCATTTCGAAAAATGTGATCTTAATTCATTGCTGTCCTTCGGTTTTTTTGAGGATCATGACTTGTTTGCGTGTTACATGATGTCTCCATTGGGATTTTTAATATTCGACTGAAAAGCCTTCACCGATAATTGGTTGAGATATTAGTGTCCAGGTTTTGATTCCTGCAGTACTGCCCACAGCTTATAACTTATCACAATTCTCTAATGAGTGCCAGCTCAAAGTCTTGACACACAAGATGTTAAGACTTTTTTGATTGGTGCCTTACATAAATGATTCGTCACTTCTTGTGTATGGCCTCCATTTTTGGTCAACCAGTGTCCAAGATACTTGGATTGGGCATTATTTTATTTCAGTTATCATCAAGCTGATTACCATGTTGTTTTTCAAGATTGATTTCAAGTTCGTATTTTTAGCATTATTACTTCTTTCTGAAGGACACTGAGGTGCTGGGATATTGATGAAGATCACAGTGTTAACTGCATAACATATGTTGTTTATCTATTTGCTGCTTATCTTGTTTTGTTCATTAACTTCTTGCTAGGTATTGTGAAAAATGTCTGCAGGATACATTTTTAAGAGCGTAGGAAACAATATACATCTCTCTAACACTTGTCAGTATGTTGATTTATTCAAGTAGTCTCCATCTTTATGTGTGATTCCAGTAAATCATTCTTCTATGTTACGAGCTATACATTTCAATCAACTGAGATAGATACATTGCCTGACATTGCAAAATGTCTATGAATATCCAATAAATTATTTGAAGAAATTTGGTGATCAAGTCGTTTCTGCAATAAGATCTAGACACAAATTGAGGAAGCTTCATAGTTACTATTATTTCTTTATTCTTCTCTTCTAAGTATTTCTATCAAATATCTAATTTGATGTAACTTTCAATGAAAATCTAGTTACTGATCAGGGCTGTCCATTAGAACAATTTTTTTAAAAATAATAATATTAAAACAAATCCTCTACTTAACCATACATATTACCCTGTAGATAGCTGCAATGTGTTTCTTAACCAGTTAAGGTTTCCTATTGATTTTAGGTTTACATAGGATGAAAAAAATATTTTGTTGGTAATATTAATTTTATTTATATTGCTAATGTTTTATAAATATACAATATTTTAATTTGTCAGAGTCTTATGTTTATAAGTTTGAAATTTAGGCATTGATCAAATAATTTTTTAGTTTGTAATTTAGAAATTGCTGATGAGTTTTTGTTATTTTTCCTCTAACACAGTTGTTGTGTTTTTACAAAAAAAAGTCATTTTCAAAATAATAAGTTATTTATTTTAAAGATTAGTATAGTTCATTATTTATAAACGTGGCTTTCTACAATTTATTGTTATACTACTATATATACCAATGAAGTACATATTACAAGAACTTACTCTATTACTGGAAAAACTGGGACTATACCTAAAAATTGTGAATAATTATGATATTCTGTTACCAAATAAAAATATGCATCTTTTATTGTTTCTAGGGCTTTTTGTAACTGCAGAAAAAGTAGTTATGCTTACGAGCAACCACGTCCTATTGCTGAATTTCACACCAAACGAATACAGGGGCAACTAATCACTGCAAATAGCCATAATAATAGCTTTAAAAGTAAACAAAGCTATAAGAGACATGAATCAGACGAACTAACAGCTGTGTGCAAATTGCATAAAACATCAAGCACATGGTATTCCAGTCTTCAGACTAATGAGAAAATCTGTGCCACATTTTCTAGTGAAAAGAATATAATATCATTTACAATTTCAGGGATCTTAAAAATGATCACAGGTCACATTTGGGTGAACGACCATATTCTTGTGAAGTATGTGGAAAATCATTCCATGGTCTTTGGTTCTTAAAAGGCACCAGCAATTTCATTTAGGTGAACGCCCCTTTTTTTGTGATGTTTGTGGGAAACAATTTACACAGTCTGGAAATCTCAAAAGTCATCAGCGGATTCATACAGGCGAACGCCCATTTTCTTGTGACATTTGTGGGAAATCATTTACATGGTGTCGTAGTCTTAAAATTCATCAGCGCATACATTTAGGTGAACGTTCCTTTGCTTGTGATCTTTGTGGGAAATCATTTACACATTCTGGAACTCTCAAAAGACATCAAAGGATTCATACAGGCGAGCGCCCATTTTCTTGTGACGTTTGTGGGAAATCGTTTACACAGTCTGGGGGGCTTAAAATTCATCAGCGGTATCATTTAGGCGAACGCCCCTATTGTTGTGACATTTGTGGGAAAGCGTTTACAGAGTCAGGGGGTCTTAAAATTCATCAGCGGATTCATTTAGGTGAACGCCCCTTTACTTGTGATGATTGTGGGAAATCATTTACAACATCTGGTAAACTCAAAAGACATCAAACGATTCATACAGGCGAACGTCCATTTTGTTGTGACATTTGTGGGAAATCATTTACAGAGTCTGAATATCTTAAAACTCATCAGCAGATTCATTTAGGTGGACGCCCCTTTACTTGTGATGTTTGTGGGAAATCATTTACTATATCTCGATATCTCAAAAGTCATCAGCGGATTCATACAGGCGAACGCCCATTTTCTTGTGACATTTGTGGGAAATCATTTACATGGTGTCGGAGTATTAAAATTCATCAGCGCATACATTTAGGTGAACGTTCCTTTGCTTGTGATCTTTGTGGGAAATCATTTACACATTCTGGAACTCTCAAAAGACATCAAAGGATTCATACAGGCGAGCGCCCATTTTCTGTGACGTTTGTGGGAAATCGTTTACACAGTCTGGGGGGCTTAAAATTCATCAGCGGTATCATTTAGGCGAACGCCCGTATTGTTGTGACATTTGTGGGAAAGCGTTTACAGAGTCAGGGGGTCTTAAAATTCATCAGCGGATTCATTTAGGTGAACGCCCCTTTACTTGTGATGTTTGTGGGAAATCATTTACAACATCTGGTAAACTCAAAAGACATCAAACGATTCATACAGGCGAACGTCCATTTTGTTGTGACATTTGTGGGAAATCATTTACAGAGTCTGAATATCTTAAAACTCATCAGCAGATTCATTTAGGTGAACGCCCCTTTACTTGTGATGTTTGTGGGAAATCATTTACTATATCTCGATATCTCAAAAGTCATCAGCGGTTCATACAGGTAAACGTCCATTTTCTTGTAACATTTGTGGGAAAACATTTATACATTCTGGGAGTCTTAAAATTCATCAGCGGAATCATTTATCCGAATGCACCTTTTGTTGTGACATTTGTGGGAAATCATTTACACAGTCTAAGAGTCTTAAAATTCATCAGCGGATTCATTTGGGCTAGCGACCCTTTTGTTGTAACATTTGTGGGAAAGCATTTACACAGTCTGTGAGTCTTAAAATTGATCAGCGAATTCATTGGAGCTAACGACCCTTTTGTTGTAACATTTGTGGGAAAGCATTTACTCAGACTGGGGGTCTTAAAATTCATAAGCGGATTCATTTAGGTGAACACGCCTGTACATGTGATGTTTGTGGGAAATCATTTACAATATCTGGATATCTCAAAAGTCATCAGCGAGTTCATGCAGGCGAATGCTAATTTTCTTGTGACATTTGTGGACAATCATTTACACAGTCTGCGAGTCTTAAAATTCATCAGCGGTTTCATTTGGGCTAACGACCCTTTTGTTGTAACATTTGTGGGAAAGCATTTACACAGACTGTGGGTCTTAAAATTCATAAGCGGATTCATTTAGGTGAATGCCCCTATACCTGTGGTGTTTGTGGGAAATCATTTACAACGTCTGGGCATCTCAAAAGTCATCAGTGGACGCATACGGGTTATTCTTGTGACATTTAAGGGAAAGCATATACAGAGTCTAGGAATCTGAAAAGTTATCAGCGGATTCATTTAAGTTTTCCTGTGATGTTTGTGGAACATAATTTAAATGGTCTAGAGATGTTAAAAATCTTGCATGCAATCATTCAGTTCCATGCTAGTTATCTTGTCACATATGTGGTGAATCATTTAAACTTTCTGTGATCCTTAAATATCACCAACGGATTCATTTAGCGTGAATTCTCATTTTTTATGAAAGTATCATTTTATTTATTTAAGTGGAATAACTAATTTACAGTTATTTTGCTGAATATCTTTTACAATGTCTTAAAATCTTCAACAAGATGTAGGATACATTTCACATAGTGCCCAATTTAGGGTAAAATCTCTTACACGACTTTCTGATAAATATTCATTTCCGTGTGATTTGTTGATAAAATTATGTACACTGTTAGGGAATCTTAAGAAATATGGATTATTTAGGGACTGTTACAATTTTCTAGTAGAGTTAGTCTCAAACGTGTTATGTGTAGTGTTCCACGTAGGTACATTTCATTTTTTAAGTTTTTGGAAAATCTTGTACTTTTTTATATTTAAATGCATTTGATAAGATTCATGTAATGGACAATTTCCTTCAAAATTGTGATCACACTTTTGATACAGTTATAAAGATGCGCTGCTTATTTATTTATATGATAATGGCTCATACAATTAACAAAATAACTATGATTTGCAACATAAATATAAACTTCTTAAGAATCAACTATTTGTGGAAGGTTGAGATCCTTTAGTCCTATTTTTATTTTGGAACGTAATGTTTATTATAAAATGGGTTTTCAGTTAAGTAATTGAACCAATTATCAAAGTCACTGATAAAAAAATCATTCTGTTAGCATAAATTGAAGACAGACTACGGCCTGATGTTTGATAAAAATGCGCCTCATACATTTGATGCATTGCTTGCGTGTGCTGTGGACTCGAGCCCTGCTGCAAAAAAAAAAAAAAAATCGACCAACACCTCCCCTAATAGGCATATTATTTTGCGGGAGTGTTCTGCAAGTTCTAGAAGTAGTCTGCTTTTTCAGAATTATACCATTTGGTATATTTTGCTGGTAGAAGCGACTCCCTATAGAAGGTCTTGCAAAATCGAATCCGCCTTCTTGAAGGTATTGATGACGGATCACTTTCATACCATCTGATATATTGTGAGATCTGATTCTTGAAGTGAGCAGTGAGCACTTCTCAATTTTGTACCATTGCGAGACTGGTAGGAAGCCAGATTTGACAGAGGCAGGTCTTCATATTCGCGCTCGTCTTTCTTGCCAATCTTGTTCTATCTGAATGGTGAGGAGATCCTAGTGGGCCATTTTGTTCCTCCAATTTCCCTTCTTTCTCACTTTCACTCAATATGTCACAGTCTTCGTCATCCTCCAGCAACCATCTTAGTATATGGGCATCGTTCACATTACCCACTTTATAAAAATGACCAGAACATAAGAAATTTACATGAAAAATCCATAAATACAAACAATACACATAAATAACAGTTATTGACACTACTTTGTATATTATTACTACAGAAAATATATCATATTTATCTCAACTTCGTCACTTTTTTTATTAAATAATTAACTTCTTCTAACACTCGCATGGGCTACAGGTATAGCCCATTAACTTCAAGGGTAATTTATGCAGATGTCTGTGCGCCATGAGAGATGTCACGCTACTTGTGTGGGCGGGGCGAGTACTTGAGGAATACACTGGCTGATTATTCTGTAGCGCACCAATTTTAAATAATTTTCGACAATATTACACGTTGGGCTATAAATTTGTAGCCCACATGTAACAATGAAATTCATTAATAATGTATTTCTAAGAGTAATAAAATAATTTTTTCAAATATACAAAATACTGCATAATCATTTCCGTGTCTAAAACAACTAAAGGAATTTGAGAATTTTTATAGTATTATTTACATCCTTTCCTGATTTACAGCTAAAAATGGATTCAAATATCAATATAGGAATTATTGGTCTGATTTGTTTTTGTTTATTATTTCTCTTAAGGCTATGTATAAATGGATGTAATCATTGAATTAAAAGTTCAAACATGCTTATCGTCTTTATAGAACATAAAGTACTGTTGTTTAGTTGTAACTGATTTATTTTGTGGTAATTTCTAGTTTTGTCTATTATTGTAAGTAATATTATTGTATATAAACATGTCTATTATTACTATAAGAGGTATTTTTGTTTTAGTTGTACATTCTTGAGAATAGAGAAATTTCTAAATAGAAAAACTGTTTCAGTTATATCAGTTTGGATGTTTATTACCACATCAGTTTTTTGTCGATTTGCATAAGTTATGTATGAACTATGTGTACAAATTTTCTCTTCTGACCAGTTCATAGATTGTAATAAAAGTCTGTTTGTCTTGAGAACTGTGATTAAACTTTTCTGAAATAAGTCACTACATATCTCATTTTGATTTTTATACATTTCAATTTATTGTTGTTATTTCTATTTTATATTGTGATTATTCCTGGCACATTTTGATAGTGTCAATTTTTCTACACTGATTGAATCTTGAATTGAATTTTGTTCAATGTTAATTATGGTTTATAACATATTTGAAATAAATGTTACCAGTGAAATCATTTTTTTTTCTACTGTCAGTAAGCTGCTCCCTCTACTTATCTTACCCTATATTATGAGAGACCATTATGATTTTTTCATCGATAGAGAGAACAAATATCAATTTAATATAACAGAACTCTATCAGATCATTGTACACTTGTCTAAAGAAAATTTTATTAAAAGAATCTATATTTGTCAGGTTTAATTATTTATGTCCATTGTAAAAACATTCTGCAAAGCTCTCTTCAGAGTATTGAGTTTGGACTTCTTTTCAACAATATCAGTGGTTTTCCCATTTTTGGAAGTTCTCCAGGAGTTCCGCTGGTTACAAGTGATTAGGAGCTGCAGCAATTCCATTAGAATCACATTAACAATGTTGGTATACCACCTACCATTGCAACACAACAGTTGGGTGATAGTTGCATTGCGAGTTCTTCCTCCTCTCTCAGCTCTCCTACGACTTACTATCAACTCGAGAGCTTCAGTCTGTCACATGGTTCGTAATTGTAATGTTAAATTTAATTGTGGTGAAGAATACACACTTTTTGCCATTTCTTCCACACACACATTTTACCCTTTCTTGAACCAGCCTGCTTTTGCCCTCTATGAATGATAATTTAAATGTATTCATGTTTCTCGAAAATTGTTCGTTATAAACCTTGTAAATATATCCTATTTACTGATATCATGAATGAAAGAAAAATTCTCCACACATTTATGCCTGAAATCGAGTTCCAGCTTGTGGTCATGATCATCTTTTAACTTCCTTGCTTATCTCTTAATTCTTTCACCAATATCTTTCCAAGCTTCATCACCAATATATTCCTTGTACACTCCCGCCGTTCTATTCATCCTCCACCTGTCTTCCAATGTGTCCTATTGGAGTTCCTTTATCATAGTCTGCATTAATTTCCAGAGACAAATCTAGCAGCGCTTCTTTGTACCTCCTCCAAATCCTGTATTTCTATATTTCGTTACTTATAGATTCTTGAGAAAGCTTCTAACAAGTGGAAAGTTTGGGATCATATTTGCATTCGCCAAAATCGAACATGTTGAGCTTTTTTGCTAGCGCGAGAATAGTTCAAAAACTTTATTAGGATATCCACGAAACCGTTTAAAGAGCAGGCAGAAGAACTTCACCCGAAAATAATATAAAAGGATACTAATTTAAAGTGATTTATTTTGGTGGAATAAAGTCTATTGATTTTTTCGAGGTAAGATGTGTCCTTAACGTATTAGAATCCTCGGAAACATTTCAAAAGTTTGATGCATAGCAAAAATTTATTTTAAGTATTTCAGGCTGCTGATGAAGAGAAGAGAAATTGTTAAATATGAAACCTTCACAAAATTATTATTTAAAAATAGTCATTACTAAATATAAATCTTGAGGAATTGTTTTGCCAATTATGGGAGTAAAATCAAACAATAGTAAACTAATTATTTGATCTGGGGATTTGTTGAGGCTGGTATTGGTTGAAATTCGGAAGAAATTCAGTTCCGGTACTTCAAACATTCTATAGTGCAATCATCATTTGCAATGGTGAAGCTGTTCCTACTGAAATACTACTATCTTATGAAGAACCATTCACCTTTGATGAGGTAGAAGTCCTAAATTTTAGTGAATTATAAACTTAAACAGTAATGTCATCATTGTGCCAGCAGTATGCGTGCTGCACAACTTTATTAGTAAGAGAGAAGGAAAAGGTATGCAGAAAGCAACAATCAAGATGAATTTGGTCCACTTCAGTTAATGGTATCACAATTGCACACTGAAACCTTCTGAGTAAACAGACGAATCTAGATGTATTAAAAAATAAGTATTTAAACATAAAAAAATAAATATATTGTTTTTATGCACATTTTGTTTTTGCTATCCCAAAATAAAAACATACTTCTATATGTTTGAATATATTCAGATTTGTCTGGATCTATTCGGCTATGGAAAGACCCCAGTTCCAATCTGGGTCCCAGCTGCAATTTTTACGGGCCATAAAATCCACCTTTCCTTTAGTAAAGCTTTTATTTTTTTATGCGAACATGCTAGGGCTCCCCCCACAATTTATAAACACATGATGTGCCTGGAAATCATTTTAAAGGAAAAGAGAGTTTTCTATCCACCCGCCTAACACTGGTCCGCACCGCCAAAAAGTAAACCAAATTAATGACGGCCGAGTGTCAGGTGACATGCGGTGTCATTTGAATTCAAATTAAGTGAGTGCCAACAATAACAAAAGTTTCTGTGCGGACCAGTACTAGGTCTGTGTGGTCCGACCTGTATTCAGAACAAAGTTTAAATATTAGTAATAAATGCAGCCGCAAGTAATACCAGATTCGAATTAACAATCTGTGGTACAAACACGATAGGCAGCACTGCAGGAAAAATTTCAGGCACAAGATTGTAGTGAGAGGTTTTTTTCCCCTTATGGCTTTATGCTTCGTCGATGTCATTATAGGACGGAAAGGTCTGAGGGGGGGGGGGGGGAATGAATTCGGCAATAGCGTATAGAAGGAACTATCCCTGCATTCTTTTGGCATGATTTCAGAAAACCTGTAAAACCGAAATCTGGATTGCCGAACGGCGAATCGAACCCGCATCTTCCCAACTGCCAAACCAAGCGCTTCGGCTCACCCATCACGCTCGGTAACTGGTCCCTTACTGGTTCTTTTAATGGTGTCCAGGTACATTCCTCATGTGGTTAACACCAACAATAAGTGGTCCAGTGACCAAACTACACCAACGAAATATTGAACAGAAATTTGATATAAAGGAATTACGCATAAATGGTGACTTATTTTCCATTGACAAGAAGTAATCCGCGTGATCTTAACGACTTGGAAATGAGATTAAAACTGCCATGCCTTTAACCTCACCCGTGCAGGGACTTACGGGTCCAAAACTGAATACGTCCTCATTCACTAAGCAGCAACCACACAAACTGACCCAAGTGAAGTGCTTCAGGAATTCATACGGCCTAGATACATTTGCCAACAGTTCGCTGGAAGAAAGGTGAACTAAATTTAGGTCACGACTCAGTTCCATATATTTGTTAAAGACAGGATACATAAAGTAGTTCATGTTACACTAATATTATAGAACAATTATTGCAAAAAGAGTCCGAGGACCAATTACCTATTGCAAGTAAGCTGATAATACAAAAGTAAATACAATTAGTTTGACAGTATGTAAGTGTGTGATAGACGAACCAATCACATATAATATCGACAAGTATAAGTAAATGAAAATGCATTCCTAGACAACTATAAAAATACGAGTGGGAATGTAAAGCAATAAATAATGTGTGACTCACACAATAGCAGCTTCCCGTGTAAAATACCGGCAGTAAACTATTTGCTATCGACTGATTGAGATGTTTGTTACTGCAATTAGGAACACCAACAGTTACAACATTGAGACATTACTACAGTTTAAGGATCTGACATCAACCACCGTTAGATCCTTTTCACATTCGACAGTTTTTGACATACAATAAAATATGGTACGTCCACATTCCTTTAGCGGCGTGAAAAGATGGATGGCCGTTTCCACGCGGTGAAACAGCGTGACTGAGCCACTCGACAGGCTTCAACTGCCATTACAATCGACGGCGGCCGGATATCGCCGTAGTATCAAGTCAGTGACGTACAGGATGAAAGGCACACTTAAAGGATTTTTGTCGTACGTCGTAGGATATCTGAAATGCAGGTATGACTTAAATGTCTACTGTAAAGTTCTTATTTCTCTGATTGATATGGCAACGCGCTGCAGCCGTTACTCTCACCACGCTCTGACAGAGTCTCCTTGTAGACAAATTTCAGTGTAAGAGTCACCCCGGAAACTTCATTTATATTGTACTATTTTTAATTTACTTTTTGTATCACCAGTGCAGTTACCCACCTGATTTGATAAATACAGAATCAAACATATAGTTCAGGTTTATTAATGAGGAAATCGATTCCATTTCGTTAATGTCTGTTTACAGCAATGCATCTGCTCCGGTATTTGGTTTCACTTTCTTTTTAATGTAACAGTTTTTTTTTGCATTCTGTGTAATGGTATATTAATTCTAAAGTCGTAATACAAGCAATTTGGAAGAACAAAATTCCTCAGTTATTTTGTTGTTACAGACCTCAGAAAGTATTTAACAAGCGAAAAAGGCGAGTGGTATTTGGAATTTGTGCGTGAACAGGCTGTGATTGTGCTGTGAACACTCTGTGTGCGGCCACTGGATCTCTAGCATGAGAGCGGCTGTGTCTGGCGCCACTCGCCACTGTGGCTGGTCGGCGGCCGTCCCCTCTAGCTGCTCGGACACTGCATTGTTACAACAATCACATTCTTTGTCGGTGAGAAAAGCGGGAGCTGTTTCTGTGATGTTTAGATACACCGAGTGCCTCTGAAGTTACCGCGTGAGATTCCAGTGGCCGGACACCGAGTGTCCCGTGTGAAACGGCTCTCAATATTACTGCGGCTCTAGCCCACCCTCTCCAGCCTTCACCTGCTTGCGTATGTTACATTACTTTAAAAGTTATGAAAGACCTACGAACAGTTTTATAACTTAAAATTATATCATTTTGAGTGCACTATTTCGTCAATTATTATATATGAAATTTAGGGTGATTGTAATTCTTTTATTTTCCTAATCAGCTTCATGGCACTTTCTTCAGGGTGGTCACCCCCGCGGCTAGCCGTCAGCTGTTGCGCGGCGCAGTTTTGGCTAGTCAGAGTCTCACTGAGTTTAAATAGACAGAGAGTGTCACATTAATTATGCTGACTATGATGTTAAATAAATAGATTTTGTAGACAGAGTTTAAGTGTAATCTTAAGCAGTTCATTTAATATAGTTCACTCTGCCTAAAATCCTTCAATACCAACAACGACAGTGTTTATAATAGTTTTTTGATAAAGTTTGATCCGAAGATTTGCAGGTTCTTTTCTATTCCAGACCTAATCAATTTTCTCTCCGCTAATATGATGTACGAAATTTCTCATTATACAACTCTTATTATTACAAACTCAGTGTGCTGCTAGATCAATCTGTTTTTCTCGCCAGCTCTACCAACAATTCTCTTCTTCATTTTCAAGACATCATCTCCTTTAGAAACATATCGGAGGAAACATTATTTATTAGACTTGCTATCATTTTTAAAATAAATTATTTTAATTTACCAATTTTACTCAATTTACTAGTCTAAATATACAATTTTACTTATTTTTTTTTATAAGCTTCTATGTTACAAGATTAATGTAATGTTTGGATGCTGGTGAATAATAAACTTTTTCCAACTGATAAATATTTGTTAATCTAAAAAAAAAAACGCTGATACGATGTAATTTTACAAATAATTTGATAGTTATATACTAGTTTCACACGGATTAACCGAACCGTTATACTGTAAATAATATCAGCAAAATTGCAAGTAATCGAATTTAAATGTTTTAATATCTTACAACTAAAGCAGAAATATCTGATAAGTGAAGACATTATTTTTGTGTAATAGAAGTGGTACCGAGATTCGCGATTAAATAAGAGACTTCTTTAGTACCTAACCCTATCAACTGGAGTGGAAAATCAATTCTAACTAAACTCAAAGAGTAAGATATATATTATTTATATATAAATATGTTATATCCCTTGACAACTCAGTTTCTAATTCAACCAGAGATATTTTTCTAAAGTATTATTGTGTGCTCATAAGTTTTTAATCGTTGCAAATGTTCTATTGTTTCACTTATAGCAGCAGTGAATCTAAATAACAAGTGCACTGCTTTGTGCGCAGACGTTTTTTAGAGTATGCCCTTAAAAATGGTCTATTCCCTGAACAGATCAGTTTTCCGTTTCACGTTGCTATCGAATAAATCTTGTATTAATATATTGAATTTAAGTTTTGTATTCATATTTTGAAAAGCAATATGTAACTAAATGAAATGGTCAACATATCTTAATTTGTGACTGAGGTTCATTGATTACCATCCTTAATAGCGATGGTTTATATCCTCTAATAGCAATTGCTACTGTTGCGCAAAATTAAACTGTAGATTAAGCTGTATCAGTTTGAGGAAAGTTGGTGAGCACTTTTCTTGATGTTTTTCCTTAGTCCCCCCCCCATTTTCCTCATCTCGGAAACCTTGCGCTGGCTTAGTGTCTCTTCCCCTCCACATTCTAGCCCTAATTCGTCTCCCGCTTTCCTTCCAGGCTTCATTGCCAGTCACTCTCTTCACTGCTTCCTGTCTTCCATTGACTTTATTCTTCCTGTATTATACCGCCTACTGGCTAAGACATTGACTGTAGAATCGATATGCTGCAGTATCAATAGTTGCTATCAACGACGCCCAAGCGTTGTGTCTTAAAATGATAAATGGACTACGGTTTTTTATTTTTAAAATTTCATCCTTGGCAATTTACTAATCATGTCTTGCGGTGAAAGACTAGAATTTTTGACACTGTTTTATTTGGATCATCAGCCAGGAACGGAAAAAACAGAACCCAGCCTGTCGGTGGTTGCCCAAACAAGAGTGGAAAAGTTTCTATTATACCTAGCAGAGTATGGGATTGCAATAATTTAGCATTGGAACTTATGAATACTTTACCAGAACGGTAAAAGAATTTAAATTCGTTAAAGGAAAAAGTAGGTGGATGGTGAAATTACAAGCAAAGAATTTCAGATTAAAATTGACAGAAGAGGAAGAAATCGTTTTGTGTGCAAACTGCCGCAGAAGCATGCACTCCATGGAAACTTAATTAAAGAATTAATCACTGCGATGAGTTTTACGAAATTAGCCGTACAGGCTAACTGCTTTTAAAACACGCTGTAGTTCCCTGAGAGAACTACTAAGAGTACCAAGCTTATGCTGTTAATATGTACGGCAATTCTACAATTTGGTTCCCCTGGATATTGTGGAAACAAAATTAGATGATAACGTTATATTAAGTCAGAAGAAACAGACAGCATATAAATTAGGAGTAGACACTTTGGAACTAACACAAGAAAAATAATGGTACTGTTATATCACCACTGCAAACCTAAAACTAGAAAAATAAGTATTTCATGAAACGTAGATTATATCATGAATTTTTTCTCCGACAAAGTATTTTAAATCGAATAGTTCCCTGAGTTTCGCATATTAGTGTACATGTCTAGTTCGCAGCTTTGTTTCCGCCACTGTCGCTGTTCCGTCCGGCGCGCTCTCCACTCTGCCAGTCTGGTGTAGTCACCGCCTGTCCTCGTCACGCCAGACTTAAATTTTCTTTTATAGCAGAAATTGAGGCTGTTTTTAGTTTTCCTCCCGTTCGACCAAGATTTGCCTGACTACACTCCAAAGAGATCAACAAAGTGTTCGAGTCACGACGACAATGTCCGCCAGCCAACACGACTTGGTTCAAATCCCGGTGCTTGATGAAACTATCACTGTGAGGTATTTTGATGCAGGCTGAAGAGTTGCGGCGCACATTTCGTGACCACCAGAAAATACCACAGCAGGCTTGAATGGGCCGCACATGGCCTCCACAGCACACAAACATTCCTCGTAGAAAACAGGGACGTAACTGATTTTCTATCGTTTTGAACTTAGCAGAACATTGTATTAGACGAGTGAAATTTGGATCTGAACAATGACTGGAATTCAGTGTTGTGCCGTTGAGCAAGTACTAACCAGCCAGTGTGTATGTGTTTTCTTTGACAAATTCAATTTAGAAAAGCCTCCAGCTGTGCAAGAATACTTTATAATACTTTTTATTTAAATTTTCTTGCAAAAGGAAGTATTAAATCATTATTAAAAATAATAGGAATAATGTCAGACAATATTCTCTACAAATCGAATAGATTTTTGAAAGATGGACGAACCGCACCATACGTGCCAGAAAATTGCAGCGACAACACAAAGAATTTTGTTCTTAGAAAGTATGCAACCTGACGCCAATATGGAGCCAGAGTATTGAAAGTAACTGTGTCAGTTATTTCAAATGTACTCTGGAAAAAATATTGTATTTTAAAATCCAATATCCCTCTTAGTATGCTCTTTCGGATTAAAGTATTCTTCCCAACTGAATATAAAAAAATATAACTGTCGTGAATTTTTCACTTACAGTTTTACTACGCAGAAGCGCTGCACTGTATGAGGAGTTCTGATTAAGGCGTCTCTCCTGTCGTAAAAACTCTTCCGCAGTTCTCAGCAGTCAGCAGCTCCGTCTGTGATCTGTGACGACAGACTATCAGAGCTGCACCACGCTGTGGTGCCTTGTAGAACAGATCACTTTATCATTATCTGTCTCTCTTGTGATTCCTTGTTTAGTGTGATTAATCGCCGAGTCTCTGAGTATGGATCCGTAGGCAAAAGAGGAAAAGTTGACTAACGAGATTTTTTTCCGGTATTTGTAACAGAATTTTCACAGAAAATTTTTAATTTGTCATATGATGCAGTTTTATAGACTCCTTTTCATATTTCGCGTATTAGCAACAACGTAACTATCACCAATTTATAGTTACATCATGAATTCTGAAATAAATTACTGAATGACAATATTTCTCACTAGCAGTTATCTGTAACTTCGTCCGCCTGAAAGTGTGTTATGGTATAAGAGTTCTTGTCGTTGTTCAAATTACGACTAGCAGAAAAATTTCTCCAGTTGAAAATATGGTTAACTACTTTCTTGTCTTATACTCTTCAAATAAAACTTTACCTCAAACCCGGTAAACAGGTAACAAAGTCGTCTCGCTCGCCGAAAGATAGGTTATGCCCACCACGAAATAAGTGGTAATGGACGTCTCGAGTTGGTCCTCACGTCATTATAGTCAGAATTCCTATTGGAAGTCACCTTCTTCACTCCAAATGCACTATGCAGCTTGGAAAATTATTAGTCATTCTAGTCCATACTGCATTTCAACCCAACAACGACCTTAGTCAATACAACTCCTTGAACATCAGCATTCTATTTTATTTTATTTTTTTTAAGAAAAAATGAGCTTAAATTTTTTATTTAAATCATGAAACTTATATTACGAACAAAATTACGATTTGGTTTCTGAGTTGTCACACTATTTCGTGTCCACAATTGACGACATTTCCTTATGAACTTACCAAGAGCATAACTTTAAAAATTTTAAGATTACAGATTAAAAATCCTGCTCCCAAACTATTATTTATCAAGTGCATCAGTTTTAGTGCTTTTAAACTAAATACGGATATGCGTATGTCAGATGTTCTTGCTATTACTTCTACAAAGCTTTGTTTGTGATGCACACAAAAATCAAGGAGTACATGAAACTCTACCCTCTAGGAAGAAGGAAACGCTTTGATTTTGCGAATTAATAAAGACAAATTATAAAGAAACTATTCCTGTAAACTGTTACTACTCAGATAATTTATTAACGTCGTGCAAATTTTATTTAAATCTGTTGAGCAATTAAGGTGTGATTGAGGCAAATGATATGTTCAGACATTCTCATTTATAAGATTGTCAGGCAAACAAAGCCCTTGTGTAGACGTCGTGCACGCTCACGAAACCTTGTCATTATTCGTGATAAGAGCGACCTGAATAAACTGGCGAAAAGTATGTTTCTTCTAGTAAATCTAAAGCAATAAAAAAAAATCTAGTGTATTGATTTGTCTTTTAATTCTGTTTATAGAGATTCTAATAAACCTTCGAACCAAACTGTAATTCAGGACCATGCCAATGAATACCCCAACGTTTCCGCCTTCACAGAAATAGTTTTTAATTTCATTTCGACAAAGAAATTGTAGCTAAAGTTTTGTTTAGGGTACATTTACGCATTTTACATGATGAATTTGACTGTGATTGTATATAACCATTTATAATCGGGTATTACCTTGTCTTTCTTTTTCCACCTCTCTTGTCTATTTTCTTCACTTCGAGATCTTTCAAGGAGCCAAACAGCTCCCCATATATGGTGTCTGACAGCTTCCACAGACACGGAGGACATCTGGTGGCAGAGTCACGTACTGTAGCTTCACACGAGCTCTACCTTCATCCCCAGCAATCATGGTGGGTAAACGGTAACACTCTGGCCGCCCATTCAGGAGAATGCGGGTTTGAATCCCCATCCGGCCATCCAGATTTCAGTTTTCAATGGTTTCCTCAAATCATTCCAGCCAAATGCCAGGATATTGTTTCAAAAGGCCATAGCCATATTTTTTGTTGTTTCTTATCTATACTCCTTTTCGTTTCTAATGGCCTTGACGACGAGGAGGCGTAAAGTCATAAAAAAAATCTTTACCATATTCTGTAGATGAAATAAAACAGTAGTTTTGCGCTTACCGTCACTGACCAATATATTGAAGACACGTTTATGCCTCTTGTTCATCTGTCAATTACTCTGAACTGGCAAATCATACTTTATTAAAATGTACAGCTTTAATTTATTACCTACCAGTCATCAAAAAATAATTCTGTTCAATATGAGATTCCCATATTTGCACTAATAGTACGAGAAATGTACTTCGTCTAACAGGGCCACTGTGTCATTAGTAGGCTACGACTTCATTGACGGAACTTAGAATATGTCAAACAGATATGATTGTCAGATAACATTTTGGTCGAGATGGTGTTATAACCTGACAGCGACGAGTTTCGCAATCCACACAACCGGCTATCACGCTTCCAAATACTCATTCAGACAATATATAAAATTTAAACATAATTGAGTGCCATCTTACAACACACATTAAGCCACAGTACATAGCTTAGTCCAACAACAATTCGCCGCATAATAATGTGCTAAATTTCTTCTACATCTTCAGGCAGACTGGAACAGAAATGTTAAATAAAATGATTCCAGTAAAAGCAGCACACATCCGAAACAGTGACATCACTGACAGACGTGAAAAATGAGGACTAGATTGCAGTATGGAATAAAATATCAATTTCTACACAAAATGAAAAGGTAGGTAAGTAAAAAAATCAGACGAGTCACTAACTGTACCACCTACCTTTTTCTTGAAGCGATTCTGACCAGTTTCGTACCTTCATATCTTCGGTCTACTACTCTATGAGATATTAACATGCTTAGTAACAACAATGAATATTGCTTTTCTTCCTGTCATTACTTTGTTCATTTGAAAATTTCACCGACTATGTCTATCATTATAATCAAAACTCTAAAGTACTTCCAGTAGTTGTAGGAAGCTGATAATTTGTACACAGATACAAATTTACCCCAAAATTATGAGAAAAGTCTATGATTGGCGAATTTCCGTATATTTACCCATCTCTACTCCAAACGCTTCATTCGCCTCAGATGTTTATTATAAATGGAACTTAAGAAGTTTAACTAATGTGTTAAATTTTGCTTCGATCCTGTCTTCGTATGCAAGTTAGTGTTTCTCAGCCGACTACGACACTCCGTCGTCATAATTCCACCATACATCCCATGATCCTAGAAACAGGTAAATGTTTAGAAATATATTTTTCACCCCAAATCATAAAATATATCCAGTATTGGCAATTTTGTGTTTAATTATCCAATGCCAAGCCTAAATGTTTCGGAGTTTCAGAGGTTTTTTAAACTGAGCACAGTTGTATTTACCTTTTCACGAATTACTTTTTTCTTAGTTTCAACTGGTAAAGAATTTGTAAGTTAATTGCATTGTTCTACAAGGTCTGTCCTGAATTAAACCAGACTACAGCTGTAGAACTCCATTTAATGAAGATAGTCAATACTTCTCAAATTAATATCCTTGTGCATCAACACTGCGTTTCCGGCGGTTCTGCCATTTAAGATATGCGTCGTGGAATTCCTGTTCCGAGATGCTTTTCAGCGTCGTTGTCATTGCGGCTTGAACAACAACAGTGTAATCGAACCCGCGTCCCTTGATGTCCCTATTGACACAGGAAGCAGGAAAAAACACCAGGACTGTAAGGAGGTTGTGGAATCGTCTTGATATTTTTTTCTGGGCCAGAAAGTCATGCACAATCTTCGACATGTGCCTGGGCGTGTTGTCATGGTCATGTGCAGGGTTCAGTCGTCAGCAATTTCCGGACGAGCGCGGGCGACGCGTTTGCGAAGTCTTTCCACGACGTCAACGCAAAATGTGGAGTTGACCGTTGTCTTTGTTGGTATGAACTCCCTGTGAACAACTCCTTCGGCGTAATGATATACAAGGAGCATCTTTTGATTTGCTCTCTTTATCCCCAACACTCTCTCTCCCCGTCCTTAACCCTTTAACTGCTACGGATCGCCCGACAGAGCCCTCGCTGGGTGCTCCTTTATTGTCGCCTAAGCTATTTACCTGCGCTGAGAGGCCGCGGTCGGCCGATACCTGCACTGCTGAGTTCGGCACGCGGCCCGACGGGCTGTGCGCTGAATATTTCAGGATCTTTGTGTGTGACGGCCTTCGGCTGTTGCTCTGTGTTTTGAAACCCCAGATACATATTAAATGTAGTTACTCCGAAATCTAAAGTTTTTCGATTTAATGCTCCTCTAAAATTGAATGTCCACGTAGACAAAGATATAGGTACTTCATATATTAAATAGATGTAACAGCAACTAAAATGTGTTTGGTTTTTTGTTTGTTAGCGCAGTAATTCATCTGGAGAAAATTAGTTATTCGAATACCTTTCACAAATTTTGCTTATATTTTCCATCCTTCTTCTGGATCCGGGCTTTGAACTGGGGAAGTTAAATATATATATTTTTTATTTCACTTAATTTTAGAGGCGTATACATATAATGTAATTATTATAGCACAGTTACCCACGGTTAATAATTCTTCTTCATGTGATAAGCCACGAAACATGGCACAACACACAGTGGTACTGTATATTGCACGTTCTGTATTTGTACCTTGTTCCTGGACGCACTTTCTGTTTCGAACATCCGGCGCATCTACGCATTGGCATGTTAATTTTTGAATTTCAATATAAATAATATTTCGAAAATGTCCCCGAGTAAATCCTTCCATCTTGAAAGTCTAGTGAACTTATTCTGGCGTAATTTGACTTAATATATTAATAAAATCTATTTGTTTCTTCAGCAAAAGATTTCATAAATCTTCTGTTAAAAATATCAGGAAAATGACTGAATGCTGGAATTTTGACCTAATCCTATATATGTGTCCTGCAGCTAAATCGTCAAACGCATGGACAAAAGGATGAGAATCGTTTCCTTCCAGTCAAACCTGTCACTAAAGCGTCCTCTTTTTCCACATATTTACTCTCGCTATCTGAAGCTTTAGTTTCTGAAGAATTTTCAACTCTTGTGTAGACAGGTGGTTGGTTTCCACTAGCTGATTGTACATGGCTTAGAACAATTACTTCGAGATTCCTATCGAAGGGTCATCACTATCATCCATATCAAAGAGATCAATCTCACAGTCGCTTCTAGTAAGAATCTTGATGATTTTTCGTCTGTGCATACATAAGGGCAACCTATTTCTTCAGTGGAAACTAAAATGAAAATAGCAATATAAATAAGATCGCATCGGCAAATGCTCACGGGGCGAATGTTGGAAAGCAATTAACCAGCCGGGGTGGAAATACGGCTACCTGATGTGACCGCTAAGTGGCTTGCACATTAACACGTGCAGAGCACACAGGGACCCGAGCGGCTGGACGTCTTAACGCGTCCAGAGCACAGACAGGGCGGCAAGGCGGCACGTGTATACACGTCCAGAGCACCTGACGGTAGGTACAAGGGCACGCGTAAACTCGTCTAGAACACCTGGGCGCAGTAGTAGCCACGCGCGTTAATGCGTCTGCAGCAGTCAAACGGTTAAAGGCCTTATGCCAGATAAGAACCTGGGATCCTATCATGTATTCACCGCAATACGTCGTTCTTAACATTTCCAGAGCCTCTGTCCCCGATTTCTTGAGCCAACGGAAAGTTTCATGGCGTATCAAGGCATTATGCCGCTGTGACAAGGACTCTGAAAAGCATCTCGGAACAGGAGTTCCACGACGTATATCTTCAATGGCAGAGCCGCTGGAAACGCTGTGTTGATACACAAAGATATTACGTTGAGGAGTATTGACTGTACTTTGAAATGTTGTCATTAAATAGATTTAGTCTGGTTTCATTCAGGACAGACCTTTTATGCCTTAAATTTCCGTTACATGGAGATCATCAAGTTTAATAAACACATTAAATTTTACTTTGTTCCTGTACGCAGTTTGGAGGTACTTAGTATTTACTTATGATGGCAGTTAAATATCCGGCAACGGCACTGCTCGTCCAGAACGCACAATTGTTTCCACAGTGCGCGCAAATTTTTAATTTCTCTCATTCGGCGATGTTTGTTCGTTTGCTCAAACAGTATTTATGAGACTTTGTGTACCATCCAGACTTCTTAGATTCAGTGGTTTTATATACTGATTGTTGTTTTTAATGTTTTATGAATCACCTTTTTCTTAGTTTCAACTGATAAAGTTTTCGTTGGAGCTTCGAATGAGAAGCTATTTCTGTAAATACAGGTTCAAAATTAAACTTGCACACTTTGAGATTAAAGGGAAGCTGATAGCAATAAAGAGACAAAGTATATGAAGCATTCCGTAAGTGATGAAGGTAACGAGATCCATTTAGAGTTTAAGGACATTTAAAAATGTGTCTGGTGATATGCCCTAGCGGTTATAATAATCTGAGAAACTTTTACAATATAACACCGTGGTATCAATAATGAGGACTTATTAATATATGTGCGAAAGATTGGTTTAATTTGTAACCTTGTACCTTAAAGACATTCGAGTTTCAGGAAATCTGTTAATGTTGAATAGACTTGAAGGTGTCTTTTGAAACCAGTTTGGTACTTACTCGTTGAAATATTTTGCTTATCATTAACAGTTAAAACAAAATTAAAAATTCTGCTCTGTCGGAATTGGTTAACAGAACATTACTGTTCTAATAAAAAAGATTGTTCATTTGTTGATGAATGTTCTAAATGTCATACAGCATCCATACGCAAAATAAAATAAAAAAATAAATTGTTCTAATTTGCTGCAGTCATTTTGGTATAATGTACTTTCAGTTTCCATTACTTTTTAACCATTTCTGAACTACTATTATTCAAAGATAAACTGTTTTCTGGGCTACTTGTAACTAATTTTTTGAAATGTAATTAACTGATCCTCTTGTTATTGTGAATCAGAATGTAATTTATTTCATGCTCTAAGATAGGAGAAACAGGAAAATTCTCCAAATGCACAATGGCCACAAAAATATCCACTGCACGAAAAATAACATCACTAGTTCTGGTCTGTATAACGACCAATCTATTCA
Source organism: Vandiemenella viatica (assembly GCA_031002005.1). NCBI lineage: Eukaryota > Metazoa > Arthropoda > Insecta > Orthoptera > Morabidae > Vandiemenella > Vandiemenella viatica. The sequence continues at coordinate 7,278,936 of JARYHS010005557.1, read as the reverse complement.
ATGCACTCTATCAGATATACCAACACTTCCAAATAACTCTACTGCAATGTACGCTGAAGATACAATTATATAAAATCCACAAAATACGTCCATATGACAGGAAATCGTCTCCAGGAGCAATAACATTTGTCGACGTTGAGGTCACTGGAGGAGGGAAAGGACTGAGGTAAAGGAACAGGAAAGAATTTTACCACGAACCTTTGAAGCAATCATCCTGAAATTTGCCTGGAATTGTTTGAGGTCTCCCTGGAAAACCTAAATCTGGATGCCTAGGCAGGGATTCGAACCCACGTCATCCCAAATGCGAAGCCAGAACGTTACAGCTCACCCACAACTGTATAAATCACTGGCACATTTAACTGAATCATGGTCAGACAAAAATATCTACACTGAGGTGACGACAGAATCAGCTTCAGACAGAGATCATGCAAAATAGCATACAATGCAATCTGCACGATCAATCAGTAAAATACCACGGAGTCGATCTTAATCTGCGATTAATGTAGAGTGTACATAATCATTAACATCAATTGTTGAAAACGAGGGCTAAGACAGACTCTTTCTAAATGTCCCACAAGTGTGACTTTTTATATGGCTGAAGCCCGAGAAGTGTTTATTTATGATGTTTCTTGACTCACAAATTAATTTAACACATAATATGGTTATCTCCCGCTTGTTTTGTACAGTTGTTAAAACAATATAAACCTGAACACTAAGAGGTCAACGTATTCTGTGAATTCTTCTTTAGCTAAATTAAAACAATCAAATTATAATTGCCATTATTATTACTGATACTAATGTCAATATTATTACTATTACTCCGCGATTCACTAAAAGTGTTTGGCGGAGGGTGCCTTGCACCTATCCGGAAAGGTAATGGTTTGGAAGGGATATACAGGATATGGCAGGAGGGCCCGTGGGCTATTGTGAGGAACCATCCCAGCATTAGCCTGGAGCAATCTAGGGAAACCATGGAAAACCCATATCAGGATGGCCGGAGTGCTTTATCGAAAGCTACTCCTGTCAGATTTTATGTTTACTCGCCCAGTAAATCCTTTCTATTCCACTCCCTAATCGCTCGTGGAAAAAATGAGTACAGAAATGAATCGGTTCTGGCCTGATTTCTCTTATCTTATTTCGAGGTCATTCCGAGATACGAATGTTTGGTAGCAATATTTGTTTACTGTCATTCCGAAATACGTCAGTCGAGAATTTTTCAATTAACTTCTGTCGAGAGCAACGCCATCGGTGCTCCAGGTCTTCCCAACCTAACTCCTTCAACACCGCACTTACGCTTTCCCTCCAACTATATATGCCACCATTAATCCTTTTTGATGGGAACCCATACAGAGAAACAATATTCTAAGTGAGGTCGCACTAGTGACTTGTATGCAATCGATTTAAATTCCGGAGTGCATTGTTTTAAATTACGACTAGAAATCGAATCATACGATTTGCTTTCCCAATTACATTCTCGATATGCTAATTCCACGACAAATTATTACGAATTGTTACCCCTAGGAATTTAGCAGAATCAACCGATCTAAGGAAAGTACCATTAATCGTATATTCAGAGCTAAATGGTGCCACCTTTTTACTTACACATATGACTTGGCACTTTTTAGTGTTATTATCACAAACAACTTTTTTTTATTGCAAATTTCAATTAGTTACTATTTGACTGACATAAAAATTAAATATTATCCTACAAAAGTAAAAAAAGCTGGACAGATAATAAACAAAAAAATCCTGAATGATCCCTCACAGTGCCTTATGAGCATAGGGGATCCTGGAAGGTATGGCCGTTGGAATGAAGTGTTAAATAAACTGTCACTACTATATTTTATCCACTGTCTGCTTACCAATAACATTTACTTTAAATGTGATAAATGTTTTCTTAAAAACCAAGGTTAACAGCTATAAATAAAAAGAATACTTGAAAGAAAAAGTTAACAACAAAAAATATACATTTAAGACCAATGAGTATAATATATGTAACAAATGTAGACTATCTTTGTAATTTAAGAATAATTTCGGTCAAGACTGAAAATAAATCTGTTAATATTATGACTATTGAGTACAATGCAATTCTTAAATTAAATAATTTGAGCATAAACCATCAGCACACTGACGTTACTAAATATAAAATAAAAATACAAAATAATTCGAGCGAACTTAAATTCCCATACAATATTAAGAATTTTCTATTTGCAACTATCATACAGCAAAAAGGAATCACAACACTAATCAAAAAGAGTTCTCACATCCACCCCACCGTATTTAGTGGTTATTCTTACATTACAGATTCAGCTAAATGTCTTTCACTCACCATCCAACCAAAATAAGACCAAAAAGTCAGGCTTCTAACAACCTGTGATCTAACTTACTTAGTAACATACTATCATTACATCATTGCTCAAACACATTTAAAATACTATTATTAATAATCGAAAAGACTCATTTAATAAAACAATAGCTGCTCTAATGCCTCTTGGGAACAGTATCTATGATGCTATTGTTTTAATCAATATTTACAATAATTGAATGAAACTGCAGTTCAGAAAAATAAATCCATTTTATAGTGTTACTAGATACTCAATTTTAAAAAAAAAAATATATTTTTTGCAGTAGATATAGTAACTGGAAGATAAATTAACCATTATATAAAAATCATACTTCATTTTCCTATCATTCTTAATTTAGTATTTATGGCGAATAACGCTAAAAATAAATTACTTGGCCAAGAAATTTAGAGACGGGAGTTGAATCACTAGGGAAAAAATCTGATTACCTACATTTAATCATTCATTTTCTCCCATAAACCAAAAAGAAGCAAAACATTAATTTGAAAGTATTAACTGCTCCACTTCAATTTCTGCAGACGCCAAAATGATTATTTATGAAATTAATAAAAAATATTACTTGACAACGGATATTTTCTGATTGCAGTTATAGCTGAATGAACAACACGACACTTTTCCACATATTTAACAATTGAATGGTAATACATCTCAGAATAATTTCTAATATATTATAAGGTTACTATACCGTATAAAATAATTTCTACATATATTACAAGGCAACAGATGTTCGCCAAAACTAATTCTCTGATATATTTTATGATTACCGCAAACCAAAATCAATTATCTTATGCCTATCAAGAATTCCAGACTGTGTAAACAATTTTCCCCAAACAGTACAAAAACGTCCAGAACACTAGTATATTTTAACATCTCCAACACCATGTAAAAGTTTTTTTACACAAAATTTACAACGGTGTTTTCTTTAAAGGATCCTCCTATGACATTCAGCTGTCACTGACTATGTCAAATATTTCCCACAAACCAAGTAAATGGCCATATAAATGAATAGTCTAGTTCCCATATCATTCCCAGGTATTGTAAAAGATATTTCACAAAATTATCAAGAAACCAGTATTTACCATAATTAATACACTTATGCCTTGAAGAAATAAAGATTTCTATAAACCTCACATGAAAATAAGCGTTAATCTTAATAAACGCCTTCATGCCTTTGAGGTAAACAGAATCTGTAAAAGATTTATCACAAAACTTAAAAGAAAATTGGTGTTCACATAATTAAATTCGCTCGTACCTTATGAAATTTTGGGCAATTTCTAAAAGATTTGGGCACGAAATCTGTAAGAAAATTGTAGTTCACTTAAAAAAATATTGCTATTACTCTCAAGATGACCAAACGTTTTAAATAATTTTCTATAGAACTCAAAAGAAAACAGGCGTTCACTTAAAAAACACCCATAAGACCTCCTTCTAGACATTGTAAACGATTTTCCACAAAATTCACAACAAAATGGGTGCCCAGCCAAATGCTTCCTGTACCTTTTGAGATTCATAGACTATATAAATATCGGTCATTACACAAACTTCACACAAAAATGGACGTTCATGTAAGTAAATCCAATAGTGCCTTTTACAAGTTAAACTTTATTAGCATATCTGCACAAAGTTTCCCACAAAATGGGGAGACTTCTATGGCCTACAAGTTGCATACTGATGAAAAGTTCTTCAATATTAATCACAATAAAATGGCGTTTATCTTATCACACTTGGGCTTTGCAAGCGTCTTAACTAAATAAAAGATTTACCACACACCACAAGAAACTAGCTGTTAACGTAAGTGAATCATCTTATACTTTTTAACAGTCCAAGATTCTGTAAACTATTTCACAAAATGGTCGTTAAGCTGTATGAGTCCGCATGTGCCTTTTAAGACTAGATGCGCAGTCTGTATAAAACGTTTTCCACAAAATTCACAAGAAAACGGTCGTTGACCTAAATGAATCCGCTTATGCGTTTTAAGGTACCCAGACTGTATAAAAGATTTTCCACAAATTTCACAAGAAAATGGCCGTTCACCTAAGTGTATCCGCTTGTGCCTTTTAAGACTGCCAGAATCTGTAAAAGATTTTCCACAAATTTTCACAAGAAAATGGCCGTTCACCTAAATGAATCCGCTTGTGCCTTTTAAGATTCCGAGACTCCGTAAAAAATTTTCCCACAAATATCACAAGAAAATGGTCGTTCACCTGTAAGACCGAATGTGCCCTCTAAGATGTGCAGACTGTGTAAAACTTTTTCCACAAATTCACAAGAAAATGGTTGTTCACCTGAATGAATCCGCTTATGCCTTTTAAGGTACCTAGACACTGTAAAGATTTTCCACAATTTTCACAAGAAATGGCCGTCAACTAA
>JARYHS010005557.1:7197173-7273203 GCA_031002005.1 Vandiemenella viatica | reverse complement strand
AGCATGCGCCCCATGGAAACTAAATTAAAGAATTAATCACTGCGGTGAGTTTTACGAAATTAGCTGTGCAGGCTGACTGCTCTTAAAACACGCTGCAGTTACCTGAGAGAACTACTAAGAGTACCAAACTTATTCTGTTACTATGTACGGCAATTCTACAATTTGGTTCCCCTGGATATTGTGGAAACAAAATTAGATGATAACGTTATATTAAGTAAGAAGAAACAGACAGCATATAAATTAAATAGGAGTAGACACTTTGGAACTACCACAAGAAATATAATGGTACTGTTATATCAGCACTGCAAACCTAAAACTAGAAAAAATAAGAACTTCACGAAATGTAGATTATATCATGATTTTTTTCTCCGACAAAGTCTTTTAAATCGAATATTTCCCTCAGTTTCGCACATTAGTGTACATGTCTGGTTCGCAGCTTTGTTTCCGCCACTGTCGCTGTTCCGTCCGTCATACTCTCCACTCTGCCAGTCTGGTGTAGTCACCATCTGTCCTCGCCACGCCAGACTTAAATTTTATTTTATAGCAGAAATTGGGGCTGTTTTTAGTTTTCCTCCAGTTCGACCAAGATTTACCTGACTACACTGCAAAGAGATAAACAAAGTGTTCGAGTCACCACGACATTGTCCGCCAGCCAACACGACTTGGTTCAAATCCCGGTGCTTGATGAAACTATGTATCACTGTGAGGTATTTTGATGCAGGCTGAAGAGTTGCGGCGCACATTTCGTGACCACCAGACAATACCTCAGCAGGTTTGAATGGGCCGCACATGGCCTCCACAACACACAAACATTCCTCGTAGAAAACAGGGACGTAACTGATTTTCTATGGTTTTGAACTTAGCAGAACAATGTATTAGACGAGTGAAATTTGGATCTGATCAATGACTGGAATTCAGTGTTGTGCCGTTGAGCAAGTACTAAGCAGCCAGTGTGTATGTGTTTTCATTGACCGATTCAATCAATGTAGAAAAGCCTCCAGCCGTGTAAGAATACTTTATAATTAAAGTTTCTTGCTAAAAGAAGCATTAAAATCATTGTAAAAAATTTTAAACAGGTAGTAACCTGAGGAAATAATGTCAGACAATATTCTCTACAAATCGAATAGATTTTTGAAAGATGGACGAACCGAACCATACGTGCCAGAAAATAACAACACAAAGAGTTTTGTCTTCAGAAAGTATGCAACCTGACGCCAATATGGAGCCGAAGTATTGAAAGTAACTGTGTCAGTTATTTCAAATGGACTCTGGAAAAAATATTGTATTTTAAATTCCAATATCCCTCTTAGTATGCATTTTTGGTTTAAAGTATTCTTTCCAACTGAATATAAAAAAATATAACTGCCGTGAATTTTTCATTTATCATTTTTACTACGCAGAAGCACTGCAGTGTATGAGGAGTTCTGTTTAAGGCGTCTCTCCTGTCGTAAAAACTCTTCCGCAGTTGAAAGAAGTCGGCAGCTCTGTGACGAGAGACTATCAGAGCTGCGCCACGCTGTGATGCCAGGTAGAACAGATCACTTTATCATTATCTGTCTCTCTTGTGATTCCTTGTTTAGTGTGATTAATCACCGAGTCAGTGAGTATGGATCCGTAGGCAAGAGAGGAAAAGTTGACTAACGAGATTTTTTTCCGGTATTTGTAATAGAATTTTCACAGAAAATTTTTAATTTGTCTTATGATGCAGTTTTATAGACTCCTTTTCATATTTCGCGTATTAGCACCAACGTAATTATCACCAATTTATAGTTACATCATGAATTCTGAAATAAATTACTGAATGACAATATTTCTCACTAGCAGTTATCTGTAACTTCGTCCGCTTGAAAGTGTGTTATGGTATAAGAGTTTTTGCCGTTGTTTTCACGTGGTTCAAATTACGACTAGCAGAAAAATTTCTCCAGTTGAAAATATGGTTAACTACTTTCTTGTCTTATACTCTTCAAAGAAAACTTTACCTCAAACCCGGTAAACAGGTAACAAAGTCGTCTCGCGCGCCGAAAGATAGGTTATGCCCACCACTCAATAAGTGGTAATGGACGTGTCGAGTTGGTTCTCACGTCATTATAGTGAGAATTCCTGTTGGAAGTCACCTTCTTCACTCCAAATGCACTATGCACCTTGGAAAATTATTAGTCATTCTAGTCCATACTGCATTTAAACTCACCAACAACCTTCGTCAATACAGCACCTTGAACATCAGCATTATTTAAAAAAAAAGAGCTTTTATTTTTTATGTATGTCATGACGCTTATATCACGAACAAAATTACGATGTGGTTTCTGAGTTGTCACACTATTTCGTCTCCACAATTGAAGACATCTCCTTATGAAGTTACCAACAGTATGACTTTAAAAAAATTTAAGATTACAGATTAAAAATCCTACTCCCAACCCTATTATTTATGAAGTGCATCAGTTTTAGTGCTTTTAAACTAAATACGGACATGCATATGTCAGACGTTCTTGCTATTACTTCGAAAAAGCTTTGTTTGTGATGCACACAAAAATCAAGGAGTAAATGAGACTCTACCCTCTACGAAGAAGGAAACGGTTTGATTTTGCGAATTAGATAAAGAGAAATTATAAATAAACTATTCCTGTAAACTATGTTACTACTCAGACAATTTATTAACTTCATGCAAAATTTTATTTGAATCTGTTTAGCAATTAAGGTGCGATTGAGGTGAAATGATATGTCCAGACATTCTCATTTATAAGATTGTCAGGCAAACAAAGCCCTTGTGTAGACGTCGTGCTCGCTCACGAAACCTTGTCATTATTCCTGATAAGAGCGACCTGAATAAACTGGCGAAAAGTATTATGGCTATATGTTTCTTCTAGTATATCTAAAGCAACATAAAAAAATCTAGTGCATTGATTTGTCTTTTAATTCTGTTTATAGAGATTCTAATAAACCTTCGAACCAAACTGTAATTCACGACCATGCCAATGAATACACCAAAGTTTCCGCCTTCACAGAAATAGTTTTTAATTTTATTTCGACACAAAGAAATTGTAGCTAATGTTTTGTTTACATTTAAGCATTTTACATGATGAATTTTACTGTGATTGTATATAACCATTTATAATCGGGTATTACCTTGTTCTTCTTTTTCCACCTCTCTTGTCTGTTTTCTTCACTTCGAGATCTTTCAAGGAGCCAAACAGCTCCCCATATATGCTGTCTGACAGCTTCCACAGACACGGAGGACATCTGGTGGCAGAGTCACGTACTGTAGCTTCACACGAGCTCTACCTTCATCCCCAGTAATCGTGGTGGGTGAACGGTAACACTCTGGCCGGCCATTCAGGAGAATGCGGGTTCGAATCCCCATCCGGCCATCCAGATTTCAGTTTTCCATTGTTTCCTCAATTCATTCCAGCCAAATCCCAGGATGTTGTTTCAAAAAGCCACAGCCATATTCTTTGTTGTTTCTTATCTATACTCCTTTTTCGTTTCTAATGGCTTTGACGACGAGGAGGCGTAAAGTCATATAAAAAAAAATCTTTACCATATTCTGTAGATGAAATAAAACAGTAGTTTTGCGCTTACCGTCACTGACCAATATATTGAAGACACGTTTATGCCTCTTGTTCATCTGTCACTTACTCTGAACTGGCAAATCATACTTGAAAAACTGCATTGAAGTTTTTCATTTATCAAAATGTACAGCTTTAATTTATTAGCTACCAGTCATTAAAAAATAATTCTGTTCAATATATGAGATTCCCATATTTGCACTCATAGTACGAGAAATGTACTTCGTCTAACAGGGCCACTGTGTCATTAGTACGACTTCATTGACGGAACTTAGAATATGTCAAACAGATATGATTGTCAGATAACATTTTGGTCCAGATGGTGTTATAACCTGACAGCGACGAGTTTCGCAATCCACACAACCGGCTATCACGCTTCCAAATACTCATTCAGACAATTTAAAATATTTAAACATAATTGAGCGCCAACTTACAACACACATTAATGCCACAGTACATAGCTTAGTACAACAATTCGCCGCATAATAATACGGTAAATTTATTCTACATCTTCAGGCAGACTGGAACAGAATTTTTAAATAAAACGATTCCAGGAAAAGCAGCACACATCCGAAACAGTGACATCACTGACAGACGTGAAAAATGAGGATTTGATTGCAGTATGGAATAAAATATCAATTTGTATACAAAATGAATATGTAAGTAAAAAAATCAGACGAGTCACTGACTGTACCGCCTACCTTTTTCTCGAAGCGATTCTGACCAGTTTCGTACCTACATATCTTCGGTCTAATACTCTATGAGTGAAGATATTAACACGCTTAGTAACAACAATGAATACTGTTTTTTTTTCCTGTCATTACTTTGTTCATTTGAAAATTTTACCAACCATGTCGATCATTATAATCAAAACTCTAAAGTACTTCCTGTAGATGTAGCAAGCTGATAATTTGTACACAGATACACATTTATCCAGAAATTATAAGAAAAGTCTCATATTGGCGATTTTCGTATAATTACCCATCTCTACTCCAAACGCTTGATTCGCCTCAGATGTTTCATTATAAATGGAACTTAAGAAGTTTAACTAATGTGTTAAATTATGCTTCGATCCTGTCTTCGTATGCAAGTTAGTGTTTTCTAGCCGACTACGACACTCCGTCGTCATAATTCCACCATACATCCCATGATCCTAGAAACAGGTAAATGTTTAGAAATATATTTTTCATCCCCAAATCATAAAATATATCCAGTATTGGCAATTTTGTGTTTAATTATCCAATGCCAAGCCTAAACTGTTTCGGAGTTTCAGAGGTTTTTTAAACTGAGCACAGTTGTATTTACCTTTTCACGAATTACTTTTTTCTTAGTTTCAACTGGTAAAGAATTTGTAAGTTAATTGCATTGTTCTACAAGGTCTGTCCTGAATTAAACCAGACTACAGCTGTAGAACTCCATTTAATGAAGATAGTCAATACTTCTCAAATTAATATCCTTGTGCATCAACACTGCGTTCTGCCATTTAAGATACTCGAATGCGTCGTGGAATTCCTGTTCCGAGATGCTTTTCAGCGTCTTTGTCATTGCGGCTTGAACAACAACGATGTAATCGAACCCGCGTCCCTTGATGTCCCTATTGACACAGGAAGCAGGAAAAAACACCAGGACTGTAAGGAGGTTGTGGAATCGTCTTGATATTTTTTTCTGGGCCAGAAAGTCCTGCACAATCTTCGCCATGTGCCTGGGCGTGTTGTCATGGTCATGTGCAGGGTTCAGTCGTCAGCAATTTCCGGACGAGCGCGGGCGACGCGTTTGCGAAGTCTTTCGACGACGTCAACGCAAAATGTGGAGTTGACCGTTGTCTTTGTTGGTATGAACTCCCTGTGAACAACTCCTTCGGCGTAATGATATACAAGGAGCATCTTTTTGATTTGCTCTCTTTATCCCCAACACCCTCTCTCCCCTCCTTAACCCTTTAACTGCTACGAATCGCCCGACAGAGCCCTCGCTGGGTGCTCCTTTGTTGTCGCCTAAGCTATTTACCTGCGCTGAGAGGCCGCGGTCGGCCGATACCTGCACTGCTGAGTTCGGCACTGCGGCCCGACGGGCTGTGCGCTGAATATTTCTGGAGCTTTGTGTGTGACGGCCTTCGGCTGTTGCTCTGTGTTTTGAAACCCCAGATACAAATAAATGTAGTTACTCCGACATCTAAAGTTTTTCGATTTAATGCTCCTCTAAAATTGAATGTCCGCGTAGACAAAGATACAGGTACTTCATATATTAAATAGATGTAACAGCAACTAAAATGTGTTTGGTTTTTTGTTTGTTAGCGCAGTAATTCATCTGGAGAAAATTTCGAAGTTAAATGTTCGAATACCTTTCACAAATTTTGCTTATATTTTCCATCCTTCTTCTGGATCCGGCCTTTGGACTGGGGAAGTTAAATATATATATTTTTTATTTCACTTAGTTTTAGAGGCGTATACATATAATGTAATTATTATAGCGCAGTTACCCACGGTTAATAATTCTTTTTCATGTGATAAGCCACGAAACATGGCACAACACACAGTGGTACTGTACATTGCATGTTCTGTATTTGTACCTTGTTCCTGGACGCACTTTCTGTTTCGAACATCCAGCGCATCTACGCATTGGCGTGTTAATTTTTGAATTTTCAATATAAATAATATTTCGAAAATGTCCCCGAGTAAATCCTTCCACCTTGAAAGTCTAGTGAACTTATTCTGGCGTATTTGACTTCATATATTAATAAAATCTATTTGTTTCTTCAGCAAAAGATTTCATAAGATCTTCTGTTAAAAATATCAGGAAAATGACTGAATGCTGGAATTTTGACCTAATCTATATTTGTGTCCTGCAGCTGAATCGTCAAACGCATGCACAAAAGGATGAGAATCGTTTTCCTTCCAGTCAAACCTGTCACTAAAGAGTCCTCTTTTTCCACATATTTAGCTCTCGCTATCTGAAGCTTTAGTTTCTGAAGAATTTTCAACTCTTGTGTAGACAGGTGGTTGTTTTCCACTAGCTGATGTACATGGCTTAGAACAATTACTTCGAGATCCTATCGAAGGGTCATCACTATCATCCATATCAAAGAGATCAATCTCACAGTCGCTTCTAGTAAGAATCTTGATGATTTGTTCCTCTGTGCATACATAAGGGCAACCTATTTCTTCAGTGGAAACTAAAATGAAAATAGCAATATAAATAAGATCGCAGCGGCAAATGCTCACGGGGCGAATGTTGGAAAGCAATTAACCAGCCGGGGTGGAAATACGGCTACCTGACTGTGACCGCTAAGTGGCTCTGCACATTAACACGTGCAGAGCACACAGGGACCCGAGCGGCTGGACGTCTTAACGCGTCCAGAGCACAGACAGGGCGGCAAGGCGGCGCGTGTATACACGTCCAGAGCACCTGACGGTAGGTACAAGGGCACGCGTAAACTCGTCTAGAACACCTGGGCGCAGTAGTAGCCACGCGCGTTAATGCGTCTGCAGCAGTCAAAGGTTAAAGGCCTTATGCCAGATAAAAACCTGGGATCCTATCATGTATTCACCGCAATACGTCGTTCTTAACATTTCCAGAGCCTCTGTCCCCGATTTCTTGAGCCTAACGGAAAGTTTCATGGCGTATCAAGGCATTATGCCGCTGTGACAAGGACTCTGAAAAGCATCTCGGAACAGGAGTTCCACGACGTATATCTTCAATGGCAGAGCCGCTGGAAACGCTGTGTTGATACACAAAGATATTACGTTGAGGAGTATTGACTGTACTTTGAAATGTTGTCATTAAATAGATTTAGTCTGGTTTCATTCAGGACAGACCTTTTATAAGCCTTAAATTTCCGTTACATGGAGATCATCAAGTTTAATAAACACATTAAATTTTACTTTGTTCCTGTACGCAGTTTGGAAGGTACTTAGTATTTACTTATGATGGCAGTTAAATATCCGGCAACGGGCACTGCTCGTCCAGAACGCACACCAATTGTTTCCACAGTGCGCGCAAATTTTTAATTTCTCTCATTCGGCGATGTTTGTTCGTTTGCTCAAACAGTATTTATGAGACTTTGTGTACCATCCAGACTTCTTAGATTCAGTGGTTTTATATACTGATTGTTGTTTTTAATGTTTTATGAATCACCTTTTTCTTAGTTTCAACTGATATATAGTTTTCGTTGGAGCTTCGAATGAGAAGCTATTTCTGTAAATACAGGTTCAAAATTAAACTTGCACACTTTGAGATTAAAGGGAAGCTGATAGAAATAAAGAGACAAAGTATATGAAGCATTCCGTAAGTGATGAAGGTAACGAGATCCATTTAGAGAAGAGTTTAAGGACATTTAAAAGTGTGTCTGGTGATATGCCCTAGCGGTTGTAATAATCTGAGAAACTTTTACAATATAACACCGTGGTATTAATAATGAGGACTTATTAATATATGTGCGAAAGATTGGTTTAATTTGTAACCTTGTACCTTCAAGACATTCGAGTTTCAGGAAATCTGTTAATGTTGAATAGACTTGAAGGTGTCTTTTGAAACCAGTTTGGTACTTACTCGTTGAAATATTTTGCTTATCATTAACAGCTGAAAACAAAATTAAAAATTCTGCTCTGTCGGAATTGGTTAACAGAACATTACTGTTCTAATAAAAAAGATTGTTCATTTGTTGATGAATGTTCTAAATGTCATACAGCATCCATACGCAAATAAAATAAAAAAATAAATTGTTCTAATTTGCTGCAGTCATTTTGGTATAATGTACTTTCAGTTTCCATTACTTTTTAACCATTTCTGAACTACTATTATTCAAAGATAAACTGTTTTCTGGGCTACTTGTAACTAATTTTTTGAAATGTAATTAACTGATCCTCTTGTTATTGTGAATCAGAATGTAATTTATTTCATGCTCTAAGATGGAGAAAACAGGAAAATTCTCCAAATGCACAATGGCCACAAAAATATCCACTGCACGAAAAATAACATCACTAGTTCTGGTCTGTATAACGACCCAATCTATTCAATGCACTCTATCAGATATACCAACACTTCCAAATAACTCTACTGCAATGTACGCTGAAGATACAATTATATAAAATCCACAAAATACGTCCATATGACAGGAAATCGTCTCCAGGAGCAATAACATTTGTCGACGTTGAGGTCACTGGAGGAGGGAAAGGACTGAGGTAAAGGAACAGGAAAGAATTTTACCACGTACCTTTGAAGCAATCATCCTGAAATTTGCCTGGAATTGTTTGAGGTCTCCCTGGAAAACCTAAATATGGATGCCTAGGCAGGGATTCGAACCCACGTCATCCCAAATGCGAAGCCAGAACGTTACAGCTCACCCACAACTGTATAAATCACTGGCACATTTAACTGAATCATGGTCAGACAAAAATATCTACACTGAGGTGACGACAGAATCAGCTTCAGACAGAGATCATGCAAAATAGCATACAATGCAATCTGCACGATCAATCAGTAAAATACCACGGAGTCGATCTTAATCTGCGATTAATGTAGAGTGTACATAATCATTAACATCAATTGTTGAAAACGAGGGCTAAGACAGACTCTTTCTAAATGTCCCACAAGTGTGACTTTTTATACTGGCTGAAGCCCGAGAAGTGTTTATTTATGATGTTTCTTGACTCACAAATTAATTTAACACATAATATGGTTATCTCCCGCTTGTTTTGTACAGTTGTTAAAACAATATAAACCCTGAACACTAAGAGGGTCTAAACGTATTCTGTGAATTCTTCTTTAGCTAAATTAAAACAATCAAATTATAATTGCCATTATTATTACTGATACTAATGTCAATATTATTACTATTACTCCGCGATTCACTAAAAGTGTTTGGCGGAGGGTGCCTTGCACCTATCCGGAAAGGTAATGGTTTGGAAGGGATATACAGGATATGGCAGGAGGGCCCGTGGGCTATTGTGAGGAACCATCCCAGCATTAGCCTGGAGCAATCTAGGGAAACCATGGAAAACCCATATCAGGATGGCCGGAGTGCTTTATCGAAAGCTACTACCTGTCAGATTTTATGTTTACTCGCCCAGTAAATCCTTTCTATTCCACTCCCTAATCGCTCGTGGAAAAAATGAGTACAGAAATGAATCGGTTCTGGCCTGATTTCTCTTATCTTATTTTCGAGGTCATTCCGATATACGAATGTTACTGGTAGAAATATTTGTTTACTGTCATTCCGAAATACGTCAGTCGAGAATTTTTCAACTAACTTCTGTCGAGAGCAATCGCCATCGGTGCTCCAGGTCTTCCCAACCTAACTCCTTCAACACCAGCACTTACGCTTTCCCTCCAACTATATATGCCACCATTAATCCTTTTTGATGGGGAACCCATACAGAGAAACAATATTCTAAGGGAGGTCGCACTAGTGACTTGTATGCAATCGATTTAAATTCCGGAGGTGCATTGTTTTAAATTACGACCTAGAAATCGAATCATACAATTTGCTTTCCCAATTACATTCTCGATATGCTAATTCCACGACAAATTATTACGAATTGTTACCCCTAGGAATTTAGCAGAATCAATCGATCTAAGGAAAGTACTATTAATCGTATATTCAGAGCTAAATGGTGCCACCTTTTTACTTATACATATGACTTGGCACTTTTTAGTGTTATTATCACAAACAACTTTTTTTTATTGCAAATTTCAATTAGTTACTATTTGACTGACATAAAATTGAATATTATCCTACAAAAGTAAAAAAGCTGGACAGATAATAAACAAAAAAATCCTGAATGATCCCTCACAGTGCCTTATGAGCATAGGGGATACCCTGGAGGTATGGCCTGTGGAATGAAGTGTTAAATAAACTGTCACTACTATATTTTATCCACTGTCTGCTTACCAATAACATTTACTTTAAATGTGATAAATGTTTTCTTAAAAACCAAGGTTAACAGCTATAAATAAAAAGAATACTTGAAAGAAAAAGTTAACAACAAAAAATATACATTTAAGACCAATGAGTATAATATATGTAACAAATGTAGACTATCTTTGTAATTTAAGAATAATTTCGGTCAAGACTGAAAATAAATCTGTTAATATTATGACTATTGAGTACAATGCAATTCTTAAATTAAATATATTGAGCATAAACCATCAGCACACTGACGTTACTAAATATAAAATAAAAATACAAAATAATTCGAGTGAACTTAAATTCCCATACAATATTAAGAATTTTCTATTTGCAACTATCATACAGGCAAAAAGGAATCACAACACTAATCAAAAAGAGTTCTCACATTCACCCCACCGTATTTAGTGGTTATTCTTACATTACAGATTCATCTAAATGTCTTTCACTCACCATCCAACCAAAATAAGACCAAAAAGTCAGGCTTCTAACAACCTGTGATCTAACTTACTTAGTAACAATACTATCATTACATCATTGCTCAAACACATTTAAAATACTATTATTAAATAATCGATTAGACTGATTTAATAATACAATAGCTGCTCTAATGCCTCTTGGGAACAGTATCTATGATGCCATTGTTTTAATCAATATTTAAAATAATTGAATGAAACTGCAGTTCAGAAAAATAAATCCATTTTATAGTTTACTAGATACTGAATTAAAAAAAAAAATATATTTTGCAGTAGATATAGTAACTGGAAGATAAATTAACCATTATATAAAAATCATACTTCATTTTCCTATCATTCTTAATTTAGTTTTATGGCGAATAACGCTAAAAAAAGAAATTACTTGGCCCAAGAAATTTAGAGACGGGAGTTGAATCACTAGGGAAAAAATCTGATTACCTACATTTAATCATTCATTTTCTCCCATAACCAAAAAGAAGCAAAACATTAATTTGAAAGTATTAACTGCTCCACTTCAATTTCTGTAGATGTCAAAATGATTATTTTATGAAATTAATAAAAAATATTACTTGACAACGGATATTTTCTGATTGCAGTTATAGCTGAATGAACAACACGACACTTTTCCACATATTTAACAATTGAATGGTAATACATCTCAGAATAATTTCTAATATATTATAAGGTTACTATACCATATAAAATAATTTCTATATATATTACAAGGCAACAGATGTTCGCCAAAACTAATTCTCTGATATATTTTATGATTACCGCAAACCAAAATCAATTATCTTATGCCTATCAAGAATTCCAGACTGTGTAAACAATTTTCCCCAAACAGTACAAAAACAGTCCAGAACACTAGTATATTTTAACATCTCCACACCATGTAAAAGTTTTTACACAAAATTTACAACGGAGTTTTCTTTCAAAGGATCCTCATATGACATTCAGCTGTCACTGATTATGTCAAATATTTCCCACAAACCAAGTAAATGGCAATATAAATAAATAGTCTAGTGTCCATATCATTCCAAGGTATTGTAAAAGATATTTCACAAAATTATCAGAAATACTAGTATTTACCATAATTAATACACTTATGCCATTGAAGAAATAAAGATTTCTATAAACCTCACATGAAAATAAGCGTTAATCATAATAAACGCCTTCATGCCTTTAAGGTTAACAGAATCTGTAAAACATTTCTCACAAAACTTCAAAGAAAATTGGTGTTCACATAATTAAATTCGCTCGTACCTTATGAAATTTGGGCAATTTCTAAAAGATTTGGGCAGAAAATTGTAGTTCACTTAAAAAAATGTTGCTATTACTCTCAAGATGCCCAGACGTTTTAAATAATTTTCTATAGAACTCAAAAGAAAACAGGCGTTCACTTAAAAAACACCTATAAGACCTCCTTCTAGACATTGTAAACGATTTTCCACAAAATTCACAACAAAATGGGTGCCCAGCCAAATGCTTCCTGTACCTTTTGAGATTCATAGACTATATAAATATCGGTCATTACACAAACTTCACACAAAAATGGACGTTCATGTAAGTAAATCCAATAGTGCCTTTTACAAGTTCCAAACTTTATTAGCATATCTGCACAAAGTTTCCCACAAAATGGGGGAGACTTCTATGGCCTACAAGTTGCATACTGATGAAAAGTTCTTCAATATTAATCACAATAAAATTAGGCGTTTATCTTAATGAACACACTTGGGCTTTGCAAGCGTCTTAAACTAAATAAAAGATTTACCACACACCACAAGAAACTAGCTGTTAACCGAAGTGAATCATCTTATGAATTTTAACAGTCCAAGATTCTGTAAACTATTTCACAAGAAAATGGTCGTTAAGCTGTATGAGTCCGCATGTGCCTTTTAAGATGCGCAGTCTGTATAAAACGTTTTCCACAAAATTCACAAGAAAACGGTCGTTGACCTAAATGAATCCGCTTA
Organism: Vandiemenella viatica; assembly: GCA_031002005.1. NCBI lineage: Eukaryota > Metazoa > Arthropoda > Insecta > Orthoptera > Morabidae > Vandiemenella > Vandiemenella viatica. The sequence continues at coordinate 7,260,290 of JARYHS010005557.1, read as the reverse complement.
TGCGATTTAAGGTACCCAGACTGTATAAAAGTATTTTCCACAAATTTCACAAGGAAATGGCCGTTCACCTAAGTGTATCCGCTTGTGCCTTTTAAGACTGCCAGAATATGTAAAAGATATTCCACAATTTTTACAAGGAAATGGCCGTTCACCTAAATGAACCCGCTTGTGCCTTTTAAGATTCCGAGACTCCGTAAAAAATTTCCACAAATATCACAAGAAAATGGTCGTTCACCTGTATGAGACCGAATGTGCCTCTTAAGATGTGCAGACTGTGTAAAACTTTTTCCACAAAATTCACAAGAAAATGGTTGTTCACCTGAATGAATCCGCTTATGCCTTTTAAGGTACCTAGACACTGTAAAAGATTTTCCACAATTTTCACAAGAAAATGGCCGTTCAACTAAGTGTATCTGTTTGTGCATTTTAAGACTCCCAGACTCTGTAAAAGATTTTCCACAAATTTCACAATAAAATGGCTGTTCACATAAATGAATCCGCCTGTGCCTTTTAAGGCTCCCAGACTCTGTAAAATATTTTCCACAAATTTCACAAGAAAATTGTCGTTCACCTAAATGAATCATCTTATGCTTTTTAAGACTACCAGACTCTGTAAAACATCTTCCACAAATTTCACAAGAAAATGGTCGTTCACCTGTATGAGTCCGCATGTGCCCTTTAAGATGTGCAGTCTGTGTAAAACATTTTCCACAAAATTCACAAGAAAATGGTCGTTCACCTAAATGAATCCGCTTATGCGTTTTAAGGTACCCAGACACTCTAAAAGATTTTCCACACAACTCACAAGAAAATGGCCGTTCACCTAAATGAATTGTGTTATGCCTTTTAAGATGTTCAGACCGTGTGAAAGATTTTCCACAAATTCCACAAGAAAATGGCCGTTCACTTAAATAAATCGGCTTGTGAATATTAAGATGCCAAGACTTTGTAAAATATTTTCCGCAAACCTCACAAGAATATGGCTGATCAGTTAAATTAATCCACTCTTCCCTTTGAAGACTCCCAGAATCTGTAAAGGATTCACCACAAAATTTACAATAAAATGGGCGTTTATATAAATGAATCCCCTTTTTGCTTTTAAGATGCACAGACTGCATCAATGATTTTCTCCAAACTTCATAAGCAATTGGGATTTCACCAAAAATGAATCTCCTGACATTCTCTTAGATGGCCATGATTTGTAAAAGCATGATAATCATTGAATATTAACATAAATATTGTATGTCTGACAGAACATCATCTGAAGAATTCTGAAATATGTCTCCTCCCATTTGTTGGATATAGATTAGCTTCATGTTATTGCAGGTCAGAGATGAGAATGGGTGGTGCAGCAATATATGTAACAGAAAATACTGAAACAAAATCATTAGATGTAAGTAAATACTGTATAGAACAAGATTTTGAATGTTGTGCAACACAGTTAGAATTAGAAAACAAATATCTTATAGTGCTGACAGTTTATAGGGCTCCCACAGGAGACTTCAGTAAATTTTGTAATAAACTTGAAGCGGTTCTACTAAATTTATCATGAACTAAAAGGGAAATCATCCTCTGTGGAGACTTCAACATAAATTTTGCTGTAGAATGTAACCAGACAGATTATCTTCTAGGAATGCTTAGATCATTCAATCTCTATCAAACTGTAAATTTCCCAACTAGAATACAAAAAGATAGTAGTACCATTATTGATAACATTTTTGTTGAACAAAATAAATTAGAAATAAATGGAACAATTCCAATGGAAAATGGTTTGTCAGACCATAATGCTCAAATAATTACTTTGGATATTGTGGGAAATGAAAATAACAAAAGGAAAGGATTTGTCAGAGTTAGGCCATTAAAGAACAATTCAATAAAAACATTAAATGATGAACTTCTCAATGAGGACTGTAGCACTGTTTATAAATTAAAAGGGGTAAATAATAAATTCAATTACTTTCACCAAAGGTTTTTGGAAATTTACGAAAGGTGTCTCCCTACAAAACTAGCTCCAATTGATCAGAAACGAGTAAACAAAAATTGGGTTACAGTTGGTATCAAAACATCCTGCAGACATAAAAGAGAATTGTATGTAAAAGTTAGGAATACTGATAATATGCTTCTCAGACAACATTACAAAACTTACTGTAGAATTTTAACCAAAGTAGTAAAAGAAGCTAAACGTTTGGCCATAAACGATGAGATTAGTAGTTCAGATAATAAGATAAAAAGTGTTTGGAACATTATTAAAAGAGAAACAACTGTATCATCCCTTGAACATAAACCTATATCTATAAGCATTAATGATAAACTTGTAAATGACCCCTCGTATGTAGGAAGTGCTTTCAATAAATACTTCTTAACAGTTGCTGAAAAAATAAAGGAAAATGTATTGGGAATATGGATGCTATAGCAATACTTAAATCCTTGTCACCAAAAGCAGCACCTATGTCTCTATTTCCCACCAATAAAATGAAATTGAAAAAATTATTAAATCCCTCAAAAATAAAAATTCATTTGGTTATGATGAGGTTTCAACCCATGTAATGAAACAATGTAACACCAGCATTAGTAGAGTTATTAGTCACATTTGTAATAGTTCTTTTGAAGAAAGTATCTTCCCTGACTCACTCAAGAAGTCAATAATCAAACCGCTTTATAAAAAGGGTGATACCACAAAGATTGAGAATTACAGACCAATATCACTTCTACCTAGCATTTTCAAAAATCTTTGAAAAAGCAATGTACAGAAGGGTGTATGCACATCTACAAAAGAATGACCTACTCAGTAAAGTACAGTTTGGTTTTAGACAAGGCGTTTCAACAGATTCAGCAATTTTTGCTTTTGTAAACAATATACTGGAATCAATGCATAAAAAACTAAATTCCCTAGGTATATTCTGTGATCTTGCTAAGGCTTTTGACTGTGTTGATCATGATATTCTACTAGGTAAATTAGATCACTATGGAGTTAGTGGTAAGCCAGGACTTTGGTTTAAATCATACCTGGAAAATAGAAAGCAATGTGTATCACTGAAAGATGCTAATACAGGAGATGTTGTAAACTCAGAATGGGGTATAGTTAAATGTGGTGTGCCTCAGGGTTCAATTCTTGGCCCTCTGCTGTTCTTAATCTATATAAATGATCTTCCACATATACTAGGTGATAATGAACACATAGTGCTCTTTGCAGATGATACTAGCATATCGTTGAAAGATCCATCAGCACAAAACCTCGAAAACATAGCAAATGATGCTATAAAGAAAATTAACAGGTGGTTTAATGCCAACAAACTAATACTTAATGTAGAAAAGACACAGTTACTTCAGTTTGTTACAAAAATAAAACAAAGGACAGCTATAATGTGATATCAGAAGGGAAAACAATCAATGAAAGCAGTTTCACAAGATTCCTGGGTGTATATATAGATAACAAACTTGAACTGGAAACAACATATTCAACAACTTCTTAAAAAACTGAATTCTGCAACATTCTCACTGAGGGTAATATCTAGAATAGCTAATATAGAAACCAGAAAGTTAGTATATTTTGCATATTTTCATTCCCTGCTCACTTATGGCATCTCATTTTGGGGAAACTCGTCACAAGCACAAAGGGTATTTAAATTACAAAAGCGTGCTATAAGAACTATTTGTGGAGCATAACCCATGGACGTCGTGCAGAAATCTGTTTAAAAACCTGGGTGTTCTAACCATGCCAGCACAGTATGTATACTCTGTATTATCATTTGTAGTGGAAAATCCGGAACACTTCAATCTTAATGCTGACATACATAGCCATAATACTAGGAATAAATATAATATTCACAAGGATTACAAATCACTGTCAATTGTACAGAGAGGGTTAACATTTACTGGAGCTTCCTTATTCAATGTCTTACCAACAGAAATTAAATGTTACCTACAAAAACCCAACTACTTTAAGTCCAAACTGAAAGAGTTTCTGCTTCAGAACCCATTTTACTCTGTGAAAGAATTTTCTTCTTGGAATTTGGTAACTAAGAATGACTGATAAAATAGTATATATGGTGTATGGAAGGGGAAGGTGACAGAAGTTGTCCACAATTACTAAAATGATATATGGTTTTTCTTTCTGTTGAAACTTTTGAGAATTTAAGTAATTATTGTGTTTACAAAATTCCACTCATATATAGTAACTAACATGGGATAGCATGCATTCAAAAACTGCTGTGAAAAATTATCATACTAACAGGTTGTTAAGTAATTGACTGCTTATGAGTTGTTGGTAATATAATTGATATTGTTAATAAGTGTGTGTACTGTTCCACATAAATAGCAACTAACATGAATATAATATGTAGTCGCAAATTACAGTGAAACTTATCATGGTTACTGGTTGTAAGAAAATAACTGATTATTAGATGCTGGTAACAAGTGTATACACTGTTCCACATAATAAGTATTAATTAACTCGGGATTGTGTTTGTAGATAACAGGAGATATTGGTTATACTAATGGGTTGTAGCTAACTTGTTGTCAATATATAATAACATTATCAATTATATAGTAATATTGACATTACAAATAAGTGTATGTACTGTTCCACATCCCCGAGATTATTCTCACATGGGATCAAAGTGAACATATCTATCTATCTATCTATCGCGAACTTTGTAACATGAAGGATCACTTGAATCTATTTTCTGACGCTTCTCTAAACAGTAAGAAAGCTTTAAAGATTTTTCACTTATTTGACTCACAGGGTGTTCATCAGATTGACTTATTTCACTGTCATGTTTGTATTTTAATCTCTTACTGTAGCAGTTCGATGAGTATGGTTCCTCTTCCATGTGGTTTCCTACATGCTTAGTTGCATGAATTTGCTGCTTGTAATTGGGACTGTTCCACTGATAATCGTAATAATGTCTAAAAATAAAAATAGACATTCATGTTGATATGTGGTGATAACATATTACAGAAATATATTCAAATACAGCTTTAAAAATGATAATACTATTGATTTATTAAATAGTAGTTACAAATTCTATGCACATGTACTTAAGTGTTACAAGACATAATGAATCGACTCCTGAAATCAACCATTGCACACCAGTTATAGTATTTAGTTTTGTATTTTAATCAATTACTGTTTATTTTAATAATATTTTCAGTTTTCAGCAATGGTATATTTTTATGATTTATTAAATAATAATATAAACTTCGGATTACCTATACTCTTCACTCCCACTCTTTATCCTTTTTCTCAAATTTTGAATGTGCTCGTGTATAGTTCCTCAGCTCAGCTGCCAAAATATTTTTCATTCATCCTAGGAAGAAATGTGGTGAATAATAAATTCAAAGGGATAAATTGTGTATGACGAAGAAGATATATCCAACAGATAGGGAGAATACCTTTTAGTTTGTAATAATGACGAACGTAGTGCATAAATACCAGAAAGCAGAACAGATGTTAATAAAAATTAATTATGAGACCATATTTTGAGGGATTTGTTAAAAGAGTTTCAATTGGCCACGCAGTACACCTCTGTCACAGCCTCCTAACCTAGTCCCATAACTCTACCAGACGAAAGAGACCTACAGTTTATCATGGAATCTGAATCACAGAGCATTTCATTGCACTCACACTAACAAAGCGTCGCTAGGGGCAAAGAACAGGAGACACATCTGACAATATTACATCTGAAGAGGAGCTCTAACACCAGACGTATCGATCCCTAATTAGCATTAAAACTTCTAAAAGAGAGGAAATTGAATTTCACCTAAAGTTATAAGGATATTAAGAAGTAAAATAAAGGACTTATTGCAGAGAATAATTTCTGATGTATATGAAATACGAAATATACCCAGTGATTTTGAGAGGCGTTCCAAATAAAAGTGAAGAGTTTCCAACGCTAAGGTTCATTTTTCGAACCTCTAAATCATCACTTGTCTGTCAGACGCAAGAGAGGATTGAACTAGACCTAAATAATGACACGTTTGGTTTCAGAAATGGAAGTTGCAGAAGAGAAGCAATCTGGATTTTTATAGTCCTTATTGAGAAGAGTATAAGGAAACACAAAGATATCTATACAGCCTTCATAGATTTGAATAAGGGTTTTTTAAAACACTAATTGCAACAACAAATACTTAATCCTTAACAGGATGTAGCTTAAGTACAAAGCTTGAAGAACCATATGAGATAAAACTGCGTTCATCTGATTTGGAATATACAAAGCATAATCAAAGGCTGAAAATGGAGTAAGGCAGGGTTGCTTTCTTTCACAGGTTCTATTCAGTACAAAGCACTTCAAGCTGTGAAGAATCAAGTAAATGCAAGAATATCCATTCACAGATTAAACACAGATATATTGAGATTTGCAGATAACATTACAGTTGTTTCAGTAAATGAAAGTGATTTGGGTGAAACAATTGCCTAAATAGCAGAGATCCTTTTGAGCATTATAACCTGAAAATAGGCAAGACTAATATATTCATTGGCAAAAGGAATACACAAAAATGAATACAGTTAAAACTTGAAGTACAATTAATTAAACAAGTTAAAAATACCATGGTAGCATAGTTATAGGAAATGGGAGTAGCAGAAAATGAAAATCTAGAATCAAGCAAACTAGACAAGCTTTTAATAAATGAAAGAAACCTGTGAATCTAGTAAAAACATATATCTAGTGCATAAACCTAGAAGGAATTAGGTCAAGGAGCATAGGGATGATAGAAAGGAAATTACTTGAGACATTTGAGTTGTGGCACTACAGACAAGTGCTGAAGATAAGCTGAAAAGATTGTATCACTAATTATGAAGTATTCAGAAGAGTTTCCAAGGAACTTAGTTACCAGAAGGACTTACAGAAAATAAAAGATGACAGGCTATGTTTTGAAAAAGGTGATTCTTAAATGAAAGATGGATGGAACAAACCAAAGATGAAAAGGAATGTTGAGCTATATGAACGAAATTATGAATAACATAAAATACAACAGCTATACATAATTATAAAGGAAGACAGAGATGTGGTATAAATGAACATTTGCCACCAACCATTCCACAGATTGATAACTAGGAGAAGAACTGCCACAAATCATAATTAATGGCCCATATTCACTCCTCCCTCTTGTGTACACCATATTCTACTGCTGAGGAGGGATTATATGCCCAATAATAACAATGTTGTATGTGTTTCTTTGGTCTATATGGTGCATTGATATTGTCATCTATTGTAAGTGGTGATTTAATCCCCTATTCTACTTTTACCTTCCAGTCAAAAATAAAATATATCCATAACTGTATCAACAATTGCTTTATTAGCTAATTTCAACAGAGAAATCCTCTATGGGCTCCATGAAATCTTAACTCAATAACAATAATATTGTTGCCATATTATTTTTTAGATACTAAAAACAAATTCCTTTCTTTCCCTTGTATATCTCCTCCCTAACATCTCTTATACATTTCTATTAAACCTTCCTTAAGATCTCCTTAATAAGTCCTTACTACATGATGTTTAAAGAACATTCAATGATATTTACAGTTTATGCCTCTAACTGTGTTTCCTGACCATTAGAGATGAATAGTACACATTTATTCCACAATCTAGTTACCTAATAAGTAGGCACTTTCCGTCATTAATATTAATTCCATGATAAATAATCCACCTGGATGTCATCTGCAGATCCCCTTCAAATAAGAAGTTGAATTCTAACATTGCAATTAAAACAATGACAAAATATGTTTAGTTAATCATGATTCAGCAATAACTTTGAAGTCATTAATCTATAGGCAGTTGAAAAATGTTGAAATAATAATATTTAAATAGAGAAGAATTCAGCCCAAGCAATATCTTAAATCAGTAATAACTTATATATGGCCATTTAATAGGAGACTAACCTATGACACATAGGATAGCCCCTATAAGCAACCATGAATCACTTTAAAGATAAGTAAATCAACACAAAGCTATCACACCAGCAAGCAAACTGATATGCAGAATAACAGAGCAAAGTAGTGGGAATTGCATTACAGAATAGACAATTCACATAACTTTTTGATTACTAACCACACATCCTGAAATACACAGAAAAATGTGACTCAATTTAGCAATAAGTCCACAACTATATTTGATTAAAATTGAAATGAGTACTTTGTTTTTCTACTATATTTATAGTGAAAGATGCAGGTTTACATAAATCTTTCTATAAGTTTTCAGTTTGCTTTCTGTACAACTTCTTATAGATGTTAATACATTTCAATGTACAAGAAATTATTAATTAACCCTGAAATTTTGATCCTTCATTTTCATATGAGCTTCCCCAGCAGCAGTAGCCGACTTTTGTGTGTGATTTGAATGGTGCCAGTTTTTGTCATTATCTTTGAATATTTCCTGTTTAGGTAGTGATCCAGTCAGTTTTGCTTAGCAGTCATAGAAGCAGTAGCTGACTTTTGTGTAAGAATTGAATTGTGCTAGTTTATGTCATTATATTTGAATATTTCCTGTTAAGGTAGTGATCTGTTCTTAGCCGCAGTCACTGACTTTTGGTTTTGATTTAAAGTGTTCTAGTTAGCTTTTGTCTTTATCTTTGAATTTTCTGTTTAGGTAGTGAGTCACCAGTCGAACTACAGCTGCCGTTAGCCGCAGTCACCGACCTTTTGTGTTAGATTTAAAGTGTGCTAGTTAGCTTTTGTCTTTATCTTTGAATTTTCTGTTTAGGTAGTGAGTCACCAGTCGAACTACAGCTGCCGTTAGCCGCAGTCGCCGACTTGTGTGTGATTTAAAGTGTGCTAGTTAGCTTTTGTCTTTATCTTTGAACTTTATGTGTAGGTAGTGAATCAGCAACTGTTAGCAGCAATCTCGGTTGTTTTTTTTTTGTCTTTTAATATATTTAGTCCGTTTTTTTCTGTTTCAAGGGACATGGCTTGTGCAATGTGTTCCAGTAGGCCTCTGGCTCTCCAGGAGATCCTTACTACTATGGCATCTCTTCAAGCACAGGTATAGAGCATCCTAGATGAGGAGCGGCAGTGCGTTGAAGAAATTCTGCAGCCAACCGTAGCAGAACCGGCATGTCGGTATTTTCAAGAACCTGTTGCTGAAACCGTCTGGCACCCTGTGGATCGGATAAAGGCGTCGAAATTCCAAGTTAGCCGACGGGAAAATGATATCTTGCCATTAAGGAATACGTTTTCTGTGTTGCTGGAGGCCGAAGATTCAAGTGTGGATGGCCCAGAAGGCTAGCAGAGAAGCAGAACCCTAGCGATGCCAGGAAAAGGTTTACTGGTCATTGGCAGCTCCAACGTCCAACGTTTGGAGAAACCGCTTCGAGAACTAGCCATGAAGAACGGTGCAGACCCACATTCTAACGTTCATTCTGTTTGTCTTCCAGGAGCAACTGTACCACGTGTCATGGAGGTCATTCCGAAAGCAATCAGAGAATCGAATTGCCGTCAGTTAAGAGTAGCTGCGCAAGTCAGTACTAATGACTCGTGTCGTGTTTCTGTTGCAGATATAGTAAAATCTATGGACAAATTTGGCAAGAAGGCGTATGAAGCCACACGGGATAATTCGGTATCGTTGCAGATCTCCATTTGTAGTGCCGTGCCGCGCATCGATTATGGGGAGAGACCATTTGGTGGAATATTTTTAATTTGAATTGTAGTTTGCAGGAGCTGCGTCGCAGAAACAACTGGGGCTTCGTTGACCTTCGACCGATGATACCTGCCAGCTGGGACGCATTTGACAGGTCGGGCGTCCACTACATACAGAGAATGGCGGCTGCTAAAATATGGAACCGTCTTGATGTAAATTATTTTTAGGAACACCGTGAGGCCCGAGGATCCTTCAGTTCATAGAAGAGGAGGTGCCGATAACTTAGATCTTGGTTCTGGTAGTGATGGTGCGAATAAATTGAATGTCGCAGCCCCATATACTTCACCCATTTCCCGTCAGAATGCGAATATGAAAAATACGAATTTAGACTCCACAAATAATACAAAGCAGCTAAGGGTAATGGTCCTAAATTACCGGAGTATTAGAGGGAAAGTAGCCGATTTCCATGCCGCAGTGGCGACTAATGACGTCGATATAATACTAGGAACTGAGAGCTGGTTGACTCCAGAGGTAGAATCTAGCGAAGTATTTGGCCCGCATTTCAATTTTTTTTTTTTTTTTTTTTGGAATGACAGAGTTGTCTCAATGGGCTGGGTGTGTTCGTGGCCATTAACAAAACCGTTAATTGTTCTGTCGTGACCGAAACTGAAAATTTTTGCGAGTTGTTATGGTTAAAGGTAAAAATTGGTAAAAATTTAATGTTCATAATCGGGTCATTTTATCGACCTCCGGATTCTGATTTGGCTAAAGCAGGAATACTTCAGAGTGTCACTTAATAAAATTTATAACAAATTTCAGGGACATATATTGATCGTGGGAGGTGATTTTAACCTACCGTCGGTTAATTGGGACACGTACACTCTCAGGTTGGGCGGAAGAGATAGGTTAGTAACTGAACGTTCCTAGAAGTATTTGCAGATAGATCTCTTGAACATATGGTTCAAGAGCAAACGCGGTGCAATTAAGATTCCTCGTCCATTTTGGATCTTTTTCTTATCAGCAATCCTGATATTGTAGATACAGTTTGTGTAGAAGACGGTATAAGTGATCACAAGGCGGTTGTGGTAACTTTAAAATCTAGCATGAATTTGAAGCATGACAAAGACAAACTCGTATACTGCTTCGATAAGGCAAATGATGTGGGTATGGTTGATCACTTGACGTAAAATTTTGAAACGTACACGCTAAATACAAATGTTGAGGAACTTTGGTTTAATTTAAAAGAAATAATATGGAACGGTTTAAATCAATTTGTTCCTAAGAAGCTTATTAAGGTAAGTAAGAACCTTCCATGGTTCAATAGGGAAATGAATTGATTGCTCAGGAAGAAAAGGAATGCCATGGTAAAGAAATCGGGGGACTCGTCTAATCGTGCTAAATTAGTCCAGTTACGAGCGGAAGTGCGTAAGGACAATGCGTGATGCGTTTAAAGAATTCCAAGCCAGGAATTTGTCCGAAGATCTGATTACTGGTCCAAAAAAGTTCTGGTCATAAGTGAAATTACTAAGAGGCTATTGTAAGGTTATGCCTTCACTGATTAAGGAAAATGGGGAATTATCCGAAATTAGCGTAGAGAAAACAGAAATCTTGAATAATATATTTAAAAAAGCTTTCACGACAAAAAACTCAGAGGAGATTCAGACATTTGAGAATCGTACCAACACAAATATGAATGATTCCGTTCTCGATGTCGAGAGAATAATTAAACAGCTAAAGCATGTAAATCCCAATAAGGCTCCCGGACCAGACGGTATTCATACAGGATTCTACTTTAGGTAGGCAAAGGAAATTGCGCCGTATTTGATGAAATTATATACCGCTTCCTTGGATCAATTAAAAATAACAGCCGAATGGAAGACCGCCATCGTAAGTTCTGAATTGAAAATTGTGAATGTTAATGATCCTCAAAATTATAGGCCGATCTCGTTAACCTCAATATTTTGCAGGATTTTAGAATACATCATCTATTCAAATATCATGCGGTTTTTGGATGAAGGTGAGCTTTTAAACCTAAATCAACATGGATTCAAAAAGGCCGAAGCTGCGAAACACAACTTGCCCTTCTAATTCAAGACTTGAGTAGTTTTATAGATGAGCAATTCCAGGTTGATTTAGTTCTATTAGACTTTAAAAAAGCTTTCAACACTGTGCCTAACACAAGGTTACTTAGGATACTTCGCTGTTACGGCATATCTAGACAAATATGAGACCATGTTACAGACTTTCTGAAGGGCAGAACACAGTGTGTAGTTCTCGATGGTAAGCGTTCATCACTTACTGAGGTGAGGTCCGGGATTCCCCAGGGAAGCGTGATAGGGCCTCTGTTGTTTCTCATATAAATTAATGATTTGTGCGACATAATAAAGGGGATTAAAAGATTATTTGCCGATAATGCTGTTATTTATCGTTAAATCACAACCCAGGACGAATGCACTTTGTTACAAGACGATATTATGAAATTAATTGTGTGGTGTAAAGATTGGCAGTTGGAGTTAAATGCTAAGAAGTATGCGTGTAATTAAAAAGGTGACACCATTTAGCTCTGAATATACAATTAATGGTACTGTCCTTAGAACGGTAGATTCCGCTAAATACCTTGGGGTACCAATTTGTAATAATTTGTCGTGGAATGAGCATATCGAGAATTTAGTTGGGAAAGCAAATTGTACGCTCCGATATCTTGGTCGTAATTTGAAACAATGCACCCCAGAAGTTAAATCGATTGCATACAAGTCACTAGTGCGGCATCACTTAGAATATTGTTACCCTGTATGGGGTCCCCATCAAAAGTGGTTAATGGAGGCATTAGAGAGGGTTCAGAGAAGGGCCGCCCGATTCCTGACAGGTATATATAGTTGGAGGAAAAGCGTAAGTGCGATGTTGAAGGAGTTAGGTTGGGAAGACCTGGAACACCAAAGGCCTTGCTATCGCCGGAAGCTAATTGAAAAATTCACGCCCGACATATTTCAGAATGACAGCAAAGAAATATTGCTACCAGCAACATTCGTATCTCGGAATGACCGTGAAAATAAGATAAGAGAAATCAGGGCCAGAACCGATTCTTTTCTGTATTCATTTTTTCCACGAGCGATTAGGGAATGGAATAGAAAGGATTTACCGGGCAAGTAAACTTAAAATCCGACAGGAGTAGCTTTTGATAAAGCTCTCCGGCCATCCTGATCTGGGTTTTCCATGGTTTTTCCAGATCACTCCACACGAATGCTGGGATGGTTCCTCACGATAGCCCATGGGCGCCTCCTGTCATATCCCGTATATCCCTTCCAAACCATAACCCTTTCGGATAGGTGCAATGCACCCTCTGCCACACACTTTTAGTGAATCACAGAGTAATAGAATATGCTGTATACAAATATCTGTTTTCCAATTAATCAATGATATATAAAAGAAACTTGAAAATAATCTTTGTCAAAATTACTGAACTGTTTAAAATTAATTCTGTACAATTTTCACGTTATAGAATTTTATAATTTTCACAACTGTAAATTACTGCAGGCACATATATAGTATATTTTTAAACACTTTCAATATGATACCTTATCTAGAAATTTTACAATAAGCAGCAGTGAATATTTCGAAAAATGTAATTATAGAATATCAATATATCAACTGAAATACCCAAATATGCAAACATACCAGTAAGCTCAAATTAATATTTGAGTACTGAAAACGGCTATACAGCTATTATCAAAATACTATCCTAGATCTAAAAATCAGCAATTGTGTTTAAGTTCTGTGAACACAAAAATTCAGTTACTACTATCACAATCCTAATTATATCACATTCAAAAATATTATGAAAATAATATGCAGAACAAACTCAAATAAATAATGTAGAAGAAAATATGTTATAAATACCATTAAACTGAAATACCATCACTAACTTAGATCATTACTAATTAAAAACACTCCCAAACCTTATGATAATTTCTATATTCTACAGTGTTCTGAACTTTAATTTTAGTCCCTTTGGGTGCCATTGATTATTTATAGTGAAATACTGGGTAATTGAATGATCCAAGTCTTTATAAAACTCAGCTCCTGCAATCTCTAGTCTTTCATAATCATTGTTATATTGGCAATAGTTCCTAATTCTTTATAGGTCATTTCCTTCATATCAATATATGTATAATGTAACTAATTTGTAATCCAAAGAGCAGCATAATTAAACAATTCTGGAAAACAATGTAGTAATCATAAGTATTAAGTTATATAAAACAACATGAACTATCTTAACAGAAAGATGTAAACATTATGAATACTAACTCCCATATGAATCAAACGATTAATTTAGTCTTTATATATGTGTCATGGTACTTACAATTACAAACTTACATACATTCACATATATAGTATAAATACTAATTATTCATTCACACTATACATCTTTAAAACTATTCATTAATTTTATAGCTTAATGACAATAACTGAATAATTGTTACCAGTACATTAATTAGTTTTAATGATTATTTAGCATAGCTGAATAACAGTTGGCATCAATAAAATAACTAGTAGAAACCCTTGACCAATCAAAGATTATTAGTCAAAAAATATAAGAAAATTTCTACCTAATTATCCATTTTGGAGCCTTGGAACAAGAAAATTACTTATTATAAATATTATGTATGGAGTTGTTTTGAATATGTTTTCTGTATTTTTCAAATTTAAATTAATGGAAATAAATTCCTCAGGGTACATAGAATTTGTTACCCAGATTATTGAATACTCAGAGAGAAGTTACTGTTAATTGATTGAAATATTATCGATATGTGTGTTAACAATAATATATTTATAAAGACCTGCCTTACTGAAAATCACAGAACGTTCCAATCATTTCTTATGTGTAACTACAGTAAAAGAAGAGTTCCAGCCCCAACATGTGCAAGCAGCTTTTGGTAATCCAAAGTATATCGAAATCAGACTACTAATATAAATTATTCACATAAATAAAATATTTATACTTACTAACAGTTATCCCCTACTACCTATGCTACCATGACCACATTTATACTAAAATTCATTTTCAGTTGATTAATTTCAGTACTGAGACTTATCTGCCTAATAATGTTATGTTGAAACTGGACACTGCAGATGCTGGCTTTGTGTTATTCTTAGAATGTATTCCGATCTATCTGCCTTTATTACAGCCTACTTACAACTCCAAATCACTCAGATAACAACACAAATCTTACCTATAGGATCAACTACTAAATTCTCATTTGATGTTAATCAAGAAGACATAGCTCGAATTTTAGTATAAAATTTCTGATAGCAAGAAATAATAAAAATCAAACTTTTAACTAACCACAGTATGAATATAAAATAGTGAGACCTAATCTTACCTTCTTTGAGAAATTTTGCTGGTGGATTTATGACAATGCAGTTTTGTCATATCCTCAGAGTAGTATATGCATACATGCAAGGGAGCTGCGATATTCGAGACATGGGAGAACACATGTTTTATTAGAGAGCACCAAGACAAAAAAGTGTCTGCACAGAATGCACAAGCAAGTCCAATTAATGAAGGCAGTTTAAAAGTATTTTCTGTGCTCTCTTCAAAATGGTGGGCCTTCAACTTTGATTTATTTGCGAAAAATTTGACCACAGTTTTGGCAAATATGTAATGGTGTATTTAGCAATACACTAAAATGACTAAAAACAGTGCCCAATTAGCAAGTTCTTAGCGGTGAAATACTGAAGACACTTGGTGCATGTATATTGTGCTGGCCTGACTGCTGACATCATGCTCTCACTAGTTCCACTCAAATTGCTCCCATCAGATTTTGAAAGAGTACTTCTTCAACAGGCAAATATTATTTGTTTACAATACAGATTTTTTTTGATGAAACATGACTTTTGACCTGTAAAATAAAATAGAGAAAACTAATTCAATTCCTTTACTTCAAAATGTTGATAAGCAAAAATGTAACATAAATAAAGATAAAAAGTCTGTGATCTGATTGGAAATTAATACACACATTTCCTTTACAGCAACTACCCTGGTACGCATAATTATGGAAGACTCAAATGTAATATAATGTATAACATACATGAAAATCAATGGCAGTTACTACTAATTGCTAGTCAGTGATTGTAACGCATATAGAAGTTAAATACGATTGACTATTATACAGTTGGGAGAAGGGCGGTGAAAATCAGCTATTACTTGTTCAGTTTTCAGTACACTATAGTCAATCTCACACCAGCCTTTGATTTGTTTATCTCATGAGAATTGGAGACATTTGTTGAAGAAATATTTATCATTCAGAGCACCTGCTAGGGCAGCAAATGGAATTAAGATTATGGGTCCTAATCATTGGTCTGATCTATAGTTCAGTAGGGAGTATTTGCGTGATAGCTATAATGAAAAAAATTATTTGACAAAAGAGATAACAAAGAGAGTAGCTAGCATGAGTTTAGTTATAACAGAAAAAGTTTGGAAGTAAATATGATTAAGATTATTAAATGAGAAACACATGGAGGGAGAGAGTGAAATGTGTTTGAATATAGGATAACCATACGGACTGATACACATGTAAATGCAAGAATTACCTACAGGATTCAGAAGGAAGCCTGGGTCGCTGGTAGCTGAGCTGACTGAATGATTGATTAAACACTTGGAGAATCCATATAGACCCACTGCAATAGCTCACAGCTACCTAAAAAGTGTTGCACACTGTAGGGGAAATTTCTACCCTTAACTTTAAAAAATCAGAAATTCCCAAAGAAAACAATGCATCAATTCTGACAGAAATAACTACAGATCTCTCTCAACCTCTGCTATGTAACCTCACACCCAATGGCCTGTGCAAGCACAAAGAATAACTTTCATTAAGTGAATGTACACAGAATCATAATAATTCTTCCATTCTTGGTGAGAACATAAACCAACAGATCAGAAGTTTAAAGGGACCATCACAACTGTTATTTAGACTGGAACATAAAGCAGAGTTTCAGGGAGACAGACACCCAGTGATTCTGACTAAACTATCAGTACAACAATTAATTAGAATGATAGGCTACATAGTAATGGTACTGATATACTATCTTGTGGGGTGTACTGGAGATCGCGATTCCGGTACAATAACACTGTGTCTGCGCGGAGTGCTGACGTCACAGCTAGCTTTACGTCACGTAAGTATTCAGCGCGCAGGTTTGAACGGCTTTTCCTGTTGTTGTTGTTGTGGGTGTACTGGAGATCGCGATTCCGGTACAATAACATTGTGTCTGCGCGGAGGAATTCGATCATGAGATTTTCGATATATATTGGATGTCGATACATATTGTGGGTATTTATAGGCGGTCAGTGTTTGGTCGGATTGCGGATGTGTTTATGTTATGATGGAGTGTTGTGTCGTGTCTTGTGTTGGGTGGTAGAATTGTGAATCGATGGTATTGGTGTTGAAGATTTTGCAAATGGGTTTCCGTAATGTGATTGAAGAGACATTGTTTGTGTATTTAGGATGAATGTAGTGAAAGTGTATGTTTGTAGTTGGTTCTTTATAGTTATTGGTGTGTTTTCGGGCTTGTGTTTGTGGGAAGTTTTAGTGGTGGATTGTGGGGTATTTTATGTTGGTGAGTGTTTTGATATAAGTGTCGGTGGTTAATGAGACATTGTGGGTTATGTGTTGTAGTTGCTTTTTTGTTTTTTAATTAGTAAGGTTAGTTGGCTACTGATACGGTAAGTGTTCATGTGTTTGTAAAAGTTAATACGTTTTTTGTTTAGTGAATTGGTAATTTTTTTCTCGTTCGTTTCTTGCGACAACGTTTTCGCGAATTTTTAATTTTTCTGGCGGAAGAAAGTTTGGTATTATTGGACATCTTAATTGTTCTAGGATTTGGCATTATTATTTTATAATGGTCTAACGGAAGATTTATTTAGTAATTATTTACGAAGTAGATTTATCTGTTTTGTATTGGTGTACGTTTATTCGTGCGTAATTTTGCAGTCGGAAAAAATGGTTTAGGGTTTATTATAAAGTAATTATTCTTTGATGATAATTCGTGTGTAGAAGTATTACAAGTATGTTATTTAATGTTGATGTAGCGGAATCGCGTTTCCAATGGAAGGGATGGTTTGAAAGTGCTTAGGATATCATGATTTTGGTGTAAAATTTTATTAGATTGCATGTGTTCTAATTTAGTTTTCAAGTGATGTTTGATTTCAAGATTGTGGTATCGTGTTATACAGTTGGGCGGGTGGGGGTTTATTGGAGATGACGATACCATTTTTTGGTTTTTACCCTTTATATGGGTTAATATATTGACTGTTTTTTGTTCCCCGCCCAGATAACCCCCTAGTTCCCGTGCTGTCCCGTTAGTTACATTTGTTGCTGCGTTGGATGGTGTTTACGTCATAGGCGCCATGTTGTGACGTCATTGTTTTGCGCGGCGGAAAGTAGTTCTACCGGTATCGCGTTCTCCAGTAATCCCGTCTTGTGGTACTCCTGTTTTTAGTACCACCTGCATTTTATGCAGTAACTCTTTTTCACATTTCTTGATTTTACACTACTATCTTCCAGTATCACTGTGTTGCCAAATACATAACTAATTAATTTACAGTAAACAGTAAGAACATAAAATACGACTAACTGTAACTAAAACAAAAGGAGAAGACACTAAAGAACATAAATATCAGACAACTACAACTTGTTGGCTTCACGAGCTTGGACCATTTATAACAGAGCTAATAAAATAAACATAAATAAATTAAGACAAAACGACAATTCATAAAACACGGTAGAGGAAAATTAAATAGCATCCCAGTGATAAACTTGTCCCTGCTACGCTTAACAACATAAAAATCGGATACACGGTCTATCACCCGAAGAAAAAAAACTTTTGTTTTCTGAATCGCAATGTAAGAATTTCCTTACGGATGAATCATAGTGGACAATGAAATTTTCAAGAGCAATCAAATTCAAGGCAATAAAACTGTTCAAAATAAGATTCACAAGATCTGTATGGCATTTTACTTACTATTACTATTAACTAATTCAATACATCAAAGACAAGACAAACATTTTATGAATCAACTCATACTTACGGAACACAGCATTAAAACAGCTTACTTTTGTTTTTAAAGCAATGCCAACCACATAATGAATACACTGCCTGATCAACGAATCTTATTCTCCGAATTTTAATAAGCAATACGTGTCCTGCACGCCTCCATAAACACTTTAAAGATAGAAACACACCTCGTGTTTGGTGTGTATCACATTTAGTGCCGCCATACCGTTTTCTTTTCCCGTCTTTACACTGTAAAATATAATACTACAGCTATCACACAACTAACACCACAAATCAGCTGACAAGACTAATGCAAAGTTACTGCAGGGCGAAGAGGAAACATTCCGCTGTTGGTTTCAACGAAAAATTACTATCTAAGTTGAAAGCCATTCAATACAGTGGAATTGTCAATTATACGAATGTTGGTTATCCGAAACGTTAATTATACAAACGATTTTTTATTATTATTTTTTTTATTTTTATTTTTTTTTATTATATTTTTTTTTTTTGCAAAATATTTACTATTTCCATAAACGTTATCATGGTTCACCCTAGTTTCGTTGTTTCCCCTCGGTCCAAGCATGGCGGAGGGAAATATGTGGAGACGACGCAAGAGACCTTCACCAACGCATTGAAGTGAAGCAGGGCGGAGGAGGAGTGGGGGGGTATGGCCGGAGTGGAGGGGGCATGGCCGCTTCCATACAGACACGGGGAATATATACAAAAACCTCAAGGGGACTCTAGGATACACGTGACGCCGCAATCTGGTGAAGGATTATTATGTAACTCGATATGACAAATAAAAAATGAAGAATAAAATTTTTTGATATCCTGCTTAGTTTTCGAGATATTCTGTCCCAAATGTGAAATGGTTTTGGTTGAAATTCAGAAGAAAAAAATTGGTCAAAGTCAAATTTGATGATGGATTCTTATTTAAAAAGACGAGATAAATGAAAAATAAAGATTAAAAATTTTCGATATCTCACCTAGTTCTAGAGATATACTGTATCAAAAGTGACGTGTCTTGAGTTAAAATGGAGAAGAAAAATTTCGCCAAAAAGTCAAATTTAATGATCGATTCTTATGTAACACGACGAGACAAATCGAAAATAAACAATAAAATTTTTCAAAATCTTGCTTAGTTTTCGGGATATACTGGGAACATCGCAATTGTTTGGAAGCGTAAGATCGCCGCTGCCACCACTGCGCATCCACGAGTCTGCCTCACCAATTTAACGTCACTTCTCCTCCATATGTTTCCTTCCTCCATGGGTCCAAGTTGCTTCGGATTATCGACGCTCTGCTGTGTTCCTGACTGTCGTTTCACAAACTGAACTCCTACAGGGGATTTGAACAAGTTAACTAGTTGGTAAAGGTAACACGGAATTAAGATAAATGGCAAGAATAATCGTTTTTCAGATATTTTATTACCTGGATATGGTGATGGGGACGGACTGTAGCAGCTAACTAATTTCTAGCACAGAGCATTGCCCGAATTTGGTGATGTTGAATAGGAGCCTCCACATAATAGGTACTTAATACAGGAGTTCAAAACGGCACAAAAGTGGGCTGATGGATTTGTCTTTGGAAATTAGTAGAGAAAACAATCAGTAACCGATATAATAAAGGAGCTGGAATGGGATTCATGAGAAGATAGGAGTAGGTTGAAGAGGATCATGGGAGTGTACAAGGCGTATATTGGTTATGAGGCGTGGAAAGATATTGGTTTAAGAATTAAAATTAATTCACTGATGGGAAAAGATGACCATGACCACAAGCTGGCACTCGATTTCAGGCACAAGGGTGTGGAAAGATTTTGTTTTGAATGTAAGTGGGTCAGGGACTCGATTAAGTTACCAAAAACGCTGAAAGAATTTAAAGCTGAATTTTGTAGGGGGGAAAATAGACGGATAGAAGAAGGTAGGACAAAATGAGTGTGTAGGGAAATTGCCACCGTAGCGTGCGCTGCATTAGAATTAAATTAAATTAAGTCAATACTTTTGCAATGTACAGCATCCATTATAGTTTTCAGAACTGCTGAATGTTTTCCTAAGAGATAAACATGACGACTAATCCGGATTCTGTGGAATTTCAAAAGTAATTATTGGGTTTTGACGGCATTCCGAGTTATATAATGATTTATCACATAATGTTCGTTGTAATGTTTTCTTTTTTTTATTCATGAGACATATGTGTTTCACAGAGCATTGATATATTTCAGTGATTCAAAATTAGTAGAGGGCAAAAGTAGGTGCGAAGGGGATAGAGAAAGAGAGATTGCCAATGGAGCATGCGCTGCATAGCAATTTTATCAATTATTATTATTCCCAAGGGAACTCCCATATACTAAGACATGGGTCTGTGAGTACACACGATGCCGAGCAGAAACCTCCCCACCACCACCGCAAGCGGAAGTTACGTCGCAGTGACGATACGTGTAACGTCTTTAGTTGAGAAGTAGACGAGAAGAGAATAACTGACAATTTGGTTTTTTGATGGAATTACGATAGTTGCGTTATTATGTTGAAGCATATTGGCAATAAAAATTATCATTATTATTTAACGTACATGGCTTCCTTAGTTGCAATAATATTTGATAGAATTAATTATATTGTTACTTCTAACACTGTTGTGGATTACAGAGCAGTGTTGTCATTTGCAGCTTAACATGTTTTATTTTGTGGAATAGTGTAGCTTTATTAGTGCTCCAATTGTATGATGCTGCAAGAAGACGCTTTCTGTGGTAGTATTAGCAGAAAACCCTATATTTCGTATATTTTTTATTTAAAACTGATTTTATAACGTCACATTAATTTGTTCTGTTGATACACTTTGGAAAACTCGTATTTTCAGCCCTCTTGAATAGGAGCGGAACATTTGAACAAAGTTATTAAAGTAAATTCATATGATGGTAGTCTCATGGTAACTAATATAATTATTTCCATTCTAGTTTGTTAAATATCAGTGGCAGTCTTCTGTGAAACTAACTCCAATATGGATTCTCCTTACTCTCTGCTACCACATTACATTTTTTCTTGTACTTCTGCTGGCGAAGTGAAAGTTTTAGAAAGCTCAAGTTATGTATCTGGCTGTTTGCCTTGCACAGGCACCACAGCCAGGTACTACAAATTGTCTGTGGGTTCTAAGCATATACAACTGAAATATAAGTCCCTTCTGCACACAAATTTTGGTGCAATATATCATTTTGACATAACTTCCCCAGGGTAAGGGGGTGAAGCGAGTGCCTCCCCCCCCCCCTGGGCACTGTAGACAGTGGTGCCAGCTCGCTCGCCATCTGCTGGACGGTACAATAAGTAATAAAAGCAAAAAAAAAAAAAAAAAAAAAAAAAATATTTCAAGTCCCATCTTGTGTCTGATAAAAAAAAATGTTATATTATATATAATGTCTGCTGCATTTTACTTATGAGAAGTAGTATCAGTAAAATTAGGTACATACATCAGGTATGAACAGTTTTTCTTTGATTTTATTTCAGTATTCAGGTAATTTGAAATTTTTAGATGAGCGTCCTAAACATAATGGTAAAGAATGAAATGGTAATTATGAATCATACTTTTACTACAGGCAGTGTGGTGAGAAAATTACAATTTTAACTCAGTGACTTGTAACAAATGAGGTAGTTAATCTTAAAGGCAATTAATAATTGGATGGTGGAAACACTAACAGTGCTCCAACATTTAGTGCCATAAAAAATGTCCTCAAAAATATCACAGTGACTCTTGTAACAAAGTAGATAGCTAATTTTTAGGCAATTAATAGTAGGATGCTAGAACAATTAACAGTGCACCAACATTTAGTGCTGTCAAAAAAAAGTTTCCAAAATATCATGGTGACTAAAAGCGTATTATAATTTGATCTAATTATCCTTCTTTTTTGTTTTGTATAAAGTGTTTGAGATCTTCTTTCTGGGTGGTTTCTTGAAATGTGAATACACATGGCATTGCTTCTTCATAGTATAGAATCTTTGAGCTTCAAACTTTTTATTTGCAGAAGAGCTGATGATATCACCTGAAGCATTGCATAATGTGCACTGGAAATCTTAAGTTGATGCTAGAACTTTTGATTTTTCAAGCAGGCACTCAGCATGGTTGTAAAGAATGTTAAGACCTTCAACACAAACATATACTGATGAGGCATAAATCGAATCAAGGAGAAATCGGAGCTTTTGACATTTATCCACCTGATTAACATGAGGAGGATCAGATTTCCTGGATGCAACAGCTTGAGCTTCCTGTTCAAAACGGTATTTTGCTTCTTAATTTATGCATTTTTAGTAGCTCTGAATTCATTAATTTATTTTAATAGAAATTAGTTCATTCTATAATATTACAAAATGTATCACTCTTTCATATGTTTCAGACACCTCATGTAGAGTTCCAGAAGTTCTTACTTGTGAAAACAGCAGTAATAATGAAATTAATGAATTGCTGGCAATGAAGACCAGCCAAACTTCAGATCTTCCTCTGTGCTCCCATAAATGTATCAAAGGAAACAATCAGTTGTTCAGTGTATGAAAAGCAACTAGTGCATTCACTGTATTCAAAACACTTCAGTTTGAATATTTATACCAATTCACTTGAACAGTCGATGGCATTCAACCATGCTGTCAGAGCAATGTAAACGTTAAAGATCAATTACTACTTACTCTAATTACAAACATGTCATACCAGTAGTCTCCTTGGTGTTAGTGAACATTTTGTGAGCAATGTGTTTAGCTGTTGGGTAAATGGAATGTATAATGCTTTTTTCAAAGAATTAAATTTTAGGAGTATCTACAATTAGGTGGATGGAGAATATGACATTGTTATGATTGTACTGAGATACAAAGTAGTGGCTATCCCGACTATGCTCAAGCCAGGCTTCCCGGATCATTTGAAAGGAAACTTTATTTTTGTTGACAAGGATTTTTAATTTGTGCTTTGTTCGAAGCCAAAGGAGCCACTCTTAACATTACACCATTCAGAGTGTCATAAAATCCAAAAGCCTAACAGGGTTATCGCAAATCGGCTACTATTATACAACTAAATACTATTTTTTGTCTTGCAAATAAGATATTTTACATTGTTTTCAACATTTGTAACTTCAAACAAAAAAAACAGTTTGATTTTCACCATTGTTTCTAACATTTTAAAGCTTGTTATTATATATAAGCTTCTATAAAAGAAAAGTTATAAGATTCTATAGTTCATTTTTTTTTTAATGCATGAAAAGTTATGTTTTAAAAACTCCATCACCTTTTTAATTCAGGTTATTTTCTCTACTTAAATGTCAAAATGAAACAATTGTGGTTTACAAAAAAGAGAGAGTATTTATTGTATCGTAGTTGCCTTTTTTTCCATTGTGTAAAAATTATGAATTCTAAGAAATAAGTTATTACAGAAATTATTGTGATATAAAGTTCAACAAGTACCCTAAGTACAAGAAGTATACTTTGATAAGAAGCAATTTACAGATTTGATTTTAAATTCTGTCAGCACTTTTTGTAAATTATTCCAGTCCCTCATTCCTTATTTGTGAAAGAAAATCTTACTGAAATTAAGTGCCAGCTTGTGGTCATGGTCATCTTTTCCCTTCCATGCACTACTCTAAATTCTTCCACCAATATCTTTCAACACCTTATACCTTGTTTATTTTTTTATTTATTTATCAATCTTATTTCATGGATCCCTGCTGAGGAAGGCCCTCTGGGATGTGAAACAAGTCATATTGAATAAAGTTAATTAATTTGTTAAAATTCTTGAATAGAGTAGAAGGAGTTGCCAGTAACGCTCTTGAACACTCTCCTATCTTCCAATGTGTCCCAATCTAACTACTTTTTTTTTTAAAACTGTTTTACGTCTCTTTTTAACATTGAGGTCTTTAGAGACGGGAAAGGATGGGGGCAAGGAATGGGAAGGAATTCGGCCATGGCCTTTTGAAGGAAGCATCCCGGCATTTGCCTGGAGTGATTTGGGGAAACCATGGAAAACCCAAATCTGGATGCCCGGACGGGGATTCGAACCACCGTCCTCCCGAATGCGAGGCGAGTACGCTAACCGTTACACCGTCCCGCTCTGTCCAATCTAACTACATTATCATATCAGTTACTAACTGCACTCTGCAGCAATGTTCACAGAAAATAATAAACACAACGTAATAAAGCAATACAGAGTGATTAACCAGTATTTAAAATAAATATCAAAAACCATCCACTCAAGTGAGTGACTGTGCAAATAGATTCAGGCTTTAAGGGCTACGTGGAGGGGGGGTTCACAGGAAGCTAAAATGGAGCTACGTGGTTTATGCACGGTCCCTTAATAGAAAAAAAAATCATTTACATTTATAACCAATAATAAAATTTTAAAACTGAGATTATCACATCAATAGGGAACAGTATTAGTACAAAGAACATGTACAAAAAGTTCCTCCCATAAAAACAAACAAGATTTGTGCCATAATGAGGTTAGACTAAAATGGAAGTCTTCTCAATAGATTATTAGAACAAAATTAATAATCTTGATATATGGTGATTATGTTGATTAGGATGAACTTTAAAAAAAATATATTATAACTCTTTCATATATTTTTTTTTTTTTTTGCTAGAGGCGGGATTTGACTGGGGACAAGGAACGGTAAGGAGTTCGGCCATGGTCTTTTTGGAGGAAGCATCCTGGCATTCACCTGGAGTGATTTGAGGAAACCATGGAAAACTAAAATCTGGGTGTCCGGACAGGGATTGGAAACCGTGTCCTCCCGAATGCGAGGCCAGAGCATTAACCGCTCACCCAACACGCTCGGTCTCTTTCAAACATAAACTTTTTATTGTATCATGGTAAAAATTTGTTGAGGGCAAAAGTGGGTTGGAGAAGGATGCGTATGTAAGGAGATTGCCACCACAATTTATTAAATAACAATAATAACGATGTTTTTACATTGCGAGAAAGACAATTATGACAATCTTCAAGAATTTGAACCTTGGGTTGGAGAAGAGGCAAAAATACCCTGTGATAGTAGAGGCTAAACACACTTATCAAATGATTCTTTTAGGGTCTATTTAAAAGAACACACTGCACAAGGCTTCTCTTTGTCCAGATCACATTTGTCTATTCACACCCCAAGAATATAGAACAAAATATTAGTTTGGCCTGTGGCTGAGACTGAGGATTAGCCATATGTAATAGCAAAACCATTTAAATAAAGGCAAAAAAACATCACATCATTACCTTCAGCACCATAAGCTTCTCATAAGATCTCGTGGCAACTTTTTCTTTTTGAAGTCCCCATTTTACAGATGGTACATTTATTATGCTTTATCGGTATAGTTGTCTCTTGGCTGGACCTTCAACAGAAATTACTCGTTGTAACAAATATTTAATTTTAAAATGTTTGTAAAGTGAGTATATAAGTTAGATCAACAGTCACATAAGTAAGAAAACTGCTAAAATATTTATTACTATTACAGTTTAAACTTAGTACACTACCTGCTTCCATAGTGTGCAGAATTTCAAAAATCACTGATCCTGTGCCCCATCACAATTTTATTATTATTATTATTAATAATGGGCTCCATGGCAAGCAGCATACCTTTGAACATTTCTTCTTGAGCCACTTCGATTGGTTTTGGTATTGTCTTTGCCTTTCATATTTCATCTGATTTCAAACAGCCTACTTGCCTTCCAAGTGTAGGCTTTTCCTACTGCCGCAAATTAAAGTCAAACTTATATAATTCACATTTAAGCAGATTACAATAATTAATACTACAAGCTCAATTTAACAAGCTCTTACCTGTGGCTGGATAGTCTTGGAAACAAGCTCCCTGGATTCCCCACACATGTTCGTATTCTTTGTAGTTTCAGCCACACACAATATTTAATGAGGATAATCTCATCCGGCACAAAAATCATCTTCGGGAAATTCGTACATTGCCTCGGGACGCACTACCTCAACTTCAAATAATGTTTTATTGATTTTTGGAAGTTAAAGATTATGGTATAAAATCAGAAATTTATAGGTTTTAAAAACGATTTCAAGTGGTTCAACAAACGAGTAAAGAAAGGCCGACAAGAGTCCTAAATCCAACGGTACTTTCAAAATTTAATTCGATTTGATCTTGTGAATTCTAACCCGTTAATTAGTCCTTGTATCGCGCACATCGACAGATCAGACGCACTCCGTGATAAACAAAAACAAACGGATGCTGTGATGGCGCTGCAACTGTATACCAAAGTAGTTACACGTCGACGTCACTTCCGCGTGCCAGGTGGTGGGGGGATTCCAGCACCCGGCATCGGTGTACCCACAGACGCTACTCCAGGTTCGGCTTAAGGACTTTCGGGGCCCCCTGCGAAGTTATAGTTCGGCGCCCCCTACTTCTAGATGTACTTTTGCCTACACTTTTGATAATTTTCGTGACTTTATACACACACACACACACACACTCACTCACACACATACACACACACACACATACATATATATATATATATATATATATATATATAAAAAGTACCAGCAGTTTATTGAGTATTAGTGGAACAGGAAAACTTAGTCGAGTCTTTGCTGTTTTGTCAATGCATCTCATATGGATCTCCAATCTACTTTCACTTTAATTTCTGTCTAAGCCGTGCTGCCCATTGTGTCATTTTAAATTGTTTTTCTATTCAATTTTATAGCTATTATATTTATAATACACTTTTTGTATACGACATTTCTTTTCTTGTTTTTCTTTGCTAGTACATATAGGTTTTTGGGGCTGGAGACTCGTGAGCAGGCGTACACATTTTAAATCAATAACTTTTTATATGACACCTCAAAAGATGAATGAGTTTATAGGAACGAAATTACATAAACTGCTGAAACAGGTTGAGAGCCATACACGCCTTTAAATATATAGGCCTATTGTAATTACATCAGATACGACTTTCTCAAAACGACATCAGAAATATATGTGAGGAATGTAAGTGGTTTTCAAGCAGGCAACATTGGTTCAGGCAAAGATATTCATGCGAATCTCGGTTGGTGGGATATATGCAAGATATTTCAGATGAAATGGACAAGGGAGGCCAAATTGAAAGTGTAGCACTAGATCTGTAAAAGGCGTTTGACAGAGTAAGCCTTAAAATGGTAGTAAAACCATTGGAGTGGATGAGAAAGTGATTTGCTGGGTAGAAGAATTTTTGAAATGTAGAAAACAGAAAGTCAGGGTAGGAAATGTAGTATCAAAAGAAGTGGAAGTAAAAATGGGCTATTCATTATTCTAATAAATAATTGTGTTGATTGTTTACTATCTGAAAATAGATTGTTTGCAGATGACATAATGCTGAATAAAAGAATCAAAACGATAGGGGATTGTAAACAGTTGCAGGGTGATCTGGACAGGATATCTAGCTGGGTTGGTAAACATGGAATGAAGATAAATGTAAAGAAGAGTCAGTTTATTAGATACACAAATAAAAAACAAAAGGTTATTTATGAATATAAGGTGGGGAAAGAAATGCTTGCTGAAGACTTGAAATGTAAATATCTTGGCATTACTTTTGATAACAAGCTTAACTGGGCTGGATAAATTGGACAGGTGGTACGAAAAGGTTTCAAAGTTCTGCACTTGTTGGAGAGAGTGATGAGAGGATGTAGGAGAGAAGTAAAGGAATTGGGTTACAAAACTTTGGTCAGACCATTGCTCGAATATGGTAGTGTAGTATGGGACCCTCATTTTACCTATGAAATAAAGGAGTTGGAGAGGGTGCAAAAAAGGGCTGCTATATTTGTTTCTGGAAATTATCGCAGAATGCAATCAGTGACGGATATGATAAAGGAGCTGGAATGAGATTCATTGCAAGACAGGAGGAGGATGAGGAGGGTCATGGGAGTGTACAGGGCATATACTGGTGATGAGGCATGGAAACATATTGCAATAGGTATGAAAGGGAAAGATGACCATGACCACAAGGTGGCACTCGATTTCAGGCATAAGGTTGTGGGAAGATTCTCTTTTTTAGGTAAGGGTGTCAGGGATTGGAATGAGTTACCAAGAGAAATGATGAATAATTTACCGAAAACGTTGAAAGAATTTAAGGAAAAAAATGTAGAGGGCAAATATAGGTGGGTGCAGGATAGGGAGAAGATGGGTGTGTAGAGAAATTGCCACCGGAGCCTGTGCTCCATTGCAATTAAATAATAATAATAAAGCTGAATCTGATAAAAGACTTCTCGTGGGACTCCACGCTTCGGAAACGTCTATTGTGAACGCATGTTATTAACATTAAAAGTTGTAGATTATTTATTTTAGCAGGGAAATTGTTTGTTAAGTAAAGACAAATTTTGAAGAGGATCGTAGCGGGCCCCCTCAAGCTTGGGGCCCCCCGCAACTGCGTTTCTTGCCGTAGCCTTAAACCGGCCCTGGATACATCAACAAGAATAGACTAATGAGGCCATTATTCGTAGTTCAGTCTATATTTAGAGAAGCCTCAAGTCAAATTAAAGCTCTGAAATATTCGCTGGTTCGCAAGTATAGCAACGGCACTTCCACACTCCATTACCAAACAGAACTCTCCGTTCTTAAAATAAATTTTGTGCCACTATGCTTAGATACTCATGTGTAATATAAGGCAACGGAGAGCAGCGGAAATTCTTCTAAGGTAACGTCCATAAACTACGTGGATCCATTTTTCACTTCCTTTGAACCTCCCCCCCCCCCCCACTCTCACTCGTATAGCACGTAGCTTTGTCCCCTAACAATTCCAGAACAAATTTTGTACTGTTTTGTCCTGACAGACTATCAATCAGTCATTAAAGATATTAAACTATTGCGTGTATAAAGAACATATCTGATATATATATAGAAAGAGAGAGAGAGAGAGTTAAATGTTGACGCTAGCAACTCCTGCAAATCATCAGTTATTGGGACAAACCTGTTTCTCATTTACAGCAATTGATAATATAGAACAAACTATTTCCAAGGCATAAAAAAAAAAACTAAGAAATTTTTGCAGCAGTTGTGTCACATTGCTTTCTACATTACCAATGAATGATTTTTTTGATTTTCTTAAGAGATTTCTGTAATTCAATGGGTAGTGAGAAGTCATTGGAAAAAAATCTTCGTAATGGGGATTCGAACTGGCCTTGGCAAATTGGAAAGCAGGCTCCTTGACGCGTACACCACGCCAATATAATTAATATTCGAAGGTTATTAGTATATTTTTGCACGCAGATATCTGCAAAAATATGGCTCATTTAGAAGAAATGATTGTATTGCGGACAAATGGAATAAATACTCTTCAACATATACTCGGGGGATGGAAATGTGTTCTTAACGTGCTGATGGTCTCCAAGTTAGTTGGTAGGGGAGCGTCCATAAACCACGTAGCTCCATTTTGGACTCCTGTGAAACTCCCCCCCCCCTCGTCTCACGTAGCCCGACGTGGCTTTTGCCTCTACTCCCTCCCCTCTCCCCGTAACACGTAACTATTTCCCCCTGTTGATTCGGGAAGACAATTTGCACTGTTTTCTCGTCATACTATTGTAACTAAAGTAGGCCCTAGACTATCAAGCGGCTTGATCAAATGCTTGAGCAAATTGATTGTATTAAGCGTGATTGATAGTTTAGAAACCCGTTTGATGCTTGAAGCAAGCATTGACGGAGTTTGATAAAAAGTTTGAATGACTCAAGCGGATGGTCAAGCCGCTTGATAGTCTAGGGCATTGCATCAGTCAAGTGGTGGAAGGCATGGCGTCCACTACGGAAAGTGCGGTTCCCGAAAACTCGGAGCAGGAGTTCATCAGTTTATTGATTGATTTATATCGTGATTGTGGAAAGTGAAGAGTAAAGATTATTTCAATAGAAATAAAAAAAAAGTACGGCGCTAGAAAAAATCGTGGGGGCATTGAAAAAGATAAAACCGGATTTCAGTGTGAAACAAAAAATTAATGTTCTCAGAACAAACTTCAACAGGGAGTTCAAGGCCATCGAGGGTAAAAAAGTGTCAGGGACGTCTACAGACGACATCCCTGAACCTTCGCATTAGTATTACAGTGACATGTACTTCATAAAATACCAGTTGGAAATCGCACAAACCGAAACTTCTGAGGTAAGAATTTTATTTCATTATATATATTTTTTTTACAGTATCTATAATTATTATATATTACGAGTAATGTTACTTATTCATCTACATTACACAAGGCAATTGTTTTGCCATGGAACTGACCCACACAAATTTGCAGAAGTCATCCATTATTCTTTTTGCCTCTACTGTAGAATTGCCTTTGGTTCTTTGAAGTTGTGCCAGCTCTTGAATGTCTTGCCTCCATGACCCAGGTTCCACAGCACCAGTCACAATATCGTCTCTGTCAATATCCTGAGGTTGCAAATACTTGGCTCTGTTCTTTGAACACAAGTAGTTGTGCAAATGGCAACATGCCGTTACAATTTTCACAGCTTTCGGTGGTTCAAATTTAATGGCATTTTGAAATATTTCGAATCTCTTCGTTAATATACCAAACGCATTTTCAACAACTCTTCTGGCTCGGGAGAGTCTATATGGTAGTTGAAAATCCTTTTCTCTTTCGTCAAAACAGCTCTGTTGTAGAGCTTCATGAATTCAGGGAGAAGTTGGAATGCTTCATCTCCAATGAAGACGTACGGAAAATTTTCATTAGGAGTGTCTGGTAACTCACGAGGATCGGGCATGTCAAGCTGGTTCTGAGACAACTTGCGCCAAAATAATGTGTTCTTCAACACACCACCATCTGACACTCGTGCAGTCGCTCCCACATCAACCATCAGAAATTTATAATTTGCATCAACAGTAGCCATAAGCACAATGCTGAAAGAACTTTTGTAATTGTAATAGTAGTACCCAGAATGGCGAGGTTTTTGGATTGATACGCGTTTGCCATCAACGCTCCCCACGCAGTTGGGGAAATTCCACTGTTCGAATTCCTGGGCAACCCGTTTCCATCCATCCTGCGATTTTGGAACCTAGATGAGAAACAAAAAACGAAACTTGCATTATAACACTTATATGATGAATTAACACTTATTGTAAATAGGAATTTACTTATTAAATTGCTGTTGTGCTTAAAGTTGGTAAGCTTTCGTTTACTGTATTTTATTTTTTGTTACAGCAACCGAATCCTGATGAAGACTCGCCAGCACAACTCAATTCCGAAAGTATAGGGTCTCTTTCTGACGTAGTTACACCCCAAGGTCCAAACCAGCCATCCCTGCAAAGACAGGTAAAAAAAAGGAAAGGTGGGCCACATAGCACTGATCAATTAGTGGGACTAGCGACTGAATATTTCAAGCGACCTGAGACTGAAGAAGATATTCTGGCTAAGAGTGGGCTAACTCAGGACCAACGACGCTTCGCCGAAAAATTCATAAATGACACGCTTTTTTGAAGCAGAAATGGGCACAAGGGAAGGAGTGCGTTTTCAAACCCACCCTCTTCGTTGGTCAACCTCGCCACCTTCATCGTCATCTTCTTCAATGAATAGTTGGCAAAGGTACCCAAACCCAGCGCAGCCGCTGTACACTTCGCGTCCAAGTGAAAAAGCCCTTCATACCCAGGGCAACACCACGAAACGTCTGATGAAGATAATGCTGCAACGTTCTTCCCCTCATATAACTTGTGCTCCTAATCTTTTCAGTTCAGCAATAATGTACATTACCTGTGCGATATCTGTATTATTTGTCTGAAACACAATTGGCCCTATTTTCCCACGACATAATGAAAGTTATCGATGCAGGTTCGCTAAGTTGATGCAGTTTTTTTTTTGATTTCAGAAAGCTTTTGATTCTCTGCCACACAACCGACTCTTAGCGAAGATTCGAGCTTACGGATATTTCGGCTCAGATTTGCGAGTGGATACGGGATTTTCTAACTGGTCGATCACAAGTATGTCGTTGTTGACGGGGAAGCCTCTTCTGAGATAAATGTTACTTCGGGCGTTCCTCAAGGAAGTGTAATAGGTCCACTTCTTTTCTTAATATTTATAAACGATCTAGGTGACAACGTCAAATGCTGGTTGCGATTGTTTGTCCGACGATGCGGTTATCTATAGGGAAATAAGGTGCTCCGACGATTGCTTAGAAATTCAGCGTGATTTGGATGCTATTTTCGATTGGTGCCGTAAATGGCAGCTTACACTTAATTGCAAAAAGTGCAAGGCAATGCGGATAAGTAACAAGAATCAGTTTGTTACACGAGTACAAAATAAACAATTCACCTGTTGACACTGGTTGATTCCGATGAAGTATCTGGGGGTGATAGTACAAAGTAATCATGAAATGGGACATGCACATAACTTCCTGTCGTAGGCAAGGCTAATTCTAATATTACGATTCATAGGTCGTATTTTGAGGAATTGTAATGCTCAAACAAAGGAGATAGCATATAAAACAC
Source organism: Vandiemenella viatica (assembly GCA_031002005.1). Classification (NCBI taxonomy): domain Eukaryota; kingdom Metazoa; phylum Arthropoda; class Insecta; order Orthoptera; family Morabidae; genus Vandiemenella; species Vandiemenella viatica. The sequence goes on along the minus strand of JARYHS010005557.1, from coordinate 7,227,261 downwards.
TAGTGCGTCCACATCTGGATTACTATTGTGGGGTTTGGGATCCGTATCGCAAGGTTCTGATTGACTCAGTTGAGAGGGTGCAGAGTAGAGCCGCTAGATTCGTGCACTTGTAGTTACAGCCCTTATGAAAGCGTCACAGAATTGATACATATATTGGGCTGGGATAGTTTGGAAGACAGACGACGTAGCTTGCGTTCGAATTTATTGGAGAATATGCGAAAAAATTTAAATTTCGAGTGCAATGGTAATACTTCTTCCGCCAACCTATTTAGGTCGCAATGATCGGAGGGATAAGATTAGAGAAATAAGATGCCGTACTGATACTTATATTGTATTCCTTCTTTCCTCGCACTATTCGGGATTGGAATGGGCGGGTTTAGGATTGGTGCTTAGCACCCTCTGCCACGCCACAATGTTTGTGATTTGCAGAGTATGGATGTAGATGTAGATGTAGATTTGTAAAGTATAATTATTTGTAAATTTTTTCCTTTCTTAAAATATAAAGCGATTAACTTGGGCAATAATTTCTTTGCTGGATGTTTTCCTTCAATGCCTTGATAATTGCAGAGCAAGTTTCCATTATTATGAGTTCCACAGTCTGCGGGGCAATGGCACACGTGAATTTCAGGACTTCTAAATCCATGCCAGATGCCAGGTACCTCAACGTGACAGACAACCTCTGGCTTGCAGGAATTTCCTTACGCATTTTCGTGTCCTTCTTCTCGATGTCTTGGCGGACTAAATCGAGTAGATTATCGAAACTTTCTTGGTCCATGTGTAGAAAGTTCCTATAATACTCTAGTTCCGAACAACTCAGAAAGTTAAGGAGATGTTGATGAGTGAAGCGGTTCCTCATTTTATACCAGTCCTTAGACCATCGTCTTTTATTCTGTTTGTGGTTTCTCCGCTTCACAGCAACCAATGGCCAGGAAGCCCAAATCTACATTTGACATCATTACACGCTCCACACTCCTCCACTTCTCATCTTCGACTGATGAGATTTTGATCAAAAGATTTAAGGGTTGATTGAAGTAGGAATGAAGCGCCCATCAATCGGAGCCTCAAGCATTTGATCAAGCCGCTTGATAGTGTAGGGCCTCCTTTACGTATGGAGATAGTTAAATGACAGAAATAAATATTCACATGTTGTTGTGTGTACTGTACCTTATTTTAACCATGACAAATAATATGAATGGAAAGCTACGTGGCCTGGCTCGGGACATCCCTCCCACCACGTAGCCCAGAGTAACTCCCCAGCCAACCCCCCCCCCCCCCCCCAGAGAGATCCACGTAGTTTATGGACGGTACCTAGCTGTGTGCAGCACTTACTGGCATCACATGAGACACATGTCTTAAACTGAGAACTTGGTTTGACACAGACGTCTTTAATTACAAACGAAAATAAAAATAGAAATATCTCGCGCTTGTATTAGTCGTGCTCTAAGCAAAGCTATCTCAATTAATTTCTATTGCTCTCCCTAGAATACAACCATACAGAATCTGAAATACAGTATTTTATTTAGCGTCAGAGAAATACACAAGCCTCCAACTGATTCCGCGCCGCCTGAAAGGCGGCAGGGCGGAAACAATACAATACGGACGGGGACAAATAAAATAGGACGCATGAATCCGGGCGTTGCTGGGCGTTATGAGTTCCGACGTTGCCCAGCTTTCCAGAACTAAAGAAAACACAATACGCGGTAAAACAGTGCCTGGTACAGTGCATTATGTCAAAATGTGAATAATGTTAAAAATATTGGCTTTCCACAAAACAGCAGACCATTACAGAGTTAGCTAATACAGAAAACCACTATCAAAGATTCATTTGCTATACTGAATAGATACGTCCCGTGACCGTGTTTTACTTGTGGACCTGAATGGTTCCAGTGTTTAAGCCAGGGGTGGCCAACCCACCTTGAACATTTTTTCCGGCCCGCGAGATTCATCACGCTTTAAAAAAAAATGTTTATTTTGTAATGGCCAAAGTAGTGAATACCAGTGAATTAAAAAAATAAAAATATTTGTGCATCGATATATTTGATTTTTTTCATTTATATATTTTTAAATCAATTTTTATTTTTATATACTTCTTATAATGTGCGTTTAGTGTCATTATTATTATATTATCTATGTTTACATGTAAGAATAATAGTAAGCACAATAATAATAACTTGTTATGTTTCTATTCATCACTCCAAGTAATGTCTATATTGGATCTAAATCGAATATGGGGTTATATAATTTTATATGTGGCCCGCAAGATCATTTGTGTTGGCCACCTCTGTTTTAAGGTCACGATAGGCTAACACAACTTGGTTGTACCTCACGCTAACCGCTCGTTACGAAAGAAAAAAATTCTGTAGAATCTCTGTTTAGTCCGTATGGAGTTAGAATGCGTAAACACAGATTTGCCCGGATACACACGGCCTTAAAATATAGTAAAGGAAATTCGTCTATACTGATGGCCAGCGTCCTGGCTGTTCCAGTTAGTGTGCTCACCCCCCATTAGCCGTCACGTGTTCCATGCCTCACTAGAAACAAAGTAATGGCCGCCGCCCGAGAACATTTTCTGCTGTTATTTTGTAGCAGATATTGGGAAGGTTTTGTCTATCGATATTTCCTTCAATCTTGTTGGTTTAGTTTCTTTACGTTTAGTTTCTTTACGTTTAGTTTCATTACGTTTAGTTTGTCTTTATTTTGCTCCTGCTCTTTTTCAAATGTTTGTCAGTATTGACAGTGGTCTCTTGAACTTATCAAAGGTAGTATTGCCCTAGATTGGCAATTAATGGATTTTCTGACTGTCGAGTTGTCCTGTAAAAGGATTTGGTTATGTCAATAATCCTTTTGTTTGAGAGTCGGGATTCCTGCGGCTTCGTGCAGGGCAGCTGTAGGGAATTGGACTGGCACGTGAAGTGTACGTCGAAGCGCTCGGTTCTGCATTGTCTGCAGACGGTTTAATTGGGTCTTGGACGCGTACCCCAACACGGGGCAGGCATATTCGATCACGCGGCCCCTATTTTTATATCTTATCTGTGTTAACAGGTGTGGCGTCAGTTGGCGAGACCTGGGTCATTCCTTTGCTGGAGGCGTATCTCTGTTAGCCGCTTCGGCGATTGTTTTGGAGACCTGTTTGATTGCTTTCTCTATTTGTCTCGCGTCTAGGGGCCTCAGACGGTGAAGAGATTCCATAACTTCTTCACGGAAGTTATCCCAGTTTTTCCTGTTGTAGTTCTTCTGATTGGTAGTTGCTGGCCTCCAGGAGCCTACATCGATGTCTATCAAGACTGTGGAGTGGTCGGTCGATAGTCTGATCATTGTGTGCGCAGTGATGAATCCTGCGATTCCCCTCGTGATCACAATGCCCAGAACGTCTGGGCGGTTGCCATTCCAGGGGTGGTTCCCCCGGTGGGGTCCCCGGATTTGCAAGTTGCATCTGACTGCAAGCCTGTGTAGCATCTTTCCTGCCAGGTTTGTTATTCTCGAGTTCCATTCGGGATGTTTAGAATTTAGGTGTCCTCCGATGATCAGTTTGCCTCGGATAGAGAGGAGACGATCGAAGTCCTCTTCTATTGGTTACCTCCGTGGTGGTCTGTATGCTGATACTACTGTGACCAGCCCGGTTGTAGTCTTCACTTCGATGGCCCTAATTTCTAACTGGTTAGTCTGTGGCGACAGTATCTCATGATGAGGGATACCGCGTTTTATATATATTGCCACACCACCTCCTGCAGTTGGCATATCTTGCCGATAGCAGTAGTTGGCTACCTTGGCGTTAAGGCCTTGTTTGAGGTAGGTTTCTGAGACGAGACAAATATCTATGTCTTCATCATGCAGAAACTGCCTGAACTCTCCGAGTTGTTGGTGGATGCAATTGGCATTCCAAACGCACAAAAAGAATCCCTGAATGTACGTCCTATCCATCGTGAGTCAGGGATTTCATTGGCTGTTCGGCTGCTGGAACCGTCTTAATTGCGGATTTGACATCTGCGGTGAACTGATGAAACTTGGCTAGGAGAGACGTTAGCATGTTGAGTAGGCTGCCTACCATGTTTAATAGTTGGTCCATCGTGCCGCTGTTATTTGCTGATTGGGATGTGGGCGAGTGTTGGCATTGCTGGCAGGTTTCATGAGACATTGCCTTCTTTGCTGACGTTGGCTTGGTTCCTTTTGGTGGTGTTTTCCCAGATGTATTTTCGGCATATGTGGAGGACTCCGAGTGATTTGCCGACTGTTGTGCTGTGCTGTTCTGATTCCCTTTTTGCAGTCCTTTGCCTGCTTTTTGAGGTCTCTTTTCATTCTGTTTAGGTGGGGGATTCTTGATGCTCTCTTGCTGGCGACTGGAATGGTCGGCGGCGGATGGTTGGTTGGCTGTTGTGTCCTCTGTCTTCTTGTCATCTGTCTACTTGTTCTCTCTTGAGGATTGAAAGGAGGTTATTCCTCGCTGCCGGTCCCTTGCCCGTTTGAAGGTCATGCAGCCTTTATAGCTGGCCTCATGCTGACCACCGCAGTTTGCACATTTGGGACTGCCCTCCCCCTTTTTAGAGTTCGGTATTTTGATAAATGTGCTCCAGCACACGTTACGCACATTGAGGGCATGTTGCAGTGGTGGGCGACTAGTCCTAGGGCCTGGAAATTGAATCATTGAAGTGGTCCACTGGAGGATCTCAGTTTTTCAACTGAGATGAGCAGTGACATAAGGGATTCCAGTTGAAAGATTTTTCTATTTTGGGGCCTGTCGGGCATGGCCACCAAAGAGAGTGGCATAATGTCTGAAGTGCCTGTCTCTTCAGTTGGGCCACTGTGCGTGTGTCAAGTCAGAAATCTTCAAGCTGTTCCTTGATGTCATCAGTTGATAATATTGTGGGCACCCCACGGAGGACGACATTCAGTATCTTCTCAGCAGCAGAAGGAAAGGTATAATAGGGTGTGCCCTTCCTCTGCAACGCCACGGTCACCTTAAGGTAGTGGTCAGTCGAACTGAAGGTTAGCTGATCTCGTCACCTCCGGCGGACTTGACTTGGAAGGGTTGATTTTTCCAGAATGCATTTGATCATTTGGTACAGTTCCTTATAACTGTTTTGGAACTGTACCACAATTGGAGGAATCAGGTATTTTGATTGCTGAGATTGTTGTAATTGCTGCTGCTGCTGTTGTGTTATTGGCTGTTGCTGCTGCAGCTGTGACTGTGTTTGCTGCTGCTGCTGTTGTTGCAGTTGATGCTGCTCTGGTTCTTCCTGGTACAGCACGTCATAAGGTGCGACGCGCCTGCGTGAACCCTTCACCGTCAGGTGGGTCCCCAGCTGAACTTGTTTTTCGGTTCTTGTTCGTTGATTTACCGCTAAACAGGAAAGTGGCGGGTGGTTCCGGGAAACTGAAGGCACCGATGATTTTATTGTTTTCCGCATTTTTGTCTTTGCTGGTCGTGGTGAGCTGCGACACAGGGAAGCTGATTTTACTATGGCTAGTTCTCTTCTCACTCCTCGACATCTTCGCTTTACCACCGAGGAGCGGTGAGTTGCACCGCTTGCGCGAGAGACAACTCCGTGGATAGGCCCGGTCGTCGTTTGCGTTGTGTGCACGGTCTCAGTTGTATCCATAATCAAATCCAAGTTCGGTTGCCGGGTCGTCGTACGATCTTGTGAAGCCGTCCTATCCAAATCCGTTGGCAAGTCCGTTTCCGTTAGCCGGGTCGTCAACACAGCCGCAGCTGTCGCCGGCAAAGCCGAGTGCGCTGGGGCACTCGACCCGCCTGGCGCGACAGTGCGGCGAGCACTTTCCTCGTCGCTCATCTTAACGCTAGAGAAGCAAATTGCAAAGTAATGGCTCATCCCGCGAATTATTTGTATTTTGTGGGATATGAAACTTGTAACAAATCAAAAATGTTTGTTAAACCACAAAACACACATTTATTGATGACAGTGATGCGATGTAAACCCTGTCTAAAAATAAAACAGCTTTCATATCGAACAAGTGAACCTACATAATGTAAAGTTACAAACATAACTGTGATTAATAATATTTAGGATATTTTTAATGTCAAATAGTTGCAGGAAGAAGTTAAAAGTGAAGATAGTAATTTTACGTAATGCGTGTGAAATCAGTTTTAACGCCACCTTCTTTAATAACTCAATTCCTAACTAAACCTGAAATGTTTAGAAAAATATATGCGTGTGGTGCTTTTATAATGTTGTTTCTCTTGGAATAAAGGACCAATGATGTGGATAACTCGTTTGGATAAACCAGCAAAGCAGTAACTGTTATTGAAATAAGCAACGCTAGGGAACTGGGAATTCTTCGCTACCTCAATATTGCCACTACATAGTAGACAGGGCGACATTTTAACTCCTGTGTCGTCTGGATTTAGCGGAAACAAAATCAGATGGAGACCTAGGAATTTAGGAGCTATTTAAACGATGCACTATTTTAAATGTCACATGTTGTAGCGTGCCCCTAAATTCTTCAACTATTTTCTGTTATTTTTCAGCTGTCATTATTGATACGGCCCGATCGTGGTGGTTGAGTGATATCATTTCAGGAGGACACGGGTTCAGGTCCAGGTGAGACTATCCAGATATCAACTTTTCGTAATTTCCCGAAATCGCTGGAGGTAAATGCTGCAATGGATCATTAAAAAAGACTATGACCGAATTCCTTTCCCCCAGTCCTTGCCAGCTTCCAAAAACCTCGACCTCGACGGCTCCACATTGCTCTACCTTCTGACCAGAGTATATCCTGATTCCGGCAAATTATCTAATGTCACAGTCGCAGGCTGCATGTCTGGATCAATCGCTGACCAGCCCGATTGTAACTGTAGGCTAATATCTTTGGAGACATATTCTATTCCGTCCTTTGCATGAACACTTCGTTTCGAATCAGGTACAGGAAATTGCTGCAGTGTTTGCGCGTGCCTCGACTGCAGTAGACCATAACAGCGTTCTTTTGCTGACGGTTTTACACCTCGTCGATATCGAGGTCATTAGAGGCGGGAAAAGACTGGGGCGAGGGACGGAAAGGAATTCGGTCATGGCCTTTGAATGAAGCAATCTGGCAATCACCTGGAGTGATTTGGGAAAACTTAAATCTGGATGCCCGGACGGGGATTCGAACCCGCGTACTCCCGAATGCGAGGCCAGAGCGCTAACCACTCACTCACCACGCTCGGTAGCTCGACAGTCTTGGGACGATTCGTGACGTCACTGCTTCTAAAAACACAGCAGATACTCAGCTGGGAAAGTAACCGTCAAACCTTCAGATCACTTCACTGTCTAATGACAACCTGGCACACAACTAAAGACGCCTCGTTGTTGACGCTAATTTGCCAGTGAAGAAATAAAATCCGTGAGGTCTCAGAGACCTGGCGAGAGTTTCTTACAGGCTCTAACCCGGTAATCCTGCCGTGTATACGGGACCTACAGTATTAACGTGGAATACTCACCACGTAGAGTCCTAGTATCTGGACATTCACAACACAAAGCTTTAGCACATGTGGATTTCAGTATTAAGACCTGTAAATACTGCAGGTGTTGCTAAGGGGCGTCCATTAATGACGTGAGGTGTTATTCCGGTCCCCATCCCCCCTTTTCTAGTGATACTTCGAGAGATTCGGACGGATTCCCCCCCCCCCCTGTAAAATGACGTGAGATTTTGACGGAGATTCCCCCCTCCCCTACCAATCGACCTCGTAACTTTTGAGGCTTTTTCTTAATTTTACTTTGGTCTCATGCTCCCAAGGGTTGTTATACCCATACTAAGGTCGGCTTTTGGATCAATATATCCCCCTAAACTCGACTTTCGCTTCATGTGTAGACTTTTTTTTCTAGCTCTACCTTTCTACAAGAATTTCAAAACCTCACGTGAGATTTCCGTTGACCCCCCCCCCCCCCCTCGCTCCTTCTTGGTGAGGTTTTGTGAGAGTTCGCCGGAACTCCCCCCCCCCCCATTTCACCTCACGTCATTAATAGACGTCCCCATAGGTTTTGTGGATACATTGAGCTTGATTAATGTAAACGACAGCCTAGGAGCAACTATGCGGTAATGTCACAATGGCCCCCGCGTGGGTTAGTAATTTTATTTTCGCGCAATTCTCTTTACTGACGATGCACGAGGCTCCATTGAGAGAAAAATTTAAATTCTCCTTTCAGATATAAACATACCACTTATTAAAAAAAAAAAAAAATAAAAAAAAAAAAAAAAGAATAAGAACTCCGGTAAGGAGAGCGAGCGATGGTTAAACAGATGAGCCGCGTTTGATTGTTGAGTCACGTGGGAACCAAACAGCTCAGAATCTACAATAGGGTACCGGCCAAATTTTCAGAAAGTGTTTTAAATTGTCCCTTGTGGATATATTTAGCAAAGAAAAATAGTACTTTACTTAAATAAAGCTTTATAAGTACATAAAACTATGTGTAAATGTGAAACTGTTTAAATTCCCGCGCAAACAGTATATCAAGTGATCTCGTCGCGAGTGACGGCATACGTGTGTTACCCGGGGCGCACATTGAGCTGCGTGGCGCAGTAGGGGCAGCACAGACTGGCAGTTACTCGCACATATTAGAGCGCAGTTTACAAAGCATTGTGTTGTGCGAAAAACCGACAATAAAGCATAACCAAAAACATGTCGATGCAAAAACTTGATTTTTGATTTCTGAATCAGATTGGGATGCCGAGCTTGGAAAATTGTTATTACTTTAACAGAAGCTGAGTTAGATAAAACTATGCAAAAGTGAGTTTATGAAAAGAAGAAACTCTTATCTGGCTTTTGCAGTGACAAGAGAATTCTCAAAAGATAATTTCCGGATGACTCAAGCGGAGATTCAAGGCATAATGTAACCTGTTATTTTCTCGACAAAGCTCAAATATCTATTAGAACTGAAGAAAATCTCGCTGTATTTCGTGGTTATTTATTTAATTATTAGCGTTTGACGGTACATGACATTTATAAGAATAGTTTCTCTCTTTTATATCATATTATATTTTTAAGAGAACTATATAACAGAACATAAACACTTGAAACTAAAAAAGCAGTGTCAACAAATTAAGTGTTTCTCGGGGACACTATTGAATGATGTAGTACAAATAATAAGAAAACAAATAATGTGATAATAGCCTATATATATCAATCTTTTTCGAAGTTTTATTAAAAATGAATTAAAAAAAAAAGAAAAGTGAAAATTGTAAGTGGACTAGTTGTATGATAAATAAATGCTGAATTTACTCGCCACTTGGGCTCATTGTCCAAATCTCTTGTTTAAATTTAATTTTTTATGACTGATATTGTGAATCGCAGGTTGGTTACGCACCAGATTAATCAATTTTTCTTATTCCATAGTTGAAAATGATTATAAGTAAAGCAAGATTATAAATAACGCAAGAAGTGTTACGTTGTAAACCGGCACGAGTGAGCTGCGTGGCACAGTTTCTGTGTCGTGATCACAACGTGGCGCAGTACTGCGCTGCCCTGCTCTGCGTCTCAATACGCGCTGTTCCGCCCCAAAACACTAGAGACACAGAAACTGTGCTGCGCTGCGCTGCGTCGACTGCGCGTCAATGTGCGCCCGGCTTTAAGGAACTTAATGTGCTATTTTCTATTCCAACAGTATAAGTGATTTTAAGCGCTGCGTGAAGTTATAGTCGTAATGTAACAAAAGACATATCGTTGGTTCGTGGTACAAATATTTCTATATCTTCTGTAGACAAATTACTTAATTGATGTGCAACGAAAAGCAGGAATAGGAATCAGTGGTTGCAACTAGCAATACGATGGAATTTCAATGGATAAGATTTCGAAAGAATTTTGTTCCGGGCACACATTGTACTTGATAGTACCATAATCACGGCGAAGTTGTGCATATCCTATGGCATCATCACCATACGATTGTCTCGGCGATCTAAAAATACAAGAAATCAAAACTTTAAGTCTATATGCTAATACAGTAAACGTCCGGTTATCCGAGGCAAATTTTTGAAATATGAAAGGGAGCTTTTATGAAGATTTGGAATATTTTTCCAACGATAGTGTGGCGTTGGCGCTATACTTCCGCTAAGAAGAGAAACTAAATTATGACACAGAAGACAATTAAAGACTTTTTTGGCAAGTGATCGTAATTAATGTACAAAAAACAACTTTATTGCTTCACAAATTAGTTTTACACTATAAATAAATTGTATTATTTCAATTTCAATACGTTTTTTGATTCATTGTAACAGCTTTCTTTGACCTTTGAGTTTTTCGCTATCCGAGGTGGTCCCGGTTCCATTTACCTCGGATAATCGGACTTCTACTGTACATAAAAAAAAAAAAAAAAAAAATCACACGACATTCATAACAAAGATAATTTTCCACTCGGTAGAGGTTATGTTTTTTTTTTATTATTTCAAAATTTAATTATTTAGGCAAATAGTTGTAATACAGGATGTTCGCCGGGAAACGCTACCCGCTGCTATATACTATAGCACTACAACAAAGAAACTGCTCGCGTCGAGCGAGCGGCCAGCTTCCAACATACTCGTCAACCACGGAAGTACTTAGGAATAACTAAGTATAAGTATGTGAAAGCATATAAATATTATATAATTCATTAACCTACCTTACAAAAGATGCTGGAAGTGTCGCCCGTCTTGCGTAATCCGCATCTGACAACTTTTAAACATGTTTCGAGACACACGCTGGATTTCACATCTCTCCATGGACATTATTACGAGACATATTTTGTTACCAAGTTCTTCGAACGTGTGACGATTTCCTTCATACATCTTTCCCTTGTGCCTACCCCAAACATAGAAGTCACAGAGGTTTAAATCGGGTGATCTGACGTCACAAGCCACGGCTGATTACACGTTTCTGTTAATTCTTTAACTAAACGCTGAATCGCTGTTTTAGCTGGCAGTAAAGCTCCAGTATATTTGAGACGTAATTTACTGTGAGACCTTTTAAAGGACTTTTTCTTCACATACGTATCATACGGAAATATTTTTTGTTCCAAACTATAACGTACGATAGTTCAACTCGCGCTCACACACAATACTTATTAGTAACAGACTGAAGTCACAAATCAGCCAAACCGCAAAGAAATCGATCTAAACAATGGGAAACTTCGCATTATATCGCGTGATTTGACTGTTGGGGGAGGCTGTTGTTTAATCTCGGGAGTGAGGGACTAGAATAAATTGCCAAGAGAAGTGATGAATAACTTACACGAAACATCGGCGCCGGCAGGATTACTTTGAGGGGGGTGCATCTGTTTTTTTTTTTTTTTTTTACATTATATATAACACTTATTAACTAAGGATACTGAATTTACTGACAAGGTGTTGAACAAATTTGGACAACAAACTAGGCGCCTGAAATTATCATTCAAACAGTGAATTTAATAATAAAATATTTGTTTCTTAATCTTTTTCTGTGTATTTCATAGCAGGAGGGTGCAAGTGCACCCCCTTCCACCCCCCTCCCGGCTCCCATGACCAGAAACACTGAAAGAATTTAAAGCAAAATTTAGAAGAGGGAAAAAGTAGGTTGGAAGGAAGAAAGGGAGCGGTTTCAGGTAGATTGTCACCGGCGCGGGCACTCCATCGCAATTTTATCAATTATTATTATTATTATTATTCAATCTGCTGATTGGCGCGTGCAGGCCTTTCGCAGTGAGATGCCGTCGGCAAGACATTATGGTGGATAGCGTTTCCTGGCAAACACCCTGCACTTACAAGGATGTTTTCACACTTCGAAACTCAGCAGCACTACAATCCAAATTAGTTACAAAGAAATTCTAAACAATTATTATATTGCACTCTGAACGCCGTCTTCAGTAACTTCTGAATTCATAATAACAGTGGTTTAAAGAATCTGCAACAACGTATACTTGGAAGATCGTTACCACGTCCCTAGTAACTAATTATTATAACAGTCCTAATAGTATAACAGTGGACAGACAAAGTAAGAAATGAACGAGTTTTGGAAATGATGGGTGATGAAAGAAGTTTGTGGAAGAAGCTTACAGAAAGAAGACACAGGCTGGTAGGTCATATTTTGAGACATGCTGGAATGGTTAATTTGTTAGTGGAGGGAACAGTCGAAGGTAAGAACTGTAGAGGAAGACAGAGATTAGAATATATGAAGCAGATAATTGAGGACGTGGGATGTAAGCAGGGAGCATAGCTACCGTAGGGCTAGGCGGGGCAGTGCACCGGGGCCCCCACGCTCAGGGGGGCCTCCGAGCACACCTAAGGGGTCCCCGAGGGCACCTCTTGTGGCCCCTAAGCGCACCGCAGAGGGCCCAGGGCAAATGGGAGACCTTTTTTTTTTTTTGCTAAGTCTTCTGAGGGGCCCCTAAGACCAAAGAGGTCACCCATCTAACCTGAGGGCCCAAAATAATTATTTGTACCAGGTCCCTTCTTGACCCTGCTACACTACTGGTTGTAAGGGATATGTAGAGATGATAAGGTTAGCACAGGATAGGAAGAGATTTTAATTTAATTTAATTTAATTTAATTGCAATGTAGCACAGGCTCCGGTGGCAATTTCCCTACACACCCATCTTACCCCTATCCTGCACCCACCTACATTTGCCCTCTACAAATTTTATCTTTAAATTCCTTCAAAGTTTCATCATTTCTCTTGGTAACTCATTCCAATCCCTGACACCCTTACATAAAAAAGAGAATCTTCCCACACCCTTGTGCCTGAAATCAAGTGCCAGCTTGTGGTCATGGTCATCTTTTCCCTTCCATGCACTACTTTTCATACCTATTGCAGTATCTTTCCATGCCTCAATCACCAGTATATGCCCTGTACACTCCCATGACCCTCCTCATCCTCCTCCTGTCTTGCAATGAATCCCATTCCAGTTCCTTTATCATATCCGTCACTGATTGCATTCTGCGATAATTTCCAGAAACAAATCTAGCAGCCCTTCTTTGCACCCTCTCCAACTCCTGTATTTGATATGTAAAATGAGGGTCCCATACTACACTACCATATTCGAGCAATGGTCTGACCAAAGTTTTGTAACCCAATTCCTTGACTTCTCTCGTACATCCCCTCATCACTCTCTCCAACAAGTGCAGAACTTTGAAACCTTTTCCTACCACCTGTCCTATGTGTCCTGCCCAGTTAAGTTTGTTATCAAAAGTAATTCCAAGAAATTTGCATTTCAAGTCTTCAGCAAGCAATTCTTTCCCCACCTTATATTCATAATTAATCTTTTGTTTTTTATTTGTGTATCTAATAAGCTGACTCTTCTTTGTATTTATCTTCATTCCATGTTTACCAACCCAATTAGATATCCTGTCCAGATCACCCTGCAAGTGTTTACAATCCTCTATCGTTTTGATTCTTTTATACAGCATTATGTCATCTGCAAACAATCTAATTTCAGATAGTAAACAATCAACACAATTATTCATTAGAATAATGAATAGCAATGGTCCCAATACGCTACCCTGTGGCACACCCATTTTTACTTCCACTTCTTTTGATACTACATTTCCTACCCTAACTTTCTGTTTTCTACCTTTTAAAAATTCTTCTACCCAGCAAATCACTTTCTTTTCCACTCCAATGGTTTTTTACCTTTTTTACTACCATGTTATGGCTTACTCTGTCAAACGCCTTGACAGATCTAGTGCTACACTATCAATTTGGCCTCCCTTGTCCATTTCATCTGAAATATCTTGCATATATCCCACCAACTGAGATTCGCATGAATATCCTTGCCTGAACCCTATGTTGCCTGCTTGAAAACCACTTACGTTCCTCTTATGTGGTTGCATATCAATCTTTCCATTAATTTACCTACCACTGATGTCAAACTGATTGGCCTGTAATTCTCAACTCTATTTCTCACCCCTCCCTTATGTACCGGTACTACTATTACACTTTTCCAGTCCTGTGGTAAGCAGCAAGTGTCTAGACTCAATTTAAATAATATTTCAAGATAAGGTACAATGTCACATCCGGCTATCTTTAAGATATCTGTAGTAATATTATCTTTATTTTTTTTCAGCTTTCTTATTTCCTTCATGATTTACTCAGGATGGATATCAAATTTTTTACTATCGTCATTTCTAATTGTGTTGTTAAGCTCGTTCTCCGAATTAGACCCTCCTGTTTCTGATTCATTGTCCCTAATGCTTTCACTGAACCAGTTACTTAAAATCTCTGCCTTTTTCAAATCGTCAGTAACTTCTTCTCCATCCTTATCTATAAGTGTCTCTACATCCCTCCCTTCCCCTCAGTTTCCTGATATAGCCATAGAAATTTCTAGATGCATCAGTCAATGGTCCTCCTGCACTGACAATACTCTTCATAAACCCATCTTTAGCCATTTTCTTTGCTGTTATTAAGTCCTTGTTTAGTTGTTTTAAATATTCCCTACTACCCTGCTGTCTCTTAACTCTGTTATGTTCTTTTCTTACCAACCTCTTTAACTTCCTCACTTCCCTATTATAGTACATAGGTTCTCTACTTCTCTTTATTTTCTGCTTAGGAATAAATTTTTCTTCCCCCTTTCTTATTATCTCCTTGAAATAAACTTTGTACTAAGTATGATGCAAAGGGGTCAATAAATAAATACAATGTACAAATTCAGGGAAAATTAAAATTGCCACTAGGAATCAGGCTTCATTGAAATTAAAAGTATTTTTTGTAAATGTTTTTCTTATTAGTATGAGAAGAGTGAAATATAAAGAAACTAGATAAACGCTTGAGATGTAAAGTGGATTTGGATTTTCATAAACATTTACTGACTTCCATGCCGCGGATTACTTAAATAGTAAATTGTTGCCGTATCCATAATTTTTATATGAGGCTGGCAACAATTTAAATTTTAGACAGTAATGATCTTAGGTTTTGTGAGCAGACGTTGAGAGTGGAATTCTTACTCTTGACCATTAAGTATCTCTGCAGTAGAACCCATCAGCTGTTGTGGAAGAGCGCCGTTATTTTGCTGTGGAGTTAGATTGCGTTTTGTTGTCTCAAAACAAGAAAAGGTGGAGGTATGGAGCCGATAAATGCTGTGTATATTCCGGAAGAGGTAGGTTTACAACTTAAAGCTGTTTACGTAATCGAAAAATACAGTTTAATGTCCCACAAAAACAGGACACACCTTTCACTAGCCTGCTTTTCGTTTTGGTTTGTAAAAAGTTGCGAGTTAGCACATTTTGCTCGTTAAACTGTATGAGTCGACCACATGATGTTCACGATATCTTTAAATAAGCTGTGTTTGATCGTCTGAAGAAAAGTTGAGCAAATGCATTTACAGTAACTAAACGATGTTTGTTAGTGTTTAACTGTAATAAATCGGCGGACGAAACCGAAGAAAAAAATCCCTTTTGCAGCAGTTACTACGCAAATGCATTTTTTATCTGATAATTATTACAGACGCGGGAATTATAACTGAAATACCATTTACTATGTTTGTATTCTACAGTGACTGCTATCAGTGTTTTTTTCTGTGTTTATTATCTGAATATGTTACAAAGCTCTTGACGAAGACCTATTTCTAGTAGTGTGAAAATTGGTTTCTTGAGTATCTTGCTTTCCATTTTCAGTTAAACATGAAGTTATTAAAGTGTATTTTATATTTACTAGTTAACAGAATGTGACTGTTTGATACATTTTTGTGTTTAACAGACAGAAAATTGGAAAAGATTCACTTTTCATTCTAAGCTACACGTATAGATTTCACTTTTATTAGTATCCACATGCTGCTAACAGAATTTTCCTGCACAAGTCTACTGATAAATTAATCACATGTGTTGCATTAGGTAGGGGTGTGTTTCTCAGTGAAGTGTTTTGCATATGATTCAAACCATACACTTATATTTTGCTCCAACTAATATAGTTGTGGTGGTCCTGTAAAATTCCTGTTCTTTAGTTACTTGCTAGTAATAACTGAAGATGATAATGTAAAATATATTACTTACATATTTCTGTTGAAATATATACAAGTATATAATATGGAAGTTCTTTCATGTTATGTTGGTGAATTGTAACAAGTAATGTGCCATTCGTTACTGCAATTGACACATAGCTATACACCAAGATGTGAGATTTATTGATAGATTCCGTTTCATGATGAGAAAAATTTGTTTCACCACTTGCAGCCTCAGTGGTGGTTTACTTTAAGTTGTGTCAGCTCACATTACTGTTGTTATTGATGCTTTGAGACATGAGTATATCTTGACATTATCCAGCTGACAGGTGTAAACAGTTCTGAGGTAATACTGACTATTCTTATCAGTCTCTTAATAGCTCATAGATATTACTAACTTCAGCTCTCTTCGTTTTTTTTTTTTTTTTTTTTGTACAAATCACAGCTTTTTCCACTTACAAATCTGTGTACTGCTTAACAGAACATTGTGTTTGCATAGGCATTATGAAAACACAGTGGTTTTATGACATGCCCTGTTGTCGAATCACTGAGTTTGTATTATAACATCTCCCCACGGACTTGTGAAGATTATATCAATATGACCTGCTGAGGGTATCACTATTTACACTAAAGATGGAGTTTATCTTGATAGGCCACTAACTGTTAATTAATGTATTAAACATAGAGCTCCATATTTACTTTCATGGAATTGATACAATAATGGAGTTAGCATCACATATATATATATATATATATATATATGTATATATATATATGATTTTCTTGTTGGTTTTCCAGGTCTATTGGAGATAGCGATTCCGTTAAACGATCATTCAATAATGACGTCATGATACTGCTAAAGTCAGATACAATATGTATTATTTTCAAACATAATTCCTTTGTAGTACAGCCTGGAGCATTGTTTTCAAGCAGAAATTTGATTTTAGTAGAGCCTGGACTTTTGAAAGTATTTCTAGCGATGTCTTGTGTTTGACTACTACAGTATGAGGAGGCCAATTCTTGGAGGAATCCTGATATCCATTAATCCGCACCAAGCCACTGTTCAATATATTGATTAATTTTTATCAGTAAAGTGACTTGATGAAAGATGTTACCATCGTATGTTCATAAAAATATTCCATCTTTTTGTATTGTTCCATTCTCACCTCGAATGGCCCCTATTGAGAGATACTGATAGTGTCTCAGTATTTAGACTGTTTTGACAATCGACCACAGTCAGTCAAGTATGTTAAAAATGTGGAAACAGAAATAAACTCAATGAGACCTTTTCTATCTGATTAAAACCAAATTAAATAAACTGATTTTTTAAATATTTAAATATTGTGGATAATTGGAGATCATGATTCCTCTAGGAATTGGCATCCTCATACTGCAGTAGTCAAACACAAGACACTGCTAGAAATACTTTCTGAAGTACATTTAGCAGTTTCCTGCTGGTCCAGGCTGTATTACAACCTAATTTCTGTTTGAAAACAATGGTCCAGGCTGTATTGCAATGGAATTACTGTTTGAAATGAATACATCTTGTGTTCGACTACAGGAGTATTATGATGTCATTAGTGAATGTTGTTATAGCAGAATTGTGATCTCCAAAAGACCCATTTTTCCTCCCAACTAGAGATTTCTCTGCAGATTTCAAGTGAAAGGAATGTTAACATGTTTTAGAAGCCATTCCATGTAGCCAGCAATATCCCTACTGCCTAATAAAATGCTTGTCAATCAACCCGTGCAATTTTCTATAAAAGACAAAACATCATTGTCTGCCTGTAGCCTCACATTGTTTCTAATTGCATATTTTTTTTAATAATATTCATTTACAATCTGTTTCCAGAACGACTGAAGTTAGTTTCTCTTTTTTTGAAACCAGTTGTTTAATTCATTCATATAAATGGTAATATTTCACCATACCATTTTACCAATAACTTGTTTCCATTACCTGAAGTTAACTTGTAATATTGTCAGGTACACAGACAAAGAAATCTATTTTTTTCTTAATGACTTTACGCCTCGTCGACATTAGAGGTGGGAAGAGGCTGGGAATGAGGATCAGGAAGGAATTCGGCCATGGCCTTTTTGAAAGAAACATCCCGGCATTTGCCTTGAATGATTTGGGGAAACCACGGAAAACCCAAATCTGGATGCCCGGATGGAGATTCGGACCGGCGTCCTCCTGAATGCGAGGGCAGAACATTAACCACTCACCCACCATGCTTGGTCCAAAGAAATCCGATTTCTGACATTCCAAGATATCCAATCCTCATGAAAGTCTGATAACTGTCTGAAGATGAAATGAGGACTGTTTCTGTATAGCATAGTTAGTGCTATATGCCAGTTAAGTCGGCTCCATTGTCTAAACTCTTGTGTTATTCTCACTGTAAATATCTCTATAGCACAGTGAGCACATACATACTTACTGTTAGTAGCACACACCAGCTTGATCTCAGTATTCAATAATATTCTCCATGTTTTGAACCTTATTCTACTTTTGTTTTCAGTATTTGTAATGAAAATACTTTTTGTTTTATACAATTTATCAATTTAAACATTTTGCCCCTATAGAATAGTTAGTTTTCCCTGAGAATCTGGTAGAATTAGTTAGTTCCTGGTGATGAACAGCTCTATTTGCAGTTTAATTTGATGCTGTGGTTCAACACTGCTTCTTGTATTTTTTTGAAGGTCACATGGTCCCTAGTTTTTGCACTGAACAAACTTTTTTGGCCTATTTTGTTTACACTCTTCTTCTAGCATATACAGTCTTTTCTATGTGAATGATCATTTTTTACCAACAGGTCTCTTTTTTTTATATGATTAGTTTAATGCTTTGTGCTGTTATAAGAATTTTACATCATTATTCGTGGAAATATCTCTGAGGTCAGAGAAATGTTCAGTGTGTTGTAAGGAAATTAAAATTCATGTATGTTGTGTATGTCATTGAATCTATTGAACTGTTATTGTTGATTTAATGAAAGTATTCTTCATGATGCCCATAGGAAATCTATCAGTGAAGTCTGTTTGTGTGTTGTTTCATAAATGTGGTCAAGAGTTTGTCATATTTCATTAATTAGTATAGAAACAATATATTTTTCTTTAGTGTAAAGAATTAACTATATATGACTAAATTGGGCCACAGTAATTTTAGTGAATCGTGTAAACAAGCACATAGTTTTATTCTTTAACATTTAATTTGTGCATGATAAATGGTTGCAGTTTTGGCTGTTGCATAAAAATGGTTCAAGATTTTCCACTATTGCATATCAATACTTTTATAGTCGGTAGTTTCTTTTATGATTCAAGGCTTATTAAAGAAACAGTAATCACAAGTATTGCACTTGTATTACAGGAAAAACATTGTAATTGATTTAACATTTTGAGGTGTATTTACTAATATACTATAATAAAAATGATCAGCAAAATGCTTTAATGCAATAAAACTAAGGAAGGATAGGGAAAAATGACCCAACACTTACGAAAGATGAAGGTGGCTGGGAACGACGATCACAAAAAAAAAAAACACAACACACACACACACACACAAGAAAAGCGCAATATTTCGGTATACAGCCTTATTTGTGCAGAAGTGAGACACCAGGCGGAGTCAGACACAATCACGGAGAATGGTGCAGATGGTAGTGCAGGAGGGGGAGGGGTAAGCTCAATTCTTGGATCAATAATCAATACTACTGATGGTATATTCTCACTGAATGATTAATCCACTTGCTATCAGAATGAATAGTCACAGACAAACTGAATAATTTTAACATCTGTTTCTCAGTTAGGGCAATCCAAGTTTTCCCTGATATCACAACCTCCACTGACTTACAAAGATGGAAACTAGCCTATCAGAATATCATGGACACTGGACATCCTCCAGGCCTCAATCTCCAATAAAATCCTCCTCCCCAGACCCAGCATTTATTATATCTACTATTTATATTTCTTATATTTTATTTTTCACTTATAGTTTTTTTCTTCAAAATTTGATTTATATATGTGTGATTACTTAGTTATTATGTTGTTCCTCCACTTTCATTTAGAATATACCATCAACAGTATCAACTGTCGATCAAATAGTTGAGCTTCCCAGCTCCCTCCTCCACCCTTCCTGCAATACAATCTGCGCCAGCTATGCCATTAGCCAGACGTCCATTTCCGTGTACACATCTTACTCCGCCTGATGTCTAACTTCTTCACAAATGAGGCTGTATGCCGAATATTACATTTTTCTTGTATGTGTGTGTATTTTTTTATTTTTGTTTGTTTGTTTTCGTCATTCCCAGCCGCCTTCATCTGTGGTAAGTGTTGGGTCAAATTTCCCTATCCTTCCTTAGTTTTTACTAATATACTATTGTACTTTTGGAGTTGATGCTAGTTGCCTTTCTAAGGTGAGCAGTATTTCCTTTTAAATGATACTTACATTTATTTTGAATAGCAGTTTAGTAGTAGTTTTTTCCTTCTTTTGAATGTTAATTATTACCATTCCTCCTGTGTCACCCTGTATAATACAAAAAATATCATTCTTGATGTACATATGATAATTTTGCATTGGATTTTGTAAATAAAAAAGGCTACACAATCAGTCGGTAAGAGCTATCTTGTAGCCCATTATCAGATTATTTTTCTTGTTTGATTCATGCTGTATACTGGATTTTTACAATCACCATAACTGACCTTCGCCTCTGAGGAACCTTACTTTGCCTGTATGAAGGGTAATACTTGGGTCTGCCATATGGTAGAATGTGTTTTGAATCCTGGACTGATCTTCACTATGCCATTCACTTTTCTTTTTTCAATGGTTTCTATAATTCTATAAATTACTTTAGGTGAATTTTGTGATAGTTCCTTCAAAATTGAATGGCTGAGTTCCTTCCCATTCATTGTGACCAATCCTTTCTCTATCCCAATGGTATCAACAAGCCAAAATGCTAAAGACAAAAAAGAGAGGAATAACGTTCAGTGGTTGTAAATTGCCTTTGTTTCCAATTATCCAGATCAGCTATGATGTATATGGTAGATTTTTATATCTCCCATTTCTTTCATATGTAAATTATTATGTTTAAACTAAACCTCAGAAAATGATCAAGAGCACACAAACAATTTATTGAAGTATTTTATTCATATAAAAAACCCACATGGAGGTTTAAATTAAATCTTGAAAATCGCACAAACGATTAAAATACACTTTGCATCACTTGTAACAGTAAGTGTAGCTCTTCTGAATATGTCTTGGTGTACTTTTATGGGGATTTCAGTGTTTACAGTGCGAGCTAGTAATTCGTTTCTTGTGTTTACTTTTATTCCCAATACTCTAGCACTTGTTTCTCCCAAAACTAATGGAAATCAGACGTGTGTATATGAACTTTTTTTTTAATCAATTTTCTTCATTCTACCATCCTTCATTATTCCCGGCATTCTTCCTAAATCACCCTGTGTAATACTAAAGAATCAATTATTAATATATACAATGCAATACAATCATTTCCATTGATCCCAATATAAGAGACTGGCTCTGTGGGATGTGGAAAGTTGTCAATTTACAGATAAACAGTTGCATAACAAAATAATAAGTACACCACTAGATATACAGTCATAGTATACATGGTACATTAAACACTTCCATTACAAAATATACATACACCAGAAGATGTACAGTCATAGGGTATATGGTACATTAAAAAAAAAATTAACAAAATAATACATACACCACAAGATGTACAGTCGTAACATATATGGTACTGTAAACAATTACGTAACAAACTAAATACATACACCAGGAGATGTACAGGCATAGCATACATGGTAAATTAATTATTTGAACTATATTTACACAAGATACTGGCAGTTATTTTTTAGATACCTTAGAAATAAATTCTTCGACAGAGTAGAAGGAGCTGTCAATTAAAAATTCTTTCAATTTTTTCCTGAATTTATTCTTATCGTCTACTAGACATTTAATATGTGTTGGAGCATATTGAAGATATGTATCCCTGAATATCGGACCCCTTTTTGAACAAATGACAGTGACTTGTAAGTCTTGTGAAGATCATTTTTACTTCTAGTGCCATAATTGTGTATTTTACTATTTGTTTCAAACAAAGTATAATTTGTGACTACAAAGGACATTAATGTGTATATATACTCAGATGCTAATATTAAAATCCCTAACTTCTTGAACAGCTCTCTACATGAATTTCTATTGCTAACCCACACATAATTCTTATTACACGCTTTTGGGCTCTGAACACTTTGTCTCTATGGGTAGAATTGCCCCAGAATATTATTCCATATGACAATAAGGAGTGAAAATAAGCAAAATAAACTAGCTGCCTCATACGGAGATCACCTAAAGCTGAAATTGCACGAATTGCAAACGTGGCTGCTTCCATTCGCTTTAGTAAGTCAGAACATGTACTTTCCAATTGAAATTATGATCAATATACAAACCTAGAAATTTCACACTATCTACCTCTTGAATGGACTGGCCTGCAAATTTTATGTCTATGTCAGGTGTTAATCTGTGTGATGTACTGAATTGCATATACTGAGTTTTATCAAAGTTTAAAGACAAGCCATTAGCTGTAAACCATTTATTAATCAGTTCAAAGACATAATTTGAAATATATTCTGTAGATAAATCTGGAGTGTTTTTAATTCCTATGTTTTTTCATCTGCAAATTGGACAAATTTTGAGTTTTTAGATGAAACACAGGGTAGATCATTTTTATATATTAAAAACAATAGAGGCCCCAATATAGAACCCTGAGGTACTCCACATCTGATTAATTTCCACTCAGAAAACAGTGGACCCCTTAAGGCAGCCTTAAAATTCTCCATGATAATTTTGCAGTGGATTTTATAAATAAAAAAGGCTATAAGAACAGACATTCAGAGTTTTACTGTAGTCATTTATGGAATTATTTTTCTTCTATTAGACCAGTATATTTAGATGATATTCTGAAATAACTAAACTTTCAGTTTACAAAGTGTTTCGAACTTGAGCAGTTGATGTTGTTTACTTGTATTTATACACTCCTGGAAATTGAAATAAGAACACATTTACGCCGGTGTGTAAGCCCCTCCATACTTGCTCCGGACACTACGAGAGGGCTGTACAAGCAATGATCAAATACACGGCACAGCAGACACACCAGGAACAGCAGTGTTGGCCGTCGAAGGGCGCTAGCTGCGCAGCGGTTGGGCACCGCCGCAGTCAGTGTCAGCCAGTTTGCTGTGGCATACGGAGCTCCATCTCAGTCTTTAACACTGGTAGCATGCCGCGACAGTGTGTACGTGAACCGTATGTGCAGTTGACGGACTTTGAGCGAGGGCGTATAGTGGGCATGCGGGAGGCCGGGTGGACGTACCGCCGAATTGCTCAACATGTGGGGCGCGAGGTCTCCACAGTACATCGATGTTGTCGCCAGTGGTCGGCGGAAGGTGCACGTGCCCGTCGACCTGGTTCGGACAGCAGTGACGCACGGACGCACGCCAAGACCGTCGCATCCTACACAGTGCCGTATGGGACCGCACCGCCACTTCCCGGCAAATTAGGGACACTGTTGCTCCTGGGGTATCAGAGGGACCATTCGCAACCGTCTCCATGAAGCTGGGCTACGGTCCGGCAAACCGTTAGGTCGTCTTCCGCTCATGCCCCAACATCGTGCAGCCCGCTTCCAGTGGTGTCGCGACAGGCGTGTATGGAGGGACGAATGGAGACGTGTTGTCTTCAGTGATGAGAATCGCTTCTGCCTTGGTGCCAATGATGGTCGTATGCATGTTTGGCGCCATGCAGGTGAGCGCCACAATCAGGACCGCATACGACCGAGGCACACAGGGCCAACACCCCGCATCATGGTGTAAGGAGCGATCTCCTACACTGGCCGTACACCTCTGGTGATTGTCGAGGGGACACTGAACAGTGCACAGTACATTCAAACCGTCATCGAACCCATCGTTCTACCATTCCTAGACCGGCAAGGGAACATGCTGATCCAACAGGACAATGCATGTCCACATGTATCCCGTGCCACCCAACGTGCTCTAGAAGGTGTAAGTCAACTACCCTGGCCAGCGAGATCTCCGGATCTGTCCCCCATTGAGCATGTTTGGGACTGGATGAAACGTCATCTCACGTGGTCTGCACGTCCAGCACGAACGCTGGTCCAGCTGAGGTGCCAGGTGGAAATGGCTTGGCATGCCGTTCCACAGGACTACATCCAGCACCTCTACGATCGTCTCCGTGGGAGAATTGCAGCCTGCATTGCTGCGAAAGGAGGATATACACGGTACTAGTGCCGACATTGTGCATGCTCTGTTGCCTGTGTCTGTGTGCCTATGGTTCTGTCTGTGTGATCATGTGTTGTATCTGACCCCAGGAATGTGTATATAAAGTTTCCCATTTCTGGGACAATGAATTCACGGTGTTCTTATTTCAATTTCCAGGAGTGTATTTGGTATCATGTTACCAAACAATAAGGGTCATAAACTTATTTAAAATAACTTTACGTATTTGTATTGGTGTTATACTTCATGCATTAATATTTTTAATTTCAATTTTTCTAAATTATAATCCTAGTTTATTGTATATTACATTGTATTTATCATTATTTCCTTTTTATAGAATATGCTGGAAAATGCTGAGCAAGAGAATTTGACAATTGAACCTGTTCCTGATAGGTAAGGTATTTCCTTGTTGTTAAATATTAAGCTTCTGATGTAGAAATTAATGTTACTTTAAAATCTAATCAAGACTTACTACAGTATCAAATGTATATTATTCCTCCTAACATATGTCTTTTTTGTATGGTGAATAATTTACCTATTACTGATAAAACTCAATTTTCGCGTAACAAGTGTCTGATATTGAACATTAAAGTTTTATATTTTTCTGGGTGCAAATGAAGCTAAGTAATTCAATTTCATAGTATCATTAAAAATACTTAACTCACTTAACAACAATACATTTGTTACAGATTATTTTACTTTTCATATATCCAAGTGGTCATGGCCAAGAGGAAGGGAAAACATTTGCTTTGTTAACTATGGCAGAATCACACCAAGTATGGAGGGTGAGCAGAAATACTCTGGGCTCGCATTTGGGAGTGCACAGGCTCGAATCCCTATGCGGACATTCAGACTTGGGTTTTCCGTGGTTACTCCAGACCAACTCAGATGAAGGCTGGATTGATTCCCTTTAATTGGCTATGGCCTAATTCCTTCCCATTCCTTTCCCACTACTAATCACCTCATCTTCTATAAGGCACAGAGCTATAAGCAAAAAAAAAAAAAGAATCCTCAAGTTTAATAGCTTTTGTTGATTATATGATATAATGCTGGTAATTTTCATTGCATTTAGTGGAAACATATTACTTGAAACATTATAATTGATGATTTTGTACCTAATAATTTAGTCTTTTATTGCCTGGTGCATTATTGATTTTCTCATCAGTCTTTCTCGATAGAAGTATCAGATTCCCATGTTTTTTCTTTGTTTCTTATATTTTTTTTTTTTTTTTTTTTAAAGAAAGAAAGAATACAAAATAAGCAGGGAACCAGTCCATTTCAAAAAAACTTTTCTGGATGACCATGGCTTTTCTCTCAGGGGCATCCATCCCTAGCCAAGTAGCTCTAGATTTAAGGAACTAAAATTTTGCCTTCACCTCTTCCTGTTAGGAATAAAATTTGCTTCCATAATATCGTATGCATTGCCCAGAAGTCATGACTGCAATATCGGTATGAAATTTGACTTTATGCTGTGTGAATTTCTCACAGTTTTATTGCAGTGAAGGCCATGGAAGTCCTCACTATCTGAGCCTACAAACATATTATATATCAAGGAAATATTCTCAAGATATTACTTACAAATTTTCAGTGAGTTGATGAGTGTAATGTCATTCCAAGGTAAATACCTGATTAGATCAAAAACCTTATTTGATATTTGGACAAACTTCTATTTTCAACCCATTATTACAACAAGGAATAAGAAATAATTTCTAAAAAGTCCTAAGAAATGTGTGGTACAATAAGACTTTCACTTAATAGAAACTTATTATACCAGATTAAATTTTACTTCAAGCAGGGCATAGCCCTAAATATTGTGTTTTATGTATGTGTACAGTGTTTTTCTTTGTCATTCTATCCACTCTTGAACTTTATTTAGTGGTAGGTATGTATTATCTTTCAATATAAATATCATCCCATATTATTTTCCTACCATGTTTTTCCTGAGACTTCACAAACCTGAAAGAGGTTCTGGAATAACAACCATAGAGTTAGTGAATGGTGAAATGAATTTGATAAATGATAATAAATAATGTGGTGGGATGGTTAAGTTGGCTGACATGTAAGACAAAGAATTATGCAGTGAACATTGTTGAATGTATCATTAGTTGTTGTTTACTTGTTGTAATAGTTGAAGGTTGACTTGAAAATCATTGGCTTAAGATTTTTTAATATTGTGAGAGTTTCAATTTTAAGTGTATAGTAAATAATCAATGTTGGAAAAATGACTGAAGATATATTTAATGAGTAATGAATAAAGTTTCTCAAGGTACAGCAGCAAGGCGGCTATCTTTCATCATTTTTGGTTTAGATCTAGAATGCATAACGGGCCATATGAAATGACAAAACGATGTATCTACCTCACAATTTGGCGAATCCTTGACAAGACAAAAGCTACCAGAAATAAAAGTATTTGCCTTGAGAGTTATGAGGATAATTTCAGTTTTTGTAAGATTGATAAGGCATCACAGTTAATGTATTTATGTTGGTAGAAATTGTACAATTTAATTTAGTAAAATATCTCACTTATAATGACCAAGTTACCTTTTTAAATTTATTTTAAATGAATGATCCACAACATTCAGGGAACCATTCTGTTACATAAAGCTTAGTGAATACACACTGCAGGGTATTACACTTGGCTCAGAGGAAGATCTCATAATTTTTCTGTCACTAATCAACCAGAACACTCAGTCCTATTTTTCACAAGAGTTTTTTTTGTGGTATTGATTTATGTTAATTATTTTGTTTTGATTTGAATATAATACTTGCATTTGAAAACCTATGGGACATTTCAGAATTGATCTGATCAGTACATATGTGTCCCCACACCAAGAAAGTGCACTATCTTTATAAACAAGTGTGTGTGTGTCTTGGCTAAGTAATGCTGGTTTTTGTAGATTTAACTGCCATCATAAACAAATTTCGATTAGCTTCCAAACTAAGCATGGGGACAATATAAACATTATTCTGTTAGTTTAGCTTGCTGATTTCTATGCATAACAGAAACTTGATCAAAGCAAAGCGGTGCACCACAATGTTTCACGTTTGCTATGGCATCAAATAAATACTGTGAAAAATTTCTAATATTGGACTTTTTGGATGATTGGGCTATGAAACCATCTAGGCTATATATGTGTTCCAAATTACCTTTCTCTAGGCCTGTAGAAAGTATATTGGAACTGTTTTGATGGAGTATCATAGTTGGTTTAAATTTTGTAATTTGACTGATTTCCAAAGTAAAGAGAGAAATAAAATAAATTTAATAGATAAGTTTTACTTATTAAGTTCAATTAATAATGAAAGTATGAGGACATTAGGGTAGAAAGCAATTTTGTTTGGTGCAAATACAGTAGAACTCCAATTATCTGAACATTTAGGATCAGACCTTATTTGGATAATCAAAAATTTGGGTAATTGACTTTTTCCAAAAAAGGGTCTATTTTAATTAATTACTGTATAATGTTGAAAATAGGAGACAAATTATTTTTAAAGAACATTTTTTAATTAATTAAATTAAAAGGCATCACGTTTTACATATTAAGCACACTTACAAGTGCTATACTAACTACACAGTATGTATGTACTGTACTGTAAATAAAAGTCACTGCTTGCTAAACATCTCTGATCAAAGTAAGCTGTTTGACTGTATTCATCCGCTCGACAGTGAGAAGTTGCACGTGATTCACACTCCGGCTGACGCTCCATCCACTTCCATCATTTAGATTTTCATACCCAGGGTCTGACGAAATCACATACACCCCACTCTCCTAAATCTTCAGCACTAAGTTCTCAACATCCAGGAATTTTCAGAAGAATGTTTCTGAATTCCTAATGAGACACATCATCCCCATCTTCTCCTGTCTCTTACCTTTCCTTTTCTTGAGCAGCTTCTTCCTTTTCTCCTTTTCTTTCTCTTCTTTAGTTGGTATGCCTTTCAATTGGTTCCACGCACGTCTTCATGTGACTGCCTTAAGCGATTTGGATAGTCAGCGATTCATATAGTCGGAGTTTGGATAATCGGAGTTCTACTGATCATGGAAATTTTCCAGTTTCGGACTTTTCTTATAATTTGGGGGTAACCGATTGGCTGTGTACCAATTTACAGCTTTCTACTACAGGCGGGGCAAAGGGGGTCCACTGGCCCGAATACCTGACTAAATAGAGATCAAACTTCAAAAATATTAAAAAAGACATTATTTGATTTTTTGCATAAATTTTTTTGACTTCATCTAAAACAAAAGTTTAAAGGTAAAATTTTCCCACGGGGTGGCATGGAGGGGGTCCTAAGAATGCTTACCCATGGTCTGAGAATCCTAGTGCCGGCCATGTATGCGGCTGGTGGGGGGTTACTCCTGGTACTGCAGGGGCGGCAGTGGATCATCTGTATGACTGAACAACTCTGAATATAAACAAATATGGACTGAAAATCACAAAGACAAGTAGTGGCAATTCATTATATCGATTGTTGTTGAAATTTTATTGGTTTTCGATATATTTATATTTAAATTAATTGTTTTTTTTTTGCAGCAATTGTGATTGTTTAAAATGTTACCATATATGACTATAATGTGGTGTTAACTCAATATATTAATATAAATCAGGGATATATAAACTTCCTTATCATACCAAACACATAAATTGATATATATATTTATTAATTGTCTTTTTGTAGTTTTTGAGTGTAGGTGCCTTTCTGAAGTTGTAAGTAAAGTTATTTATTGTCTTTTAAATTAAAATTTCATCTTCCAGAAATTGTAAATTATAGCAGACACGTTTTGTTATGTTTGTGGACATTACATTGGAGCTAGGCAAGTGAAACATAATATTGTGTTTGGCACAAGTTCTGTGATGTGTACCATGCTTCTTTTGGTGTGCTTGAATTTAGAATGGTAGTGGTATAGTTTTCAAGCAACAACACAAATGAGAATTACATACAACTGATAGAAAATTTTGTTTGTTGAATGTCTGTAAAAATGAATTAATTGTTTTCTCGTATTGACTTCTTTATGCCAAATTTATGAGATTTAAGTGAGGAACATGGTGAAAGAAGGTGTCAGGCACGATGGGATTGTGCCATGATGGGAGACTGTATATGGGGTACAGTACTTGTAGAGGGATTAACAAAACGTAAAAGGAAAAGCCATTCTAATGTATATTTTTAGAAGACCCGATTGTAATGTGAAGATACAATGTTATTTAATATTTTTCCACTTATTCCTACAAGATTTTTCTTATTGGACTCTGGTTTTATTAAATAAACATATAATATTTGTAGTTTTTAAGATAACTGGTAAATTAATTACAACAGCCAAAATAGTAATACTCGAGATAAATTATTTGTGCAATTAAAATAAACATCATCAAAAAAAACATAGATTTATCGTTTCCCTAGATCTCTCTAGTCGAATGCTAGGATGATACTTTCAGAAGACTATGACTGAATTCCCTTCTGTTCCTTATACCCAGTCTTCTCCCACACCTAATGAACTTGAGATAAGCCACAAGCAAAAGTGGTTGTTTCTTTGGCAGTTGCTGGTAATCCAATTAATTGTCCTGTTTGCACTTATAAACTCAACTTCAAAGGTACTACTGCTTGTTGTAGTCCACTGTTGGATACCCTGGGGTGCTCTTACCGTCCAACAGGTTCCACAGAGGGCTAAATCAACTCACTGCAGTTTAATCATTGGCTGCCACTGAACACAGATGTGATGCCAGATGTTGATAATCTGTACTAAAAATTATTAGTTGACCCAATTTGAATGCTTTGCTCAACTCTATTATTTCGATATTTGGTGTATGTAATCCAGTTATTTATCAGTTTTTGTACTTAGTCATAAATTAATAGATATTAGTGCTTGCTCACAATATCGTTTTTGAACCTTGGCGAAGATATTACTTACTACCTATCTCCATTTGTA
>JARYHS010005557.1:7178567-7196173 GCA_031002005.1 Vandiemenella viatica | reverse complement strand
TCCCATAGGTTTTCAAATGCAAGTATTATATTCAAATCAAAACAAAATAATTAACATAAATCAAATAACACAAAAAAAAAAACTCTTGTAAAAATAGGACTAAGTGTTCTGGTTGATTAGTGACAAAAAATTATGAGATCTTCCTCTGAGCCAAGTGTATACCCTGCAGTGTGTATTCACTAAGCTTTATGTAACAGAATGGTTCCCTGAATGTTGTGGATCATTCATTTAAAATAAACTTAAAAAGGTAACTTGGTCATTATAAATGAGATATTTAACTAAATTAAATTGTAAAATTTCTACCAACATAAATACATTAACTGTGATGCCTTATCAATCTTACAAATACACAAAAAATGAAATTATCCTCATAACTTGCAAGGCAAATACTTTTATTTCTGGTAGCCTTTGTCTTGTCAAGGATTCGCCAAATTTTGAGGTAGATACATCCTTTTGTCATTTCATATGGCCCTTTATGCATTCTAGATTTAAACCAAAAATGATTAAAGATAGCCGCTTGCTGTTGTTTAATACAAACCATTATCTTGAGAAACTTTATTCATTACTCATGAAATATATCTTCAGTCATTTTTCCAACGTTGATTATTTACTATACACGTAATATTTTTGTATTTGTCGTATGGCAAGCAACTAATACAATAATAAATATATACAATGACAAGAACGTTGGTAGCGTTCACAAGCTGATGTCTAATTCTTCCAGCCATTCTAAGAAGGAACTTGTAGCTTCAAAAACATCTTCATATGGTCCATCATACTTCCGTAGAGAGCATTCCCTGATAATATGCTCCACACTCTGGGAAGGAGCACCGCAGTCACATGCAGGAGAATCCTGAAGACCCCACTTATACAGCATGGCATTGCATTTCGCATGGCCTGTTCTTAGGCGATTTAGTTTGACCCACTGGTCTCTATTTAGATGGAATCCTGGAAGTCCAGTTGTGGGATCTTTAATATCTGAATGTTTTACAGATGTGGAGTTCCAGCTTTGTCGCCATTTTTCCATGACATCAAAGTCAAATACATCTTGCCATACCGGATTTCTTGATTTAAGACGAGTGGGTGGTAAGTTATTTAGAACCTCGTGGATTGGGAGATCCTGTGGATGATCAGGATGGTGTAGTTTTATCCACTCACGTGCCGTTGCTTCTTGGCGTCTTATCTCTGGAGGTGGTATTTTGCTGATCAGGTGCAACCAGGGGACTGGGGTGGATTTTAGGGTGCCAGTTATTACTCTCATACACTCATTCAGGTGGACATCGATTTTTCTAGTATGAGTACTACGTTGCCACACTGGAGCACAGTACTCAGCAACAGGGTAAACCATGGTGAGAGCGGTTGTTCGTAGTGTGTTCGCATCAGCTCCCCATGAAGTACCAGCTAGCTTCTTCATGATGTTGTTTCGTGTTTTCAGTTTCTGACTTGTGTTTTTGAGGTGTTTTTTGAATGTTAAGGAGCGGTCTAAGGTGATGCCAAGATACTTAGGATGGAAATTATGTTTCACCCTCTGGTGGCAGAAGTTCACTTTGAGCTGCTGATGTGCTATTCTATTGCTCAAGTGGAATGCGCATACTTCTGTTTTCATTGGGTTCGGACAAAGTCTCCACTTTCTATAATATGTGTTCAAGGTTTCTAAGTCGTTAGAGAGAATGCTCTCACCTTCCTCTAATGTGGCAGTTTGGATGGCGATAGCTAAGTCGTCAGCGTAGCAGAATTTAGTGCCGGTTGTTTCTGGCATGTCACTGGTGTACAAGTTGAAGAGCAATGGAGCTAGTACTGACCCTTGAGGTAATCCATAATATTGAAACTCTCACAATATTAACAAATCTTAACCCAATGATTTTCAAGTCAACCTTCAACTATTACAACTAAACAACAACCAATGATACATTCAACAATGTTCACTGCATAATTCTTTGTCTTACATGTCAGCCAACTTAACCATACCACCACATTATTTATTATCATTTACCAAATTCATTTCACCATTCACTAACTCTATGGTTGTTATTCCAGAACCTCTTTCAGGATTGTGAAGTCTCAGGAAAAACATGGTAGGAAAATAATATGGGATGATATTTATATTGAAAGATAATACATACCTACCACTAAAATAAAGTTCAAGAGTGGATAGAATGACAAAGAAAAACACTGTACACATACATAAAACACAATATTTACGGCTATGCCCTTCTTGAAGTAAAATTTAATCTGGTATAATAAGTTTCTGTTAAGTGAAAGTCTTATTGTACCACATATTTCTTAGGACTTTTTAGAAATTATTTCTTATTCCTTGTTGTAATAATGGGTTGAAAATAGAAGTTTGTCCAAATATCAAATAAGGTTTTTGATCTAATCAGGTATTTACCTTGGAATGACATTACACTCATCAACTCATTGAAAATTTGTAAGTAATATCTTGAGAATATTTCCTTGATATGTAATATGTTTTTAGGCTCAGATAGTGAGGATTTCCATGGCCTTCACTGCAATAAAACTGTGAGAAATTCACACAGCATAAAGTCAAATTTCATACCGATATTGCAGTCATGACTTCTGGGCAATACATACGATATTATGGAAGCAAATTTTATTCCTAACAGGAAGAGGTGAAGGCAAAATTTTAGTTCCTTAAATCTAGAGCTACTTGGCTAGGGATTGATTCCCCTGAGAGAAAAGCCATGGTCATCCAGAAAAGTTTTTTTGTTTTTTAAATGGACTGGTTCCCTGCTTATTTTGTTTCTTTTTTTTTAAAAAAAAAAAAGAGAAAATTGAAGAAACAAAGAAAAAACATGGGAATCAGATACTTCTATCGAGAAAGACTGATGAGAAAATCAATAATGCACCAGGCAATAAAAGACTAAATGATTAGGTACAAAATCATCAATTATGAAAGCAATGTAATGTTTCAAGTAATATGTTTCCACTAAATGCAATGAAAATTACCAGCATTATATCATATAATCGACAAAAGCTATTAAACTTGAGGATTCTTTTTTTTTTTTTTTTTGCTTATAGCTCTGTGCCTTATGGAAGATGAGGTGATTAGTAGTGGGAAAGGAATGGGAAGGAATTAGGCCATAGCCAATTAAAGGGAATCAATCCAGCCTTCATCTGATTTGGTCTGGAGTAACCATGGAAAACCCAAGTCTGAATGTCCGCATAGGGATTCGAGCCTGTGCGCTCCCAAATGCAAGCCCAGAGTATTTCTGCTCACCCTCCATACTTGGTGTGATTCTGCCATAGTTAACAAAGCAAATGTTTTCCCTTCCTCTTGGCCATGACCGCTTGGATATATGATAAAAGTAAAATAATCTGTAACAAATGTATTTGTTGTTAAGTGAGTTAAGTATTTTTAATGATACTATGAAATTGAATTACTTAGCTTCATTTGCACCCAGAAAAATATAAAACTTTAATGGTCAATATCAGACACTTGTTACGCGAAAATTGAGTTTTATCAGCAATAGGTAAATTATTTACCATACAAAAAAGACATATATTAGGAGGAATAATATACATTTAATACTGTTGTAAGTCTTGATTAGATTTTAAAGTAACATTAATTTCTACATCAGAAGCTTACTATTTAACAACAAGGAAATACCTTACCTATCAGGAACAGGTTCAATTGTCAAATGCTCTTGCTCATCATTTTCCAGCATATTCTATAAAAAGGAAATAATTATAAATACAATGTAATATACAATAAACTTGGATTATAATTTAGAAAAATGGAAATTAAAAATATTAATACATGAAGTATAACATCAATACAAATATGTAAAGTTATTTTAAATAAGTTTATGACCCTTATTGTTTGGTAACATGAAACCAAATATAAATACAAGCAAACAACATCAAATGCTCAAGTTTCAAATACTTTGTAAACTGAAAGTTTAGTTATTTCAGAATATCATCTAAATATACTGGTCTAATAGAAGAAAAATAATTCCATAAATGACTACAGTAAAACTCTGAACGTCTGTTCTTATAGCCTTTTTTATTTATAAAATCCACTGCAAAATTATCATGGAGAATTTTAAGGCTGCCTTAAGAGGTCCACTGTTTTCTGAGTGGAAATTAATCAGATGTGGAGTACCTCAGGGTTCTATATTGGGGCCACTATTGTTTTTACTATACATAAATGATCTACCCTGTGTTTCATCTAAAAACTCAAAATTTGTCCAATTTGCAGATTACACAAACATAGGAATTAAAAACACTCCAGATTTATCTACAGAATATATTTCAAATTATGTCTTTGAACTGATTAATAAATGGTTTACAGCTAATGGCTTGTCTTTAAACTTTGATAAAACTCAGTATATGCAATTCAGTACATCATACAGA
The DNA here is from genome assembly GCA_031002005.1 of Vandiemenella viatica. Classification (NCBI taxonomy): domain Eukaryota; kingdom Metazoa; phylum Arthropoda; class Insecta; order Orthoptera; family Morabidae; genus Vandiemenella; species Vandiemenella viatica. The sequence continues at coordinate 7,191,799 of JARYHS010005557.1, read as the reverse complement.
TTAACACCTGACATAGACATAAAATTTGCAGGCCAGTCCATTCAAGAGGTAGATAGTGTGAAATTTCTAGGTTTGTATATTGATCATAATTTAAATTGGAAAGTACATGTTTCTGACTTACTAAAGCGATTGGAAGCAGCCACGTTTGCAATTTGTACAATTTCAGCTTTAGGTATCTCCGTATGAGGCAGCTAGTTTATTTTGCTTATTTTCACTCCTTATTGTCATATGGAATAATATTCTGGGGCAATTCTACCCATAGAGACAAAGTGTTTGGAGCCCAAAAGAGTGTAATAAGAATTATGTGTGGGGTTAGCAATAGAACTTCATGTAGAGAGCTGTTCAAGAAGTTAGGGATTTTAACATTAGCATCTGAGTATATATACACATTAATGTCCTTTGTAGTCACAAATTATACTTTGTTTGAAACAAATAGTAAAATACACAATTATGGCACTAGAAGTAAAAATGATCTTCACAAGACTTACAAGTCATAGTCATTTGTTCAAAAAGGAGTCCGATATTCAGGGATACATATCTTCAATATGCTCCCAACACATATTAAATGTCTAGTAGATGATAAGAATAAATTCAGGAAAAAATTGAAAGAATTTTTAATTGACAGCTCCTTCTACTCTGTCGAAGAATTTATTTCTAAGGTATCTAAAAAATAACTGCCAGTATCTTGTGTAAATATAGTTCAAATAATTAATTTACCATTTATTCTCCTGGTGTATGTATTTAGTTTGTTACGTAATTGTTTACATTACCATATATGTTACGACTGTACATCTCGTGGTGTATGTATTATTTTGTTAATTTTTTTTTAATGTACCATATACCCTATGACTGTACATCCTCTGGTGTATGTATTATTTTGTAATGGAAGTGTTTAATGTACCATGTATACTATGACTGTACATCTAGTGGTGTACTTATTATTTTGTTATGCAACTGTTTATCTGTAAATTGACAACTTTCCACATCCCACAGAGCCAGTCTCTTATATTGGGATCAATGGAAAATGATTGTATTGTATTGTATATATTAATAATATATTCTTTAGTATTACACAGGGTGATTTAGGAAGAATGCCCGGGAATAATGAAGGATGTGGTAGAATGAAGAAAATTGATTTAAAAAAAAGTTCATATACACACATGTCTGATTTCCATTAGTTTTGGAGAAACAAGTGCTAGAGTATTGGGAATAAAAGTAAACACAAGAAACGAATTATTAGCTCACACTGTAAACACTGAAACCCCCATAAAAGTACACCAAGACATATTCAAAAGAGCTACACTTACTGTTACAAGCGATGCAAAGTGTATTTTAGTCGTTTGTGCGATTTTCAAAGATTTAATTTAAACCTCCATGTGGGGTTTTTATATGAATAAAATACTTCAATAAATTGTTTGTGTGCTCTTGATCATTTTATGAGGTTTAGTTTCAACATAATATTTTACATATGAAAGAAATGGGAGATATACAAAACTACCATATACATCATAGCTGATCTGGATAATTGGAAACAAAGGCAATTTACAACCACTGAGTGTTATTCCTCTCTTTTTTGTCTTTAGCATTTTGGCTTGTGGATACCATTGGGATAGAGAAAGGATTGGTCACAATGAATGGGAAGGAACTCAGCCATTCAATTTTGAAGGAACTATCACAAAATTCACCTAAAGTAATTTATAGAATTATAGAAACCATTGAAAAAATAAAAGTGAATGGCATAGTGAAGATCAGTCCAGGATTCAAAACACATTCTACCATATGGCAGACTCAAGTATTACCCTTCATACAGGCAAAGTAAGATTCCTCAGAGGCGAAGTCAGTTATGGTGATTGTAAAAATCCAGTATACAGCATGAATCAAACAAGAAAAATAATCTGATAATGGGCTACAAGATAGCTCTTACCGGCTGATTGTGTAGCCTTTTTTATTTACAAAATCCAATGCAAAATTATCATATGTACATCAAGAATGATATTTTTGTATTATACAGGGTGACACGGGAGGAATGGTAATAATTAACATTCAAAGAAGGAAAAAACTACTACTAAACTGCTATTCAAAATAAATGTAAGTATCATTTAAAAAGGAAATACTGCTCACCTTAGAAAGGCAACTAGCATCAACTCCAAAAGTACAATAGTATATTAGTAAAAATAAGGAAGGATAGGGAAATTTGACCCAACACTTACCACAGATGAAGGCGAAAGGGAATGACGAAAACAAACAAACAAAAATAAAAAAATACACACACACACAAGAAAAATATAATATTTCGGCATACAGCCTCATTTGTGAAGAAGTTAGACATCAGGCGGAGTAAGATGTGTACACGGAAACGGACGTCTGGCTAATGGCATAGCTGGCGCAGATTGTAGTGCAGGAAGGGTGGAGGAGGGAGCTGGGAAGCTCAACTATTTGATCGACAGTTGATACTGTTGATGGTATATTCTAAATAAAGTGGAGGAACAACATAATAACTAAGTGATCACACATATATAAATCAAATTTTGAAGAAAACTATAAGTGAAAAATAAGAATATAAGAAATATAAATAGTAGATATAATAACGCGGGTCTGGAGGAGAATTTATTGGAGATTGAGGCCTGGAGGATGTCCGGTGTCCATGATATTCTGATAGGCTAGTTTCCATCTTTGTAAGTCAGCGGAGGTTGTGATATCAGGGAAAACTCGGATTGCCCTAACTGAGAAACAGATGTTAAAATTATTCAGTTTGTCTGTGACTATTCATTCTGATAGCAAGTGGATTAATCATTCAGTGAGAATATACCATCAGCTAGTATTGATTATCGATCCAAGAATTGAGCTTACCCCTCCCCCTCCTGCACTACCATCTGCACGGGCTGCACCATTCATTAAACGACTGTCTCCGTGTTTGTGTCTGACTCCGCCTGGTGTCTCACTTCTGCACAAATAAGGCTGTATACCTGAAATATTGTGCTTTTCTTGTGTGTGTGTTTTTTTTTTTTTTTTTGTGATCGTCGTTCCCAGCCACCTTCATCTTTCGTAAGTGTTGGGTATTATTTCCCTATCCTTCCTTAGTTTTATTGCATTAAAGCATTTTGCTGCTCATTTTTATTATAGTATATTAGTAAATACACCTCAAACTGTTAAATCAATTACAATGTTTTTCCTGTAATAGAAGTGCAATACTTGTGATTACTGTTTCTTTAATAAGCCTTGGATCATAAAAGAAACTACTGACTATAAAAGTATTGATATGCAATAGAGGAAAATCTTACACCATTTTTATACAACAGCCAAAACTGCAACCATTTATCATGCACAAATTAAATGTTAAAGAATAAAACTATGTGCTTGTATACACGATTCACTAAAATTACTGTGGCCCAATTTAGTCATATATAGTTAATTCTTACATTAAAGAAAAATATATTGTTTCTATACTAATTAATGAAATATGACAAACTCTTGACCACATTTATGAAACAACACACAGACTTCACTGATAGATTTCCTATGGGCATCATGAAGAATACTTTCATTAAATCAACAATAACAGTTCAATAGATTCAATGACATACACAACATACATGAATTTTAATTTCCTTACAACACACTGAACATTTCTCTGACCTCAGAGATATTTCCACGAATAATGATGTAAAATTCTTATAACAGCACAAAGCTATTAAGCTAATCATATAAAAATAGAGACCTGTTGGTAAAAAATGATCATTCACATAGAAAAGACTGTATATGCTAGAAGAAGAGTGTAAACAAAATAGGCCAAAAAGGTTTGTTCAGTGCAAAAACTAGGGACCATGTGACCTTCAAAAAAATACAAGCAGCAGTGTTGAACCACAGCATCAAATTAAGTTCTATTAAACTGCAAATAGAGCTGTTCATCACCAGGAACTAACTAATTCTACCAGATTCTCAGGGAAAACTAACTATTCTATAGGGGCAAAATGTTTAAATTGATAAATTGTATAAAACAAACAGTATTTTCATTACAAATACTGAAAACAAAAGTAGAATAAGGTTCAAAACATGGAGAATATTATTGAATACTGAGATCAAGCTGGTGTGTGCTACTAACAGTATGTATGTATGTATGTGCTCACTGTGCTATAGAGATACAGTGAGAATAACACAAGAGTTTAGACAATGGAGCCGACTTAACTGGCATATAGCACTAACTATGCTATACAGAAACAGTCCTCATTTCATCTTCAGACAGTTATCAGACTTTCATGAGGATTGGATATCTTGGAATGTCAGAAATCGGATTTCTTTGGACCAAGCATGGTGGGTGAGTGGTTAATGTTCTGCCCTCGCATTCAGGAGGACGCCGGTCCGAATCTCCATCCGGGCATCCAGATTTGGGTTTTCCGTGGTTTCCCCAAATCATTCAAGGCAAATGCCGGGAGGTTTCTTTCAAAAAGGCCATGGCCGAATTCCTTCCTGATCCTCATTCCCAGTCTCTTCCCACCTCTAATGTCGACGAGGCGTAAAGTCATTAGGAAAAAAATAGATTTCTTTGTCTGTGTACCTGACAATATTACAAGTTAACTTCAGGTAATGGAAACAAGTTATTGGTAAAATGGTATGGTGAAATATTACCATTTATATGAATGAATTAAACAACTGGTTTCAAAAAAAGAGAAACTAACTTCAGTCGTTCTGGAAATAGATTGTAAATGAATATTATTAAAAAAATATGCAATTAGAAACAATGTGAGGCTACAGGCAGACAATGATAGTTTTGTCTTTTATAGAAAATTGCACGGGTTGATTGACAAGCATTTTATTAGGCAGTAGGGAATATTGCTGGCTACATGGAATGGCTTCTAAAACATGTTAACATTCCTTTCACTTGAAATCTGCAGAGAAATCTCTAGTTGGGAGGAAAAATGGGTCTTTTGGAGATCACAATTCTGCTATAACAACATTCACTAATGACATCATAATACTCCTGTAGTCGAACACAAGATGTATTCATTTCAAACAGTAATTCCATTGCAATACAGCCTGGACCATTGTTTTCAAACAGAAATTAGGTTGTAATACAGCCTGCACCAGCAGGAAACTGCTAAATGTACTTCAGAAAGTATTTATAGCAGTGTCTTGTGTTTGACTACTGCAGTATGAGGATGCCAATTCCTAGAGGAATCATGATCTCCAATTATCCACAATATTTAAATATTTAAAAAATCAGTTTATTTAATTTGGTTTTAATCAGATAGAAAATGTCTCATTTGAGTTTATTTCTGTTTCTACATTTTTAACATACTTGACTGACTGTGCTTGGTTGTCAAAACAGTCTAAATACTGAGACACTATCAGTATCTCTCAATAGGGGGCATTCGAGGTGAGAATGGAACAATACAAAAAGATGGAATATTTTAATGAACATACGATGGTAACATCTTTCATCAAGTCACTTTACTGATAAAAATTAATCAATATTTTGAACAGTGGCTTGGTGCGGATTATTGGATATCAGGATTCCTCCAAGAACTGGCCTCCTCATACTGCAGTAGTCAATCACAAGACATCGCTAGAAATACTTTCAAAAGTACATTTAACAGTTTCATGCTGGGTCCAGGCTCTACTAAAATCAAATTTCTGCTTGAAATCAATGCTCCAGGCTGTACTACAACGGAATTATGTTTGAAAATAATACATATTGTATCTGACTTTAGCAGTATCATGACGTCATTAGTGAATGATCGTTTAACGGAATCGCTATCTCCAATAGACCTGGAAAACCAACAAGAAAATCATATATATATATATATATATATATATATATGATGCTAACTCCATTATTGTATCAATTCCATGAAAGTAAATATGGAGCTCTATGTTTAATACATTAATTAACAGTTAGTGGCCTATCAAGAGTAACTCCATCTTTAGTGTAAATAGTGATATCCTCAGCAGGTCATATTGATATAATCTTCACAAGTCCGTGGGGAGATGTTATAATACAAACTCAGTGATTCGACAACAGGGCATGTCATAAAACCACTGTGTTTTCATAATGCCTATGCAAACACAATGTTCTGTTAAGCAGTACACAGATTTGTAAGTGGAAAAAGCTGTGATTTGTACAAAAAAAAAAAAAAAAAGAGAGCTGAAGTTAGTAATATTTATGCGCTATTAAGAGACTGATAAGAATAGTCAGTTTGACCTCAGAACTGTTTACACCTGTCAGCTGGATAATGTCAAGATATACTCATGTCTCAAAGCATCAATAACAACAGTAATGTGAGCTGACACAACTTAAAGTAAACCACCACTGATGCTGCTGCAAGTGGTGGAAACAAATTTTTCTCATCATGAAATGGAATCTATCAATAAATCTCACATCTTGGTGTATAGCTATGTGTCAATTGCAGTAACGAATGGCACATTACTTGTTACAATTCACCAACATAACATGAAAGAACTTCCATATTATATACTTGTATATATTTCAACAGAAATATGTAAGTAATATATTTTACATTATCATCTTCAGTTATTACTAGCAAGTAACTAAAGAACAGGAATTTTACAGGACCACCACAACTATATTAGTTGGAGCAAAATATAAGTGTATGGTTTGAATCATATGGAAAACACTTCACTGAGAAACACACCCCTACCTAATGCAACACATGTGATTAATTTATCAGTAGACTTGTGCAGGAAAATTCTGTTAGCAGCATGTGGATACTAATAAAAGTGAAATCTATACATGTAGCTTAGACTGAAAAGTGAATCTTTTCCAATTTTCTGTCTGTTAAACACAAAAATGTATCAAACAGTCACATTCTTTAACTAGTAAATATAAATACACTTTAATAACTTCATGTTTAACTGAAAATGGAAAGCAAGATACTCAAGAAACCAATTTTCACACTACTAGAAATAGGTCTTCGTCAAGAGCTTTGTAACATATTCAGATAATAAACACAGAAAAAAACACTGATAGCAGTCACTGTAGAATACAAACATAGTAAATGGTATTTCAGTTATAATTCCCGCGTCTGTAATAATTATCAGATAAAAAATGCATTTGCGTAGTAACTGCTGCAAAAAGGATTTTTTTCTTCGGTTTCGTCCGCCGATTTATTACAGTTAAACACTAACAAACATCGTTTAGTTACTGTAAATGCATTTGCTCAACTTTTCTTCAGACGATCAAACACAGCTTATTTAAAGATATCGTGAACATCATGTGGTCGACTCATACAGTTTAACGAGCAAAATGTGCTAACTCGCAACTTTTTACAAACCAAAACGAAAAGCAGGCTAGTGGAAGGTGTGTCCTGTTTTTGTGGGACATTAAACTGTATTTTTCGATTACGTAAACAGCTTTAAGTTGTAAACCTACCTCTTCCGGAATATACACAGCATTTATCGGCTCCATACCTCCATCCTATTTCTTGTTTTGAGACAACAAAACGCAATCTAACTCCACAGCATAAATAACGGCGCTCTTCCACAACAGCTGATGGGTTCTACTGCAGAGATACTTAATGGTCAAGAGTAAGAATTCCACTCTCAACGTCTGCTCACAAAACCTAAGATCATTACTGTCTAAAATTTAAATTGTTGCCAGCCTCATATAAAATTTATGGATACGGCAACAATTTACTATTTAAGTAATCCGCGGCAATGGAAGTCAGTAAATGTTTATGAAAATCCAAATCCACTTTACATCTCAAAGCGTTTATCTAGTTTCTTTATATTTCACTCTTCTCATACTAATAAGAAAAACATTTACAAAAAATACTTTTAATTTCAATGAAGCCTGATTCCTAGTGACAATTTTAATTTTCCCTGAATTTGTACATTGTATTTATTTATTGACCCCTTTGCATCATACTTAGTACAAAGTTTATTTCAAGGAGATAATAAGAAAGGGGGAAGAACAATTTATTACTAAGCAGAAAATAAAGAGAAGTAGAGAACCTATGTACTATAATAGGGAAGTGAGGAAGTTAAAGAGGTTGGTAAGAAAAGAATATAACAGAGTTAAGAGACAGCAGGGTAGTAGGGAATATTTAAAACAACTAAACAAGGACTTAATAACAGCAAAGAAAATGGCTAAAGATGGGTTTATGAAGAGTATTGTCAGTGCAGGAGGACCATTGACTGATGCATCTAGAAATTTCTATGTCTATATCAGGAAACTGAGGGGAAGGGAGGATGTAGAGACGCTTATAGATAAGGATGGAGAAGAAGTTACTGACGATTTGAAAAAGGCAGAGATTTTAAGTAACTGGTTCAGGTGAAAGCATTAGGGACAATGAATCAGAAACAGGAGGGTCTAATTCGGAGAACGAGCTTCACAACACAATTAGAAATACGATAGTAAAAAATTTGATATCCATCCTGAGGAAATCATGAAGGAAATAAGAAAGCTGAAAAAACATAAGGGGCTGGTGAAGATAATATTGCTACAGATATCTTAAAGATAGCCTGGATGTGACACTAGTACCTTATCTTGAAATATTATTTAAATTGAGTCTAGACACTTGCTGCTTACCACAGGACTGGAAAAGTGCAATAGTAGTACCGGTACATAAGGGAGGGGTGAGAAATAGAGTTGAGAATTACAGGCCAATCAGTTTGACATCAGTGGTAGGTAAATTAATGGAAAGATTGATATGCAACCACATCAGAAATATATGTGAGGAACGTAAGTGGTTTTCAAGCAGGCAACAATGGTTTCAGGCAAGGATATTCATGCGAATCTCAGTTGGTGGGATATATGCAAGATATTTCAGATGAAATGGACAAGGGAGGCCAAATTGATAGTGTAGCACTAGATCTGTCTAAGGCGTTTGAGCAGAGTAAGCCATAAAATGGTAGTAAATAAGGTAAAAACCATTGGAGTGGATAAGAAAGTCATTTGCTGGGTAGAAGAATTTTTAAAAGGTAGAAAACAGAAAGTTAGGGTAGGAAATGTAGTATCAAAAGAAGTGGAAGTAAAACTGGGAGTGCCACAGGGTAGCGTATTGGGATCCATTGACTATTCATTATTCTAATGAATAATTGTGTTGATTGTTTACTATCTGAAATTAGATTGTTTGCAGATGACATAATGCTGTATAAAAGAATCAAAACGATAGAGGATTGTAAACATTTGCAGGGTGATCTGGACAGGATATCTAATTGGGTTGGTAAACATGGAATGAAGATAAATGCAAAGAAGAGTCAGCTTATTAGATACACACATAAAAAACAAAAGATTAATTATGAATATAAGGTGGGGAAAGAATTGCTTGCTGAAGACTTGAAATGCAAATATCTTGCAATTACTTTTTATAACAAACTTAACTGGGCAGGACACATAGGACAGGTGGTAGGAAAAGGTTTCGAAATTCTGCACTTGTTGGAGAGAGTGATGAGGGGATGTACGAGAGAAGTCAAGGAATTGGGTTACAAAACTTTGGTCAGACCATTGCTCGAATATGGTAGTGTAGTATGGGACCCTCATTTTACATATGAAATACAGGAGTTGGAGAGGGTGCAAAGAAGGGACTGCTAGATTTGTTTCTGGAAATTATCGCAGAATGCAATCAGTGACGGATATGATATAGAAACTGGAATGGGATTCATTGCAAGACAGGAGGAGGATGAGGAGGGTCATGGGAGTGTACAGGGCATATACTGGTGATGAGGCATGGAAAGATATTGCAATAGGAATGAAAAGTAGTGCATGGAAGGGAAAAGATGACCATGACCACAAGCTGGCACTCGATTTCAGGCACAAGGGTGTGGGAAGATTCTCTTTTTTAAGGTAAGGGTGTCAGGGATTGGAATGAGTTACCAAGAGAAATGATGAATAATTTACCGAAAACTTTAAAGGAATTTAAAGATAAAATTTGTAGAGGGCAAATGTAGGTGGGTGCAGGATAGGGGTAAGATGGGTGTGTAGGGAAATTGCCACCGGAGCCTGTGCTCCATTGCAATTAAATTAAATTAAATTAAATTAAAATATCTTCCTATCCTGTGCTAACCTTATCATCTCTACATATCCCTTACAACCAGTAGTGTAGCAGGGTCAAGAAGGGACCCGGTACAAATAATTATTTTGGGCCCTCAGGTTAGATGGGTGACCTCTTTGGTCTTAGGGGCCCCTCAGAAGACTTAGCAAAAAAAAAAAGGTCGCCCATTTGCCCTGGGCCCTCTGCTGTGCGCTTAGGGGCCACAAGAGGTGCCCTCGGGGACCCCTTAGGTGTGCTCGGAGGCCCCCCTGAGCGTGGGGGCCCCGGTGCACTGCCCCGCCTAGCCCTACGGTAGCTATGCCCCTGCTTACATCCCACGTCCTCAATTATCTGCTTCATATATTCTAATCTCTGTCTTCCTCTACAGTTCTTACCTTCGACTGTTCCCTCCACTAACAAATTAACCAATCCAGCATGTCTCAAAATATCACCTACCAGCCTGTCTCTTCTTTCTGTAAGCTTCTTCCACAAACTTCTTTCTTCACCCATCATTTCCAAAACTCGTTCATTTCTTACTTTGTCTGTCCACTGTTATACTATTAGGACTGTTATAATAATTAGTTACTAGGGACGTGGTAACGATCTTCCAAGTATACGTTGTTGCAGATTCTTTAAACCACTGTTATTATGAATTCAGAAGTTACTGAAGACGACAGTCAGAGTGAATATAATAATGGTTTAGAATTTCTTTGTAACTAATTTGGATTGTAGTGCTGCTGAGTTTCGAAGTGTGAAAACATCCTTGTAAGTGCAGGGTGTTTGCCAGGAAACGCTATCCACCATAATGTCTTGCCGACGGCATCTCACTGCGAAAGGCCTGCACGCGCCAATCAGCAGAGTGAATAATAATAATAATAATAATAATTGATAAAATTGCGATGGAGTGCCCGCGCCGGTGACAATCTACCTAAAACCGCTCCCTTTCCCCTTCCAACCTACTTTTTTCCCTCTTCTAAATTTTGCTTTAAATTCTTTCAGTGTTTCCGGTCATGGGCGCCGGGAGGGGGGTGGAAGGGGGTGCACTTGCACCCCCCTGCTATGAAAGAGAATACACAGAAAAAGATTAAGAAACAAACATTTTATTATTAAATTCACTGTTTGAATTATAATTTCAGGCGCCTAGTTTGTTGTCCAAATTTGTTCAACACCTTGTCAATAAATTCAGCATCCTTAGTTAATAAGTGTTATATATAATGTAAAAAAAAAAAAACCAGATGCACCCCCCTCAAAGTAATCCTGCCGGCGCCGATGTTTCGGTAAGTTATTCATCACTTCTCTTGGCAATTTATTCCAGTCCCTCACTCCCGAGATTAAACAACAGCCCTCCCCCAACAGTCAAATCACGCAATACAATGCGAACTTTCCCATTGTTTAGATCGATTTCTTTGCGGTTTGGCTGGTTTGTGACTTCAGTCTTTTACTAATAAGTATTGTGTGTGAGCGTGAGTTGAATTATCGTACGTTATAATTTGGAACAAAAAATATTTCTGTATGATAATTATGTGCAGAAAAAGTCCTTTAAAAGGTGTCGCAGCAAATTACGTCGCAAATATACTGGCGCTTTACTGCCAGCTAAAACAACGAGTCCGCGTTTAATTAAAAAATTAACAGAAACGTGTAATCAGCCGTGGCTTGTGACGTCAGATCACCCGATTTAAACCTTTGTGATTTCTATCTTTGGGGTAAGCACAAGGGAAAGATGTATGAAGGAAATCGTCACACGTTCGAAGAACTTGGTAACAAAACATGTGAGGTAATAATGGTCCATGCAGAGATGTGAAATCCAGCGTGTGTCTCGAAATATGTTTAAATGTTGTCAAATGCGGATTACGCAAGACGGGCGACACTTCCAGCGTCTTTTGTTAAGGTAAGTTAATGAATTATATAATATTTATATGCTTTCACATACTTATACTTAGTTATTTCTAAGTACTTCCGTGGTTGACGGGCGATCTACGAGTATGTTGGAAGCTGGCCGCTCGCTCGACGCGAGCAGTTTCTTTGTTGTAGTGCTATAGTACATAGCAGCGGGTAGCGTTCCCCGGCGAACATCCTGTATTACAACTATTTGCCTAAATAATTAAATTTTGAAAAAAAAAAAAAACATAACCTCTACCGAGTGGAAAATTATCTTTGTTATGAATGTCGTGTGATTTTTTATTTTTTTTATGTGCAGTAGAAGTCCGATTATCCGAGGTAAATGGAACCGGGACCACCTCGGATAACGAAAAACTCAAAGGTCAAAGAAAGCTGTTACAATGAATCAAAAAGTATTGAAATTGAAGTAATACAATTTATTTATAGTGTAAAACTAATTTGTGAAGCAATAAAGTTGTTTTTTTTGTACATTAATTACGATCACTTGCCAAAAAAATCTTTAATTGTCTTCTGTGTCATAATTTAGTTTCTCTTCTTAGCGGAAGTATAGCGCCAACGCCTCACTATGCTTGGAAAAATATTCCATATCTTCATAAAAGCTCCCTTTCATATTTCAAAAATTTGCCTCGGATAATCGGAAGTCGGATAACCGGACTTTTACTGTATTAGCATATAGACTTAAAGTTTTGATTTCTCGTATTTTTAGATCGCCGAGACAATCGTATGGTGATGATGCCATAGGATATGCACACCTTCGCCGTGATTCTGGTACTATCAAGTACAAGGTGTGCCCGGAACAAAATTCTTTCGAAATCTTATCCATTGAAATTCCGTCGTATTGCTAGTTGCAACCACTGATTCCTATTTCTGCTTTTCGTTGTACATCAATTAAGTAATTTGTCTACAGAAGAAATAGAAATATTCGTACCACGAACCAACGATATGTCTTTTGTTACATTACGACTATAACTTCACGCAGCGCTTAAAATCACTTATACCGTTTGAATAGAAAATAGCACATTAAGTTCCTTAAGGCCGGGCGCACATTGACGCGCAGTCGACGCAGCGAAGCGCAGCACAGTTTCTGTCTCTCTTATGTTTTGGGGCGGAACAGCCCGTATGAGCCGCAGGGCAGGGCAGCGCAGTACTGCGCCGCACGTGACCTGCGCGACGTTGTGATCACGACACAGAAACTGTGCCATGCAGCTCACTCGTGCCGGTTTACAACGTAACACTTCTTGCGTTATTTATTATCTTGATTTACTTATAATCAGTTTCAACTATGGAATAAGAAAAATTGATTAATCTGGTGCGTAACCAACCTGCGATTCACAATATCAGTCA
>JARYHS010005557.1:7084569-7177567 GCA_031002005.1 Vandiemenella viatica | reverse complement strand
GACCACTACCTTAAGGTGACCGTGGCGTTGCAGAGGAAATGCATACCCTATTATACCTTCCCTTCTGCTGCTGAGAAGATACCCAAGGTCGTCCTCATGGGGTGCCATCAATATTACCAACTGATGACATCAAGGAAGAGCTTGAAGATCTCGGACTTGACATACGCACAGTGGCCCAACTGAAGAGACGGGCACTTCAGACATTATGCCACTCTCTTTGGTGGCCATGCCCGACAGGCCCCAAAATAGAAAAATCTTTCAACTGGAATCCCTTATGTTACTGCAGCATCTCAGTTGAAAAACTGAGATCTTCCAGTGGACCACTTCAACGTTTCAAATGCCAGGCCCTAGGACATTTCGCCCGCCACTGCAACATGTCCTCAGTGTGCGTAACGTGTGCTGGAGCACATTTATCAAAAGACCGAACTCTAAAGAAGGGGGAGGGCAGTCCCAAATGTGCAAACTGCGGTGGTCAGCATGTGGCCAGCTATAAAGGCTGCATGGCCTTCAAACGGGCAAGGGACCGGCAGCGAGGAATAACCTCCTTTCAATCCTCAAGGGAGAACAAGTAGACAGATGACAAGAAGACAGAGGACACAACAGCCAACCAACCATCTGCCGCCGACCATTCCAGTCGCCAGCAAGAGAGCATGAATAATCCCCCACCTAAACAGAATGAAAAGAGACCTCAAAAAGCAGGCAAAGGACTGCAAAAAGGGAATAAGAAGAGCACAGCACAACAGTCGGCAAATCACTCGGTGTCCACCACATATGCCGAAAAGACATCTGGGAAAACACCACCAAAAGGAACCAAGCAAAGAAGGCAATGTCTCATGAAACCTACCAGCAATGCCAACACTCGCCCACACCCCAATCAGCAAATAACAGCGGCACGATGGACTAACTATTGAACATGGTAGGCAGCCTACTCAACGTGCTAACGTCTCTCCTAGCCAAGTTTCATCAGTTCACCGCAGTTGTCAAATCCGCAATTAAGACGGTTCCAGCAGCCGAACAGCCAATGAAATCCCTGACTCACGATGGATAGGACGCACATTCAGGGATTCTTTTTGTGCGTTTGGAATGCCAATTGCATCCACCAACAACTCGGAGAGTTCAGGCAGTTTCTGCTTGATGAAGACATAGATATTTCCCTCGTCTCAGAAACCCACCTCAAACAAGGCCTTAACGCCACGGTAGCCAACTACTGTTGCTATCGGCATGATAGGCCAACTGCAGGAGGTGGTGTGGCAATATATATAAAACGCGGTATCCCTCATCATGAGATACTGTCGCCACAGACTAACCAATTAGAAATTAGGGCCATCGAAGTGAAGACTACAACCGGGCCGGTCACAGTAGTGTCAGCATACAGACCACCACGGAGGCAACCAATAGAAGAGGACTTCGATCGTCTCCTCTCTATCCGAGGCAAACTGATCATCGGAGGGGATCTAAATTCTAAACATCCCGAATGGAACTCGAAAATAACAAACTCAGCAGGAAAGATGCTCCATAGGCTTGCAGTCAGACGCAACTTGCAAAACCGGGGACCGGAGGAGCCAACAGACCACCCGTGGAATGGCAACCGCCCAGACGTTCTGGACATTGTGATCACGCGGGGAATCGCAGGATTCATCACCTGCTCACACAATAAACAGAATATCGTCCGACCACTTCCCAGTCTTGATAGACATCGATGTAGGCTCATGGAGGCCAGAAACTACCAATCAGAAGAACTATAACAGGACAAACTGGGATAATTTCCGTGAAGAGGTCACGGAATCTCTTCACCGTCTGAGGCCCCTAGACGCGAGACAAATAGAGAACGCCATCAAACAGGTCTCCAAAACAATCATCGAAGCGGCTAACAGAGCTACGCCTCCTGCAACGGAAAGACCTAGGTCTCGCCAACTGCCGCCACACCTGTTAGCACAGATAAGACATAAAAATATGGTGGCTATGGAATGGCGTTTAACCGGACGCCCTGAAACAAGGCGACTACTAAACCGACTAATACGCGAGGTGAAAGCGGCACTTGTAGAGCACAGAAACCGTGAGTGGTCTTCACGTCTGGCCTCCTTAGACATAAACGACGGAAACCTTTGGGTAGAGACCCGGCGTTTCACAAAGCGACGTACCAGATTGTCACCACTACATGGCGAAAGGGGCCTAGTGTTTAATAGCACAGACAAGGCCAACGCTTTAGCGGATCACTTCGAGAAACAATTCAGACCTGCCCAAGACAATGATGAAGAAGAATCCGCAGATATCCGTCGAAGACTAGCCCGATTTCTAGCAGCTGAAGATGATAACTACACGATAGAAGAAATTAACTCTGATGAAGTTCGACGCATTTTGAAAAGACTACACCCCAGGAAAGCCCCCGGCATCGACAATATAAGTAACCACCTGCTGAAGAACCTACCACAACAGGCCATTGAATACCTCACGGAAATTTTTAATACAATTCTACACAGCCAGCACTATCCAAGATGCTGGAAGCAGGCTACCATTGTTGCTGTACCGAAACCAGGGAAAAATAGAACATTCCCTCAGAACTACAGCCCCATCAGCCTGCTCCCATCAATGAGCAAAATATTTGAGAGTCTGTTGCTTAATCGATTAGAAGCACACATCCGGAACGAAAACGTCATCCCGGAATTCCAGATTGGGTTCCAAAAACGACACTCTGCAACACAACAGATTATGAGGATAGTTGAACGTGCTACAACTACCTTCAATTATCGGGGATACTGTCCTATAGTATTGCTTGACGTCGCAAGAGCCTTCGGCTCCGTCTGGCACAGCAGTTTGCCCTACAAACTTTACAACCAGGGATTCCCCGGCCATTATGTAAAGCTAATCAGGAGCTATATATCAGGAAGATCATTCCACGTGAGGGTTGGCAATGATATGTCAACCTGCCGCCCAATAAACGCCGGAGTACCGCAAGGTTCGGTCCTGGGACCGGTATTGTATAATCTCTTTACCGCTGATATACCAGCCCCAGCTACAGTACGCACCGCCCTATATGCAGACGACACTGCATTCTTCACTGCACATAGAAATAAAGCTGCCGCTATAAGAAGATTACAAGAGGTCCTCCAACAGACCGAAGCCTGGGTGAGGCGTTGGAGAATAACCCTGAACACAACAAAGACACAAGCAATTATGCTGACCAGGCGCCTGGGGAAGCGTGGCTGCCGGCAAAATCGTACCCCTAAATTACATCTAAATGGTGAAGACATCGAGTGGACGAACACTGCTAAATACCTCGGCGTGATCCTGGACTGCCGTCTGATCTGGACACATCACATCGAGGAGATACGACATAGAGTTGCAGCTAGGCTACAAGAGCTGTACCCACTACTCAACCGGGATAGCACATTGTCAGCCAGCACCGGCGTCAGTATTTACTGCAGCCTAATACGCCCCGTGATCGAAAATGCGTGCCCAGTGTGGAGGTACCCGTCCAAGACCCAACTAAACCGTCTGCCGACAATGCAGAACCGAGCACTTCGGCGTGCACTTCACGTGCCTGTCCGATTCCCTACAGCCGCCCTGCACGAAGCCGCAGGAATCCCGATTCTCAAACAAAGGATTATTGATATAACCAAGTCCTTTTACAGGACAACTCGACAATCAGCAAATCCATTAATTGCCAATCTAGGGCAATACTATACTACGTTTGATAAGTTCAAATGACCACTGTCAATACTGACAAACATTTGAAAATGAGCAGGAGCAAAATAATGACAAACCAAACGAAAAGAAACTAATCCAACAAGATTGACGGAAATATCGATAGACAAAGCCTTCCCAATATCTGCTTACAAAATAACAGCAGAAAATGCTCTCGGGCGAGACCAACCAGAGCGAGTGGGCCTTCCAGCTGAAGGTATGAACGAGGTTCGATGGGCGGCTAGGGCGATAGGTATAAAGGAGGTTCGATGGGCGGCTAGGGCGAAACGGTAAGACAAGAATTCACTCAAGGACCACTGGATGGAGTATGAGCGTGCTTCCACGTCCGCAGCGGCGAGCGATGCTGATTCGACGGCTGTCGACGAATCAGCAGAGAGAGATGAACTCTACTTGGAGGGTCGTCGCGAACGAGACAACTTCGCTTTTCGCGTCGACTTGAAGCACCTAGCAGCACGCCTGCAACCAAGCTACTTTAGAGATCTACAGCGGAAGTACAACTTCACTTCCTTGTCGCTCTGGGTCGTTCATGCCGGCCTGAAGTATGGCTGGTCTTTGCCAGCAAAGACTGACGACTTCTATGGAGTACTGATCATCTCTGGGGACCATGCTGAGGAAGTCAGCGTCATACATGATGATGCTGAGGCTTAAGGACACAAGCGCCCTAGGGCCCTAGCATCAATGCCGCCGGTTTTCGAGAAGGACTTCTGCGCGACAAAGTTTTTTCGGAAGCTAAACGGAAAACTGAAGCGACAGCACAGAAGGCAGCAAACAACAGAGACTGAGGACTGGCAGATTGCTGGAAACAAGATTCCCGCCGCATCAGAGAGGCTGCCGGTTCCAGAGAAGGAGGCACCTGGCCTCCAAGCTGCTGAGCCTCCCACGCCAAGCAGCCCCACCAGGGACGACGCGGAGGTACTTCACGCAACCCCAACGTCGCCCACGCCATCCCAGAAGGAAGGGGAGGCACCACCAGCCACTGAGGAGGGACCAGTCCAGCCATTGGTGGTGCCATATGAAGGGAACTGTGGCAGCCTGTATGTTCAGCTTCTGCTGGCTACAGAGTTGTCACTGTTCTGTTGGCCGGCTGAATGAAGCATCTCCATCTTAGCCTTTTTTTTTTTTTTTTTTTTTTTTTTTTTACCCTTCATTTATACAGCCTAATATCTTAGTGACTAAATTAGGCCCTACATATTAATTTTTACATTGTTGATTTACATAGTGTTTTGTACAAAATATTTACATGCAAGGAATTTGGCATACAGTTCCGTTACACTTTGACTTACTGTCTAATTAATTCTATAATATTATATTTGGTCTTGCTTACAGTAATAACAGTTACAACTGCTATTGCAAATTTTAATTGAATCACAAATATCGCTTATTGTTGTTATAGTGCTAGTGGTTTTTATTGAAATATTCCAGTTATTCTTAGAGAATCCCATTATTCAGTTAGTTGTTGTTAATCCAGTTTGTACATATTTTTCTGTAATCTATCAGAATGGGTGGGGTGGGACTTTCTCCACCAGCGAAATAATAACAATTGCTTTTAAGTACCATTCACTTAATTATATGTTCTCAGCCACTACAGTCCTGAGCCAGTTCAAATTTGCAGCATCCTGGCTTACCATTAATATGGAAATTAACTCCCAAATGTTGTTATGATTCATCTTGTGTTTGTGCAAAAGTCAATGATCATTCCCTCTACATTACAAACCAGACTGTATTGGCCGTGGTAGAAGAGCTTTGTTTGCTGTAAGTGGTATGCTGACGTTTGCTCATTCTGCCACGCCATCGTTCTGACACAGGCCTGTAGTAGGCTTGGTTCCGTTTTAACAATGGTAGGATTACTTAATTTAATAGTTATACATTAGAATTTTTTTTTCAATAATCACCTCTGGTATTATAATCTACTTTTCCCCTATAAGGCCTTATCCGTTTCTATGCATTTTCTTTATGTACTACGTCTATTCTAATCTACCTTGAAACCTATACTACTCTATCAACACTAATCTACCCACCACTATCATCCCGGGATAGTCTGCCAGCCATGCCCCTCTGGATTTCCAGTGGGACAGGATCGACCGACACATCGGGACAAAACTTCCGGCTCCCGGAAGTTTCTGAAGAATACTGTTTACTCTTGTCCGTGAATAATTTTCTATGCCTGTATGTTTGGCCGTGCGACTTCCTTAGGCCGGTCCCCATGCCCGACTGCCGCTCGGTCCAGATATCTTTTTTTGTGCAGTTGAGATACTTTGTTCGCCAGATTATCGAGAATAATCCATGATCGCTCATCTAGAATTATGTCTCGCGTTGATCTACTCCGTATTATGTTGACATCCGGCGTCCTTACTTCTTCTGCTATCGGACAGGACCACACTACATGTTCGGGGGTTCCTTCTGCCCCGCACTCACATAAGCTCGTTTCTTTCAGCCCTCTTTGACACAGTAGGCTGTTATATGGGCCATGCTCCATGAGATAATGTATAAGGCCTGTTGTGCGATGAAAGTATTCAAGTTGCAGCCGTTCTTGTATGTTCGGAAACACACTGTATAATCTTCTGCCTGTGGCACTATTGTCCCACCGCTCCTGCCATTCAGCGAGAAGTGTAGCGATGACTTCTGCCGCATTTTGTGCAACTGTTCCCACAATCTCTTGCACCCTGGTCTGATTTCCTTTTCGTAACCAGTATATGGCCCCTCTTCTTCTGATTTCGAGGTCCAACGGCCATACACCTATGACAATTGGTAGGGCATTTGTGGAGGTAGTACTGTAGGCTCCACTCAATCGCAGCAACACACTTCTCTGCACTCTTAGGACCTCCTCCCTAGGTTTCACCAGTCGAAGTCTGTGCGCCCAGACACTGGACGCGTACCCTACCAGAGATGCTAGGATAGCATCGTGGTATCTTCTTATCGTAGTGTTAGAAAGGTGAAATCTCCTTTGGCCTATACTGATAAATTTGTTGAGCACAGCCTTAGCCCTTTCGCACGTTTCAGTAATATTTGATGCAAAGTTCAGAGACTCATCCAGGGTGACGCCAAGATATTTGGTTGTCCGTGTTCTTTTTATGTTCATGTTATTCATTTTGATAGTAGGGCTACGTTCCAGTTTTCCCTTGAATACCATCATCTGAGTTTTCTTTGGCGCGAGACTAAGCTTTGCCTCTGAGAACCATGCTTGGAGTTTTTCATCACCACTTTAGCTATATTGTCTATAGCTTGTCTGGACCGACCCTCAATCAGCAACAGCAAGTCGTCTGCATAGGCAACCAGTCCCAGTAAGCCATCCAGCCCTCCAGAAGATTAATCAGTTCATCGAAAACTATGTCCCAAGAAACCAGTTCACTGACCGACCCCTGAGGGCATCCCTTAGTTAAATGTTTATCTACTTTCCCTCGTGGGCATCTTAGTGTGGCATAACGATTTTTACAATAGTCCCTCAGCGTGTTATATAGACTGCTTGGACACTTCATTTCTCTTATTTATTTATTTAGCTTGTGGCCATTTCACAAAAATAATACAATTTAACATTAAATTACAATTAAAATTCAAAATTAACATGGTGTAGCCAATCTAAAGCTTTATTTGAAATGTTAATAAAATCTAACGGTGATCCCCTGAATGCTCGAAGTGGGCAGTCAAATGTCACGTGACGGATGGTTTGTTTCTCCTCACCACAGCCGCATCTCGGTGAATCTCTCATTCCCCATGTATACAAAGATGAAGCAGATCTTCCATGACCAGTCCTAACTCTGTTAAGAGCTACCCAGGTCTTGCGAGGAAGGTCGAGTCCCTTTAGTGCCTGTTGACTGTCGAACAGGGAGTGCCATTCTGGTGGGGCTGAGGCTATCCACTCCAATTTCCAAGCTTCTCTCCCATTAAAATTATCAGATATAATCTGTTTTACAGTTTTTACACTTGGATTTCTTGATTTAAGTCTCACAAACATATTATCCATGTCGTCATGGATGGGGAGATCCAAGTTATCACAGATCTTATTATACTGTGCAATTAGGAGATTGTGTCGTCTTATTGTAGGCGGTTCAATGTTGCACAAAACAGGTAGCCAGTACAGTGGAGTGGTCTTAATACATCCGCTTATTATCCGCATTGTCTGGTTTAAAACTGTGTCGATCTTTTTGACGTGGGCGCTATTTATCCAGACAGATGAGCAGTACTCAGCTGCTGAATACACAAGGCTCAGTGCTGATGTGCGGAGTGTAGAGGCGGATGCTCCCCAGGAGGTGCCAGTTAACTTCTGCAGAATATTATTCCTGGTTCTTAGTTTTGCTGCAAGGTTGTTTAGATGTTTATTGTACGACAAGGTGCGATCCATTACGACTCCCAAATACTTGGGGAAGGGGTTGTGTCGGATGGAAGTGCCATCAAGAAGAATGTCAAGTGAGAGATTCGCCACCCGATTGTTAAGATGGAAGACACTAGTTTCCGTCTTGCTGGAACTGGGTATGAGACGCCATTTCCGAAAATAGTTGCATAGGGTTTTGAGGTCTGCTGTTAAACTATTTTCAATTTGCTGAACGTTATCAGATTGTTGTACTATTGCCAGATCGTCGGCATAAGAGAACTGTCTGGATTCTGTTTGAGGAATGTCAGAAATATAAACATTAAAAAGAAGTGGAGCAAGAACTGAGCCTTGGGGCAGACCATTATTCACTCTTCTTACTTTGCTTATCTTATTGTCTGAAACAACCTGGAATGTTCGGTTAGCTAGCATGGTATTGATCAGACAAGTGATTTTTTTACACTTCAAAACGTTCAGCAGTTTATATACCAGGCCCTCTCGCCACACTGTATCATAGGCTGCGGTAAGGTCAACAAATACAGCACCAGTCTTCAATCGTCTCTCGAATCCTGCTTCTATGTGAGTTGCCAATGCCAGGACCTGATCCTCGCAGTTTCTTGCAGGTCTAAAACCTGCCTGTTCAACTGGGAGGTTTGCGAAAATAATTGGACTTATTCTATTGTAGATGATCCTTTCAAATAACTTGTAAGTAGTACTTAGCAGTGAAATAGGTCTAAAATTCTCTGAAACTTCAGGGCTTTTTCCAGGCTTCAGAATGGCTATGATCTTTGCCCGTTTAAATTCTGCAGGAATGACACTTGTCTGTAGTATGTTAGTGAAGAAGCGGGCCAACCATTTTTTGGTATGTTTTCCACAGTGTGTAAGGAACTCTGGGTGAACTTCGTCAAAACCTGGAGCCTTCCCATTCTTCATTTGTTTGATGGCCCTTGCCACCTCTATATCGGTGACAGGGGTGAGAGATTTGTAGGGGCAGAGTACAATCGTTTTAGATGGAACAATAGTTTTTTCACTTTCCGAGTATGATCTTTATCGGCGCTCACTCTAGACATGTTGGCAAGTCTACTTGCTATTTGGTCTGGAGTGACCTGATGCTTTGCTTGAGGGTTATGTGGGGTTCCACCTAGCTTTTTAAGGAGGCTCCATGCTTTCCGGCTGCACTTCTTGAAATTCAAGGTTTGCACCGTATCATTCCATTTGCATTTTCTGGCATCGTCCAGGCTCTGCAGCAGTTCGTCGGCTGCTTCTGTACGTCCGTTTTGTTGGAAATCATCATATAGCATTTCGCATGTTTCGTTCCAACACGGGATATATTCTTTTCTAAAGCCTCTAGGAATAGACTTTTTAGCTGTCGCTATGGTTACTTCATTTCTCTTAGGCGCCGGAACAATATCGGCCACCAAAGATTATCAAAAGCACCACAAATATCAATAAAAATTCCTATAACACATTTCTTACAGCTACTTTTAACTAAGTCTACCGCTCTGTTAATTGCATCTTCGGTCGACCTGCCTGCTCTGAAGCTGTATTGGTTCATGTTCATACCCATATTACTTCTGTGATGTTGCAATTTAGCGATCAGTACTTTTTCTTGAACCTTTCCCAGCACATTGAGCAGGCAGATCGGCCGATAAGGTTTTGGATTGGCCAGATCCCTGTCACCCCCTTTGGTTAGTATTACCACTTCACTTTGTTTCCACACGTTGGGAACTCTGCCTTGCAGCAGACATTTGTTTAGTAAGTTACATAAGGGAGGAGCTAACTGAACCACCAGAGCCTGCAAAACTTCAGCCACAATTCCGTCTGGACCTGGGGCTTTATGTTTCGCCATACTGTTTATGGCTCTGATTACCTCATCTATTGTTATGTTTTCCCCTTCCGATGTGACTGTATACAACTGTAATTGATCACTGCGCATTTTTCTATGGGTATCACTTTCACTGTCTTCTACATCGTCAGGTAATAGTTGATGCAATAGTACCTCGGCTGTTGTGGTCCAATTCGTTGTCATGGTCCCATTCTCATTCCTCACGGTAGTCAAAGTTTTGGGTGGTCTAATTTTACCTGCAACTATTTTGTATGATATTCCCCAGGGATCTGACCTAAGATTAGCTCTAACATATGCCTCCCAACTTTGAGTTTTCGTCAGAAGCAATTGTTGCTTAAAAGCTTCTTTTCTCTCTCTGTATCTGTTGAGAAGGATATACCTGTCAGCCGCCACAAGGCAGCGTTGGTATTCTCTTCTCGCCTTTCGCACGTTTGATCTTAGTCTATACAGCCGTTCGTTCCTTGGTATATCCCTCGCCATTTTAATTTTCGCCATTCGAATACTGCCCTTCATTGCTGTCTGAATCGATTTGGTCAGCTCCTTCGCAATATAATCTACGTCATTCCCCTCCATTAGTCCCACTGGTGTTCGGAAGCCCTCCCGTAGCCTAGACCATGCCGCTCTCTTTATATTGTACCGGTGTTTGATATTCTCACTGCTAACAGCCGCCGTTACATCCCTGGGAAGGTCATATAGAATTATATTATGATCACTCGTGGTTTGGTTGTCTAGAACTCTCCAGTTTTGTAGTATGTTCCCCACATATTCGCTGGTGAGCGTTACATCTATATTGGATGTGGCCCCCTATCTATCATTGAAAGTAGGAGGATTGTATGGTCTATTTCTTACTTGCAGATGTAATTCGTGAATCAGCTCCATCAAATCCTCTCCTCTCTCGTTAGTTTGGTCACTGTACCAAAGTACTGACCGTGCATTTGCATCAGCTGCTATGATTATTTTCTGATTCCCCAGGCTATTGAATATATCTCTAATTTTATTTAGGTACGGAGCTATTGGATCTTTATACTGGAAGTACATAGACACCACTATCACGTTACACCATCCTGTGCTGATTTCTACACATTTCGTGCGATCATCACAGAATTGTGCGATTTTAGTTGTTGTTATGCTCCTATTTAAGACTATTATACCAGTCATGGGATGTTCCCCGTCTGCTATAATTTGCGCTGACACTGGCATATACGGTATCAATCCTCTATTTGAATGTGGTTCTTGTAGGCATAACACATCCCAGCTGTTTTCTTCTGCTAATTTTCTCAATTCATGGAGAACCAGTTTGCTCCGTCTAGCATTTATCTGTGCGAATTTTATACTATCCATTTAGGGATGTCTAGTATATACATTGCACTTCGGCCACTTAAGCTGGGGATCAAATCTAATCCTTCCATGAGTCATATCAAACTGTTTGTATATCTCGTCAGGATCAAACATTTAGTTTCGTCTATCGAATAACTTTTTAACTAGGGTTAACAGCTGGGACGGTTCTGCAGGCAGGTTGTTGGCTTTAAGTTGAATTTTGTCTACTACCTCTAGCTGTGGAAAGGTTATTGACATCCCCGCTGGGTGCAGCATACGTGTTATGTGTCTGAGTGCCCCTCGGACCTGACGAGAGCCGCCGCCATGCTGAGCGCTATGGGCGTCAGCTGCAGCATAGAGCAGCCCAGCCCGCCAAGCCAACCGCTCCCTGCGCCTGCAGCGGTTGAGGCACAGCCGAGGGTGAGGGTCAAGAGGGCCAACAAGAAGAAGAAGCCCTCTCCTCCCGAGCTCCGGCAATGTTTTAACTGCCAGCTCCATGGGCATGAGGCGAGGGAGTGCAAAAATCAGCGCAGATGCACCAGATGTGGGGCTGATCATCGTGCGACTGAATGTACCACAGCCAGGGAAGAGACAGTTTGCTGTAACTGCGGACTTAACCATGCAGCCTGCTTCTCTGGCTGAGAAAAAAAAAAAGGAGCAGCTTAGGGCTCCAAAGCTGTCACGGCGCCCAGGAGTACCCAGCAGGAGACCAGTTCCAGCAAACAACCCCACACTGCCAGACCGGCGACTACGCGCGGTCTCCATACGCGGGCCGCACCGCGTTGCCAAGACCAGCCCACGATGACTCCTGGGTTCCAGACAGAGAGAGGCAAGGCACCAGACAGAGAGGAGAAGAGTCAGACAGCAGGAGCGGCAACAGCAAGAACGGCAATAGCCAACCAGCAGAGAGCACTGGGTGCGGGCGTCTATTGAGCAATCAGCGCCAGATCTTCTAGCTGCCGACCCCGACGCCGTTCCGGGCTTCATACAGAGCCATCTTCAAATACGAGACGATCTTCTAGCTGCCATCCCCGACGCCGTTCCGGGCTTCATACAGAGCCATCTTCAAATACGAGACGACGAAAAACTCCCCAGCAAATACAGACAAACTCTCTGGTTGACGCAAGTTACGTGTCAGAAAAAAGCAAAGTCAGACTTCATGTGACTTGCAAAAACCAGAGACTACACAAAAGAAAACCTACAGCGAGAATCCACGAGCGCGTCGGGATACAAGATTCAACACTCGAAGCTTTACGGGACAGGACCACTCCGCTCCACATACTCCGTCTGAGACCAAGCTCAGCTTGGAGTGACGGAGCATAAATCACCAGGAGAAGAAGAGAGGAGACCACTCCCACTGCAAAACAGGACCGCTGACTTCCGCACGGAGCATCCTCTCCGTTCCTCCATAGAGAAATATCCGCTCCAGGGCCCGAATTACATTCGGATACCCGCGCGTGTAGGCCATTGTGCTAACTGCCGAAACCAAGCGGTGTTAACGTAAAGCAGTTACGCAATTCCCCGCGGAAGCTAGCGGATTAGCGGACCCGCATTGTGACATTATATACCGAACATCAATTAGGAACCAGACAAAACAGCATGGGCGAACCGGAAGGAGCATCCCCCACCTACAGTGTACGATCACCATCCCCCGAACAATCAGACTCTGAAGATGAGATATCCTTCAAGCAGACACTAACACTGCTAATCAAAAACCTCCCTAAAGACCCCACCCAGAAACAAATATACACAGACCTACAGAGACTAAAACCAACAATTCCTCCAACAATATCAAACATGTATAAAACAAAAAACAATGACCTCATCATGAAAACCACGATGGAAGACCCCGAAGCAGTACTGATCCGCTTCTTCCAAACAGCCTACAGTAAGACAGTAATCATTCACAGACTGAAAGACAGAATCTCCACCAACCCCTTTCTTCCAAAAAAACAGCCCGCCTTCAGCGTAGAGCCAAAGGGGTTGACCTTGACATCACCCCTGAAGACGTTAAAAACCAAATGACAGAAGCAGGCCTAAAACCCTACTTAGTATGGCGGATTTCGTCCAAAGCACTACAAAGGGAAACAAAGCTAATGAGAATACTAACTCATGACCAAGCAACGCTCGACTTCCTACACAGTAACGGCCTAAGCCTATTTGGTAAATGGCACACAGTAGAGGAATCCAGACCACCACCACCAATACCTGGACAATGCACCAAATGCCATTCATTCCAGCATACAAATGAAGCATGCAACCAGAACAGGAAATGCCCCCAGTGTGGAGAAGAACACCACCTCAGCAAATGCAAAGCACCGACTGAAAACCCTAAATATACAAATTGTAACGGGGAACACTCCGCCCTCTCACATAAGTGTCCAATGAGGCCTAAAGAAGTTAAGCAGAACATGCCAGTCAGAAACCTACAGGTAGTCAACGATCCCACCCCCACCCCAATAACAGTGGAAGATCTTTTTGAACAACACACCCCGCAGGACGACTTCATCAGGGCAACAACCACCATCCTCCTAAATCTCTTCCAGAACAGAAGAAAAGAGGTAATGTCTATATTAAAACCAGTATTCAGACAACTCTTCCACAAAGACATCCAAATAAATCAATCTGGGCCCTTCATATCAGTCACAACCACCAAAACCAGGCAATGGCCTCAAAAATAAATAATCAAAAGCAAAGGAAATCAATCCAAACACAACCATGCATAAACCGCTACAACGGCACAAATAGATAGAAATAATTTACTATTCATTAACGCAGCTGGACTCAAAAGACGAAAGACCCTACTCACCCGCTGCATCCGAAAAAACAACATCCACATAGCAGGAATAGCTGAGACATGGACCAAAACGGACGAAGAAGCTAGACTACAAGGCTACTCCTCTTTCAGCAAACACAGACATGACGGCAGAGGGGGCGTAGCACTGTACATACGCAACGACATACCCGCCCGACGAGCACCACTCCCCCCACAATACGACAATACTGAGGCAGTTATGGCAACCATTCCGAGACATAACGACACAGACTTACTGGTAGCCTGCATCTACAATCCACCGAACAATAGACTACCTACAAACTTCCTCCGGTATATAATCTCATTCAAAGATTTCATAGTAATGGGAGACTTCAACGCCAGACACCCCTACTTAGACGACGAACAGGAAAACCAAAACGGACAACAATTATTCCAGCTACTCACAACTGAAAATATATGCAGACTACAAACAGGCGGACCGACCTTTATAGGACAGCAGGGCTACTCAACCCCTGACCACATATTACATAGCAGCAACCTAACAGACAAAGTACATTTTGGCAGACTAGACGACAGCATAACGAGCGACCACGTTCCGATTATATTTTCCACAGCATCAATTCCAGGCACTCCCCCAGACCAGAACCATCAGACTTATAAAAAACGCGGACTGGGAAAAATACAAGGAAATAATCACAGAAAAACTTAAAACCCCAATGACTATAACTGACGCCACGGAAATGGAAAACATAAATACACTACTGCAACAAACGATACAAACTACAATAGACCAGACCATCCCCACAAAAACCATACAAAACTGGAAACCAACTATTCCGCAAGAAGCCAGAGAAATAATAAAACAAAAAAGAAGGATTTACAGAGAAATTAAAAGAACAGGAAACAATGACCTCAGACCACTATGGAACAGACTGAATAACCAAGCAAGACGCATAATATCTGAACACAAACAGACAGAATGGGACAACACATGCCGACAACTAAACTACAGAGAAGGCCGCAAATTTTGGAATAAATTCAAGACACTTACAGGACAAAGACTACCAAAACCAACTACATTAGTCATCAACCACACCCAACGACAAATAACCGACAAAAAGCCGAGGCCTTCAGACAGACCCTTGAAACAATACACGACTTCCCAGAAAACGACCTTTTCGACGAAAACTTCCGACAGTTAGTAGAACAACAAATACCGGAAATCCTAACAACAGCGACAGTACCGACTGAGAAAGAGACAGAACTGACAAAAGAAATTACAGACATGGAAATACTAACAGCAATTTGCTCTGGAAGAAACTCGGCCCCCGGTCCTGATGGAATAAGCAGAATGCATCTCAAGAAAAAGCCCGCTAGATGTACTAATACCTACCATGACCTTACTATTCAACTACTGCATGACTTACGAAACGATACCGGACTCATGGAAAAAAGCAAAAATAATTATGATCCCCAAACCAAACAAACCAACCACTGACCCCAACTCCTACAGACACATATCCCTCCTAAACGTAATCGGAAAAACCTATGACAGAATTATCACAGACAGACTACGAAAATACTTAGAAGAAAACTCCAAAATTCCAAACTTACAATCTGGTTTCCGACTACACTCAACCAACGACCCACTACTGAAACTGACAGCGCACATAACAAAAAGCAACAATAGGGGACATTGCACCTTAGCAGTGTTCCTAGACATTGAACGTGCTTTCGACAAAATCTGGCATGACGGACTGCTATACAAACTACATAAAATGGGAACACCAGACAAAATAATCCGAATCATCAAAACACAACTAGACAAAAGACAGTGTACAGTTTACTGCGACGACGCAACGTCTGACGCATTCACGCCAAAAGCTGGAGTAGCGCAAGGAGGGATATCCTCCACCCTGCTATACCTAGCCTATGCCTCTGACCCACCACCAGTAGAAACACAGGACGAAGACGTAGAAATGTTCGCCGACGATACTGCATACTGGTGCTCCGCCCCCAACACAAAATCTGCCAACAGACGAGCGTCTCGATACTTAGGACGTCTTCAAGACTGGATGAGTAAATGGCGTATCAAGCCAAACCCTGACAAAACACAGACAATACTATTCAGACACAGGAACCTAACTCAGAAAAGAACACAAAAAACAGAAGACATACAACTTACCCTGTGGAGACAACAGCTAAGACTGACCGACTGCGCGAAGTACTTAGGAATAAACATAGACAAATACCTCAACTGGAAAACGCACATCAGGGAAATACTAAACAAAATAAGGAAAAGACAAAACTTGATTCGACAGGTACAAGGACGCTTTTTCGGATGCAGCGACCAGACGAATCCACACCTACAAGACGTACATAAGACCACTCATAGAATATGCAGCGATACCGCTCGCAGGAATGACAAAGACCACAGCCAACAGACTATACGCGACTGAAAGACGACTACTGAGAAGCATACTGAAACTCCACTACAGAACTCCCTCAGAAGCTGTCTATGAAGCAGCAAAAATAACACCGCTACAGACAAGGCTGGCGATCCAAAGAGGGAAGTACGGATACAAGATAAAGAAAAACAGACAGGACATGGAAAACCTTATGACTGTAAAACCAAGAACAACTGCCAAACCAAAATACAAATACATATACCCACCAAGAATAATAGCCCTAAACGCGAAACATACCTTCCCAGAGACTGATGACGAAGAAAACGAACTTACGCAAAACGAACAACTACCTCCCCACCTCGACGTAAGACCGGGTCCAGCTGCACAACACCAACTATAAAACAAACATAGAAAAATAAAACAGAAGACCAAGCAACAACAAGACACAAAAAAGGAAGTAATGTAAATAACATAAAACAGTAGAAAAATAAAGATTGAATTAAATAAATAACACAAAAGTTGAGATGTAAATAGCTACAAAAATAACAGAAATGCCAAATTATAAAAAGAAAAACTATGTTACAATAAACTAGACAATATTAAAGTAGAATATAAATAGTTAATATTAGAAATTGTTAAATTAGATTTAAAAAAAAAAAAAATATTATTTGAACAAATAATGTAAAAATTTTGTAAAATGAATCAAACAATAAAAATGTATAAAAATTATAATGTAAACCCAGGCTGAAAAGAGCTCCTGCTCTCCACCAGCCCGCCGCCAACCTTCAGTTGGTGGAATGAAAAAAAAAAAAAAAAAAAAACTCCTGGGTTCAGTCAGTCGACTACTCACTCGACTTGGCAGGAGACGCCATGGCAGACACGGCTGCATCTGCCGACCCGTCGGCAGCTGAGGACGGACCAGATGGCGACGAACTCTACATTGAGGCGAGTCGTGAGCGAGACGGTTTCGTGACCCAGTTCGACCTGCGCGCTGATGGACGTCTCGATCCAATGGATATTGCCAACCCGCAACGGAAGTATCAGCTAACTTCTTGGTCGTTGTGGGTCATACATGCCGGCCTCAAGTATAGTTGGTCTCTCCATGCAGACCCTTTTGAGTGCCATTCAGCACTTAAATATTCAGGGAATGCGGACGTCAAAGTCATCCACGATGATGCTGCGGCCAAGGGGCACAAGCGCCCAGCGGCCCTAGCAACAATGCCATTGGTCTTCGCGGATGACTTCTGCTCGAAGAAACTCTTCCGCAAGCTGAATGGGAAGCAAAAACGGCTGCGCAGAAAGCAACAAACTGCAGCGACCACGGAGTGGAAGGTTACCGGCGGCAAGAACCCCGAAACCGAAGAAAATCTGCAGACTCTGGTGACAGATGCACCAGGCCTCCAAGCACCGGAGCTACCTGCTCCAGCCAGCCCTACCCAGCACGACACGGTGGAAATCCAAGCAGCCCCAGCGTCGCCCACGCCGTCGCATGAGGAGGATGCAGCACCAACCACGGAGCAGGGTCCTGTCCAAACCGTGGTGGCGGCTTACGAGGGAAACTGGGGCAGCCTGTATGTACAGCTTCTGTTGGCTACAGAGCTGCCTCTGTTTTGCTGGCCGGTCGAGGGAGGCCTGCAGATCCTGGCATCATGCCCCGCCGACCTGATGAGGGCCATCAGCCTGCTGAGCGAGCAGGACATAGGCTGCATCATGGTGCAGCCCAGCCCGCCGATCCAGCCGTCGCCTGTGGCCGTTTCAGCACTGCCGAGAGAGAAGGTTAGGAAGGCTGCCAAGAAGAGGCCTTCCCCGCCCGAACTCCGGCAGTGCTTTAACTGCCAGCACCATGGACACCAGGCGAGCGACTGCACCAAACAGCGAAGATGTGTCCGTTGTGGGGCGGACCACAAATTAGCTGACTGCTCCACGGCCAGAGAAGAAGCAATCTGCTGCAACTGCGGCCGAGGGCACGCGGCCTGCTTCTCTGGCTGTGAGAGCAAGAAGGCTCTTCGGGCAGGACGTCGCTCGAGAACAGCTGCGGAAACAAACCGCCGCCAAGAAGCCAGCTCAGGACAGCCTCCCCACAAACACAGACCGGCGGACAAGCCTGCGCGCGAGCTCCATACGAGGCCCGCAGCGCGCCGTCAAGACCAGCCGAAGACAACTCCTGGGTCCAGTAGGCAGCCACCCGGCCGCCGAGAAGGTCGACCTGCAGACCACTGCCACTGCCGTACCGGACCCAGCGACCAGCTCACGGTGGTGGTCACGCTGCTCACACAGCTGATCACCGCCCTAATGCCACGTCAAAACCAAGCAAACATCAGACAAAACTACAACTGACGACTTAAACAAAAAGACACGTCAAAAAAAGCAAAGTCGACAGCAGTCATAGGGTTCGCCCTGGCACTGCAACAACTTAATGGCGTAAGCCATACAGATGATGATGGAGCTGATGCTGGGTTCAGTCGGCAGCCACCCGGCCGCCGGGAAGATAGACCTGCCGACCACTGCCACTGCCGTACCGGACCCAGCGATCAGCTAACGGTGGTGGTGACGTTGCTCACGCAACTAATCACCGCCCTCATGCCAAGAACTTAAAAATCAGGACATAACAAAAAGCCAATTCAAAAAAGCAAACTCAGATAGCAGTCGTAGGTAACAACAAAATGGCGTAAGCCATCCCGATGACGCTGTGCTGTGCCATATTGCTATACACCCATTTTTTTCTGTTACTTCTAAACATGAATTTATCTGAGATATTATTGCCGATTGAAAGCAATACTTTTCCCATCCTCAGGTAAGATGATAGCGTTTTTAACATAGAATATTTCTGCTTGGAATCAAGAGTAGACACGTTTTATGCAGTTCAATACACGAGGCTATGTATTTAATTCATTTACTACTGACGGGAACACTTTAGTTTAAACTAATTTCATGATATTATTGAAGTTGTTTGTTTGAGAGGAATAAGCGCGTTGAAGTTTTCTCAGGATATTCCTTGATTCTACTGCTGTATTTCAAAAATAAAAGCAGAATGACCCTTTCAACACTAAGTTTAAACCATTTACTCTATGACAGCAATAGTTTCATGATGAATTCTATTAATTCAAAGGGGAAAAAAAACGAAACTTCCATCTCATATCACAACTACATACATGGCTGCGTCATGAATTGAATATTCGGCTTGAGCAGTGAATATCTGCTTCCAGAATCGGAAACTAAAAGTCGCTGAACTGGAATGAAGATATCGATTATGCAGCGGCTAAACCTTATCGATTAAAGTCCATCAGGGTTTTAAATCCAAACAATCGTATATTGTATTGGTTGTTCTAAATCGTAATAATTGGAACAAAGTATTT
The DNA here is from genome assembly GCA_031002005.1 of Vandiemenella viatica. Classification (NCBI taxonomy): domain Eukaryota; kingdom Metazoa; phylum Arthropoda; class Insecta; order Orthoptera; family Morabidae; genus Vandiemenella; species Vandiemenella viatica. Next base: position 7,157,853 of record JARYHS010005557.1, on the reverse strand, counting down.
ACAGGAAGCCGATTTCACGAAAATTATTCCACTCATCTTTCATTAATCGAGAAACATTTCGACTTTATTAAAAAAAAAAAAAGTTTGGCGAAATCTAGCGATATCTCACCAAAGGGGAGGGGAAGGGGGGAGTCAACGGAAATATCACATGAGGTTTTGAAATTTCATATTCTTGAAAAATGGTAGAGCAAAAAAAGTACAAATGACGGGAAAGTCGATTTTAGGAGGGTGTGTGGTCTAAAAGCCGACCTTAGGGGGGGGGGGGAGGGGGATATCCGCACTTGGAAACATGAGCCCTAAAAAAAAAGGTCACAAAAAGTTACGAGGTCCATTACGATTTTACTCGACAGTGTCTATACTGCAATTTTTCAAATATAGGTTACAATCCTGAAATACATCTATGGGTAACCTGCACCTCAACAAGTTACCACATGAAATCAGAGTCGTTCTCAAACTGCCTGTAATGTTTTCCAGTGCTAACGAAAAAGGCAAATTGTTTCCCATTATTAATAGTTTTTCTGTGGCTCTTTCACATTCTTTTGGTTCTGGCTTTACGCCTTGTAGACGTCAAGGTCATTAGAGGTGGTAGAGGACTTGAGGAACGGGAAGGATTTCGGCCCTAGCCTTTTGAAGAAACCATCCTTGCATTCACCTGCAGTGATTTGGGGAAACTACAAAAAACTAAAATCTGGATGTCTCGAAAGGGGATTCGAACTCGTGTCCTCCCAAATCCGAGAATAGAGCGTTACCACTCACACACCACACTCTGTCCTATTAATTTCGTAACAATTCAAATGAATTCTCTATTCAAGATCCGTTCTGAAAAACAGTACGGGATGATACATCGGCCAGTGAAGGCAAAAATAAGCTGAATTAGATCATGGCGATTTTAGTTAATATATTTGACCATCACCGATGTACGGCTTCATTACCCTCGGCAAGAATATGCCAGCAATGTTTTGCCTATTTTAATCCTCACGGCAAAATGCTAGTAAGAAGTCTGCAAAGAGCGTCGGAACAGCTAGCTACCAGAATAGTCAGACGTGATACCATATGCCTAGACCGGTGCAAAATTTATAGCGGTAAAACTGTAATTCCGAAATTAAAATCTTTATATGTATTTCCTTACGAATTCTGTATCAATGGGAGGACTTCATAATATTTTCGGTGTGTGATGTATTTTTTAAATGCTGTCATCGAAAAATACGTAAAACTTCTGCAGAAAATTGAATTCGTATTACCGCAACTTTATGTATACACAATTTTTTAATTCAACAAATACCACACAGTACTGAAGAGAAATGCATGTAGGAAAGAAAATGTGTTGTTGGGTATCGAACTCCTGACCTGTGTCCTGATAGTGCCTAATATTCCCCCTGCTGCTGTACACTCTGCGTGTCAAGTATTACCATCTACAGTATAAAATAAACGGCATTATGATGACGTGTTACTATATTATGCATCCAGTTAGTTCGAACCCATCTTCTAACTGGAAGTTTCGAGATTAGGTACAAAGTTTCGCGTGATTACTTTGGAATAACGACGCTTGAAACGAAACTAAGACACAAATCGCAGCTACTAACCATGGAAAAAAGAAATACATGGAGACGACGCAAGGGACCTTCACCACGCATTGAAGTGACGCCGGGCGGAGAGGAGTGGGGAGGCGTGGCCGCCGTATTACCTTTCCATACAGACACAGGGAATATGAGCAAAAACCTCAAGGGGACCTTAGGATAAACGTGACGCCGCAATCTGCTGATGGATTATTATGTAACCCGCTGAGACAAATAAAAAATGAAGAATAAAATATTTTGATATCCTGCTTAGTTTTCGAGATATTCTGTCTCAAATGTGAAATGTTTTTGGTTCAAATTCAGAAGAAACAATTGGTCAAAGTAAATTTTCTTATGGATTCTTATTTAAAAAGACGAGACAAATAAAAAATAAACGATAAAAATTTTCGACATCTTGCCTAGCTCTCGAGGTATACTGTCTAAAAAGTGAGTTGAAATACAGAAGCAAAATTTCACAAAAAGTGAAATTTGATGATGGATTCTTATGTAACACATTGAAAATAAAGAATAACATTTCTTGATATCTCACTTAGTTTTCGGGATATACTGTCTCCAAATAGCAATTGTATGGATAGGTAATATGGCTGCCGCCGCGCATGCGCAGTATCAGCCGAGAGTTTAGAGGCGGCGTCACAGAATAAGCGGTATTTCATATCCATATATTTCTTTCCTCCATGCTACTAACACAGACATGGTATCCCTGGCCGTGTGTTAGTATTGGTGTGCTCGGCTGTTTGCCCTGAATGCTGACCACCTGTTGCTCTCCTAATAAACTAATCTTGTGTTTTATCTTAAACTGTATGTTGATCATGTTTTTAAGAAGTATCATGGATAGTAGACATTATTTGTTGTGGTTATTGACATTCTTGTAAGCCGTCCTTTGTATGGAACTGTCCCATACGGGCTTCGCTTCCACTGTAATCTTCATCTAGCGAGACATGCATTTCTCTGAAGTCACTGTCCATTTTCTAAAACCAGCCACCGGTTCGCTTTCTCTTAACACTTTCGAATTCTAACTCGGATGATAGAGCTGTGTGTAGAGAACTCACGTTATTATTAGATTACGTTTTTTATGTTGTTGATTGCGTGTAATGAAGCTCCGTGTGTTTTTCCTGCGTTTGCGAGGGCGTATCCAGTGAGGAGCAGGGAGGGGGGGGAGTGATCTGCTCCCACCCCCCAGAAGAAAAATCAAGTTGCCTCAGTACGCTACGACGAGTGAAGAACTGGCTCAGGAGCACTATGAGAGAGTAAAAACTGACAAACAATTTTAGTAAAAAATGTTCTGAGAATCCGAGACGATTAATGTTTACATAAAAAACTATAACTGAGTTACGCTCTTAACTACATAATATATCCTTAGATTAAGTGGTTGTATTACTATGTTAATCTATAATAAAATAGTTTCCTCAATAGGTTTGAGTTTTATTCTGTAAGAAATCGTCATGTTCCAGCCCCCACCCCACTTCCTAAACACAAATACGAGTTACCCCCTTCCCCCCCCCCCAGTTAAAACCTTGCCCCCGCCTAGTTCTGAGCCTGGATACGCCCTTAACCGTTGGTCTATTTTGGAAAATAGGTCACATGGATAGAATATGCAGTTTACAATCTGTGCGAGTAGAACCTGCTGAGATTCAGTTAACAACAGTTGGCAACACGGTTTCACATCGCCCTGCCAGAATTGCAGGTATTCCCGTGTCGCCTTATAGGGGACATCTTTTTAAAATTTTTAAAAATTATATTGCATTACTCTGAAATTTACTTTTTCAATCGGCATTACAACTTCACATAACTAAAATCCTAAATACATCACTAAGCAAATACACAGACGGAAAAAAAAATCCCAACACCAAGAAAAAATTATTGTAGAGTAATGAAATTTGGACAATGCATTTGTCAAGTTAACATGTTTAATTGATTAAATTTTCTAGATCACAGGTTAATTTAAGCTCAAGAAAATGCATTTCAAATGTGAAATACTGTTAAATTAATAGCCGGTGTAACCTCCAGAATTTTGAATGCAAGCCTGCAAACGTGAATGCATTGTGTCATACAGGTTTCGAATGTCACTTTGTGGTATGGAGTTCCATGCTTGTTGTACTTGTGCTGTCAATACTGGGACGGTCAGTGCTGGCTGTGGATGATGCTGGAGTTGTCGTCCAATGATATCCCATACGTGTTCAATTGGAGACAGATCTGGTGATCTCGCAGGCCAAGGTAACATGTCGACACTCTGTAGAGCACGTTGCGAGACAACAGCGGTATGAGGGCGAGCGTTATCCTGTTGAAAAACTCCCCCTTGAATGCTGTTCATGAATGGCAGCACTACAGGTTGAATTACCAGACTGACGTACAAATTTGCAGTCAGTGTGTTTGGTATAACCACAAGAGTGCTCCTGCTGTCATAGGAAATTGCTCCCCAGACCATGACTCCAGGTGTAGGTCCAGTGTGTCTAGGCCGCAGACAGTTTGGTTGCAGGCGTTCCCCTGGCCTCCTTCTGACCAACACTCGGCCATCACTGGCACCAAGGCAGAACCTGCTTTCATCAGAAAACACAACAGATCTCCACTCCGTCCTCCAATGAGCTCTGGCTTGACACCACTGGAGTCGCAAACGGCGATGGCTTGTAGTCAGTGGAATGCACGCTACAGGGCGCCTGGCTCGGAGCTGTCCTTGAAGTAACCGATTTCTAACAGTTCGTTGTGTCACTGTGGTACCAACTGCAGCTCGAATTTCTGCCGCAGACGCAGTACGATGCGCCACAGCTGTACGCCGAATACGGCGGTCTTCCCTCTCAGTAGTGCCACGTGGCCTCCCGGAACCCGGTCTTCTTGAGGCAGTACCATCCCTTGACCACTGCACCCAACAATCATGCACAGTGGATACATTCCGGCCAAGTCTTTCTGCAATATCGCGAAAAGAAAATCCACCTTCTCGTAGCCCTATTACACGACCTCGTTCAAACTCGGTGAGCTGTTGATAATGGCTTCTTCGTCTTCTTAAAGGCATTCTTGGCTAACATCAACTCACTATGTCAAATCTCAGCGGTAAATAACGTTCACAAACTTTACAGCGCGTATTTAAAGCAAACCTGATTTGCAAGCTCTGAGTAGCGCTACTAGCGCCACACTTATGCGCGAAGCGCGAAATTTGAATCGATGTCATCTTTCAGATGTATAAACACGCCTACCAAATTTCGTTTATCTAACACAAGTCTTTCTTGGTGTTGGGATTTTTTTTCCGTCTGTGTATTTCAAGTTTAATAACGGACAAATAATTTCCATTCTATTAAGAGCTTTTAGAAATACAGCATCTGCTCAAATATTTGGGCTCACTTTCATCTGAAACGAATGTTTTCTGTTTATAGTGTTGTGATACATTAATATTAATTTTAAAGTGGTCATACAAATCAGTTTGCAAGTACAGAAACCATAATTTGTCTTCCTCTTAGTTTCTTATTATTTTTCGGTCCCCCCATTGCAGACCTCAGAAAACAGTTAAAAGCAGAAACAGATCAGCACTGTTTGGCATTTGTGCTTAAGCAGCGGCCCGCGATTGTGTTAGCAATTGGTAGCCCTGCGGCTGTTCCGGTCCCTGCCTTTCTCCCCCAGAGGCAGCCTCAATCTGTTTGCGTATTTTCGTTCAATATTTTCAAAGTTATTCTGGACCTATAACCACTTTGATGTCTGGAAATTTCATAGTTTAAAATACATCATCTCTATCGTCGTCGAAATTAAAGAAAATTAGTCTTTACTGATGGTCAGCGTCATGGCTGTTCCGTTTAGTGTGCTCACTCCCCGTTAGAGGCTCACCGGGTTTAACTGGAAACAAAGTAATGGCGCATTCGCTGAGTTATTTGTATTTTGACGAATACAAAACTTGTAAAAAATGAAAAATGTTTGTTAAAAATAACAAAAACACAAAAACATTTATTGATGACAATGATACGGTGTACACCTTGTCGAAAAATAAAACAGCTTTATATCAAATAAGTGAACCTACATAATGTAAAAATATAGGCAATACTGCAATAAATCATATTTAGGATATTTTTTAATGCCAAACTATGCGGGATGAAGTGAAAGGTGAAGAAAGTAATTTTACGTAACGCGTGTGAAATCAATTTTAACACCACCTCATTTGATAACTCGATTACTAATTAACCTGAAATAAAAAAATAAAAAAATACGCGTGTGATGGTTTTGGAACGTTGTTTCTCTTGTAATATAGGAGCAATGATGCGGATAATTCATTTGGATTAACCAGCGAAGCAGTAACTGTTATTGAAATAGGCAACGCTACAGAACTGTTAATATTTCGCTACGTTAATATTGCCACTATATACTCAGGGCGACATTTTAACTGTTGTGTCCTCTGGATTTCGCCAAAATCAAATGGAGTCGTGTTTCTTTCCTTCGCCTAAGGAGCTGTTTAAACGAGGCGCTACTTTAAATGTCAGACGAGCATGCTGGCTGAGAGATAACATTTCGGAGGACGCGGGTTCGAAACCAAGATTCCCACTTCTCATAATTCCCTGGAATCGCTCCAAGTGAATGCCGCCATGGATCATTTAAAAAAGGACATGGACAAATTCGTTTCCCATAGTCCTTACTTGGCTCTAATGACCTCGACGTCGACGAGACCTAAGTCCATAAAAAGGTACACATTGCTCTGTGTATTGACCAAGTTATTATATTTTCTGATTCCGGAAAATTAGCTAATGGTATAGTCACAGGCTGCATATGTGATTGAATTCTAGGAAAATATCTTTTGAGAGATATTTTGCATTCGATGCTTTGCTTCAATACCTCCATCACGAATCAGTTACAGAAAACTGCTGCAGTATTTGCATGTCACGTATCTTCCCTACTGCAACAGACGACAACAGCGTTTTTTTTTTTTTTTTTTTTTTTGTTTTTTTTTTTTCACCTCGTCGGCATCGAGATTATCAGAGGCGGGAGAGGACTGGTGGCAATAGACGGGGAGCAATTCAGCCATGGCCTTTTGAAGGAAACATCCCGGCATTCACCTGGAGTAATCTGGCGAAACAGTACAAAACCCAATTCTGGATGCCCGGATCGGGATCCGAACCCGCGTCTTCTAGAGTGCGATGCCAGAGCGTTACCGCTCACCCACCACGCTCGGTTTAAACAAATTCAGCTGTAGCGCTGTAATTGAATGCGCTGCGAGGTTCCTATGAGACGCTTTAGAGACTGGGGAGCGCGTGATAAGCCGTGTGTTGTCTCTGGTCACGTGACTTCAGACTCTCCTGTCACCATGCAAGTTGCATTCTGCTATAACTTCCTGAGACAAATCTTCTTTGCACCCTCTCCAACTCCTGTATTTGATACTAAAAATGTGGTCATATTCGAGCAATGGTCTGACCAAAGTTTTGTAACCCAATTCCTTCACTTCTCTCGTACATCCCCTCATCACTCTCTCCAACAAGTGCAGAACTTTGAAACCTTTTCCTACCACCTGTCCTATGTGTCCTGCCCAGTTAAGTTTGTTATCAAAAGTAATGCAAAGATATTTACATTTCAAGTCTTCAGCAAGCAATTCTTTCCCCACCTTATAATCAATCTTTAGTTTTTTATGTGTGTATCTAATAAGCTGACTCTTCTTTCTATTTATCTTCATCCTATGTTTACCAGCCCAACTGGGCCACACATTCAAGAGGTCGCCAGTTCGAATCCCCGTCCGGCCATAAAGCTTTGGGTTTTTCATGGTTTTCGCAAATCACTCCACATAGGATGGTTTCTTCAAAAAGGCCAATGCCGAATCCCTTCCCGTTGCTTAACACCGTTGCTTTCTCTCCTCTAATGACTCGGACAAAATTTGAAGTAAAAATAAAAACTCGTTTACTTCTCTCCGTTATGAACACTGCGGCAGGTTCTCATTGGGAACGTACATAAACTACGTGGCACCGTTTTGGACTGCTGTGAAACCCCCCCCCCCACCTCCCATTTCCACGTAGCCTGAGAGAACGTATGCTCTACCCGCTCACTCCCCCCCCCCTTCCGCCTGCGTGGCATGTAGCTGTTCTCCCTATTTTTTTCTCTTGTCATACTATCATAAATTACATACAGGGATAGTTACATGACGGAAATAAATATTCGCATGTTGTGTGTTCTGTACCTTATTTTAACTATAACAAATATGAATTGGCTCGGAATCTCCACCACCCCTCCCCCACGGATCTTCCTACCCAATCCCTCCCCACCCCCCTATACCGATCCACGTAGTTTATGGACGCTCCACCGCTGCACTCGCCGCTAACAAGTCCAGTCAATCATCTTCTTTATTTTCAGTGGAGTGTCAGCTGATAGTATCACACCACTAGTGCCGTTACATTCTGCTTCGTGGAAAAATACTGCGCATCTGTCGGTATATATGCTGATCGTTACCTAGTGCACATCTTAGATGTGATTTACACAACGATCTGTATTATTGCAATTATTTTTATATTTTTTAAATTATTACGTTGGCTCTTAACAATATGTAGCTATTGTTTCGTAGATCAGACAGTTTCTCCTCATAAAACAAAATCTATTTAAAAAATGCGCGTTGCTTCCTTTTTGTGGTAATCGTTGACAAGGTGTTAAATTAGTTAGGAGAGCGTTCCGTTCCACGAATTTCATATTTTATCAGAAATAAACTGTCCGCAATCTTTGTGCTTAGATTAAAGTATAAATTTAAAAAAGTATCATACTTTATAATATAGTTGGCAACCCTGCTGTCGGTGGTATACTATGTGTCCGCTGACAACGGAAGTTTAATTTTCTCGCGTCTAACTTTCATATATATATTATCTTCTCGACTTTACAAATCGAGTCTTACACCTATGATCTCAACTGAGATCACCACAAAAACCAAATTTCAACTTGAACGCAATTTCAAGTTCAATCACTCTCCTAAAGGGGAATAATCGCAAATAATAATAATAATAATATATATAATTGCTTAACGTCTCTTAACAGCGAGGTCTTTAGAGACGGGAAAGGATAGGGGGGGGGGGGGCAAGGAATGGGAAGGAATTCGGCCATGGCCTTTTGAAGGAGGCATCCCGGCATCCTAACTTTCTCCTAACCCTTTTCTATAAATAAATAAACACTTTAAAATCATAATCAATGAAAAGATATTTCGGTGTGATTGATTTCATATCTCGATCTCTGCGTAATGTTATTCATAACTGCAAAACATATGCTGTGTTGTTAATTTTGTAGAGTCTTCAAAAAATCATTATTGAACTTAACTTTATCATTCAAAAACTTCATTCAATTTATCATGCTACCATTATTTTAATACGAAAGAAATTTGTTGTACAGTACAACGCACTTATGTAACTCAAGTGTCCAATGAATCAACGGGGGGGAACCCCCGGGATCTCTGCCAGTGTAGTTCCCGCGTCTGCCGCCAGAGCACTCGCTTGCTGTGCTTGTCGTCATTGTCTCGTGTCGCGTGCTGGGACAGCTGATAATCTGGTGAGTTCACACTGGCTTAACGTATTTTATGTTCAACATGCGCGTATTAGCCGGATATCTAAAATAATGTGACGTCACACAAAACTTCGACACAAAATATTATTATTCCCAGCCGTTGTGATTGCGTATTTTGTTATTTTCTTTGCGAGTTGTGTTGTGATTTTGTCCAGTGCCGACTTTTTGGATTCCATCACTGGTGATGGCGGAATGCTTCCATATGGATTCTCACTTTGCTTTGTCTGTCACAACCTCATAACTTGTGAACTGTTTCACTCAGAAATTTTCAGTTGCTCGTTGTTGTAGTTGTTACTAGATAGTAATGTAAAATTTCGTGAAATCACGAGGTATGAAAATTATCGTAATTTGTTTAGTGGCGGCTGTATAAAATATTTCCTTCTGATATGCTTCATATGGATCAAATGAATGCTGACCGGGCGACCAATGTCAATATGTTTTTTTCGTTTTTTTGTTTTTGTTTTTTTTTTATGTTTTGAGACAGCTTATAGCGAAGAAACATATAAATATACCTACCTCTACTTCATTCCCGAAGGAAAATTTCCGGTAGTATCATTTTCGCAAAATAACTAAATGTGTGAATTTCTACAAATTTGATATTTTAGCAATCATTTTTTTGTATCAAGAAAAAACGTATCAGTCTGTAGATAATTTCATGAATGGACCAAGAGTTTTAATTTTTCAAAATTTATCTAACGCCCCATAATTTTTTTGAAGTGAATTCTTTTTCTATTATTTTGTTACACAATCACCAGCATTTGTGAAACATTTTGAACTAGTGCATCAGTAAAATAATTATATAGACCTAATATATTGTTAACTCATCCTACAAATTATAGGAACATACACCTGCGCCTACAACAAGGGAGCGTCCGTAAACCACGTGGTTCCATTTCGGCCTCCTGTGAACCCCCCCCCCCTCCTCACGTAGCCCAACGTGGCTTTTCTCACAACCCCCTCCCCCCCCCCCCTCCACACGTTGCACGTATTTTCCCCATTGATTCCAGAAGACATTTTGTACCGTTTTGTCCTGTCAGACTATCGTAAATTATATATGGAGATAATTAAATGACGGAAATATATATCCACATGCTGTTGTGTCTCCTGTACCTCATTTTAACTGTGAAAAAGAATATGAATGGAAAGCAACGCCGCCCCTTTCACACCGACTGGAAACGTATTTAGTGAATATTCTGGAAATACCAGATTTTTTCCCTGGCTGAAATACTCTTTTTTATTTGTTTACAGAAGATTTGGCTTATCGCTGATAGTGTTAAACAGTTGGACTGCGGTATCCATTTAATGTGTACATATTTTACTAGTGTATTTTTTGCTATGGTATCCTCAATTGAATTATACTTAAATCTCTCATATTTGTGTGCGGGCCACCTTTCACACCCCGCGAATCGCTGCTCTGTATTATTTAAAATACATCTGCGCAAATCGTGTGATGAACTCTTTTTTAAAAATCACTTTTTTCTTATTAGTGAATTCAGTGTAATATACAGCGTGTGTTAACCCTGGCCGCTAGGGAGCGTGCATAAACCACGTAGCTCCATTTTGCCCTCCTGTGAACCCCCCTCCCCCCACGTAGCCCTACGTAGCTGTAGCTTTTGCCTCCACCCCCTCCCCTCCCCCATGTAGCACGTAGCTTTTTTTCTTTTTGATTCCAGAAGACATTTTGTACTGTTTTCTCTTGTCAGACTATTGTAAATTACATGCAGAGATAATTAACTGAGGGAAATAAATGTATACATGCTGTTGTGAGTTCTGTTCCTCATTTTAACTATGAAAATTGTTATGAAACGAAAGCTACGTGGCCTGGCTCGGACCCCCCCTCCCCCCACGTAGCCCAGCGTAGCCTTCCAGCCAACCCCTCCCCCCCCCCCTGGCCCGAGCCACGTAGTTTGTGCACAGTCCCCTAGTTCCAGTTTAACCTTTGTGTTGATGTCTCACTGTTGTGGTTGTTCTTACAGTTTTCGCCACACATTGTAGCTACCTCGCCTCAACAGTGGTGATCGCATCCAGTACATTCCAGTATATTCCAGCTGTTTTTTTTTGTCCGTTTTGTATTCCAACTCGTGTGTTCTAACTGGTGTTTTTAGTTGCGTGTTCATTGATTTATATTTGTCGATGCTGTGTTTTAGAGTGTCCTCTTTCTCTACGTGATTAGTTATATTTATTATTGTGTTAGCTGTTTACTTGTAACCGATACATTATTCCGCAGTAGTTTTCCCGTAACGTAACGTGAGCTTAGTATTATCACCAATCAGGTCACTGGTAACACTAAGTTTCGGGTAACGCTGCAATAATGGAGCGTCCATAAACTACGTGGTTCCGTCTAGGAGAGAGGGGTTCACTGGGCAGCGTGAGGGGCGGGGGGGGGGGGGTTCAGAACCAGGCCAGGTAGCTTTCCATTAATATTCTTTTTCACAGTTAAAATGAGGTACAGGAGACACAACAGCATGTGGATATATATTTCCGTCATTTAATTATCTCCATATATAATTTACGATAGTCTGACAGGACAAAACGGTACAAAATGTCTTCTGGAATCAATAGGGAAAAGAAGCTACGTGCTACGCTGGGGTGGGGGGCGGGGAGGAGGTAGAGGCAAAAGCAACTTCAGGCTAAGTGGTGGTGGCGGGGGGGATTGGGGGTGGCAGGTGGTTCACAGCAGACCTAAATGAATCCACGTGGTTTATGGACGCTCCCTAAGGGACAACTGTCGCTTTCGTGTGGAATTTGGCATACACGATGGTGACGTCATACCTTTACAGATAACGTCCGTACTAAAAGAATAAGAAATTTATCTTACATGTACTGCCACCCACCCGTATGCGATAGCGTAGGCAATGCAGTAGCGGCCGTTTCTAATCAGATTTTGTCTTTGACGATACCAATAAATCAAAGTAAGTATTTTACTTTTTTGCTTATGGATTTACGCCTCGTCTACGTTGAGGTAATTAGAGGCGGAAAAGGAATAGGGGAAGGAATGGGAAGGAATTCCACCATGACCATTTGACCAATGATTTGAGGAAACCATGGAAAAAACAAATCTGTATGGGCGGAGTGGGACTGGAACTCTCGTCCTCCCGAATGCGAGGACAATGAAATTAAATCTACCGAGCGTGATGGTGTAACGGTGGTGTAGCGTTCTGGCCTCGCATTCGGGGGGACGGCGGTTCGAATCCCCGTCCGGGCATCCAGATTTGGGTTTTCCATGTATTCCCAAATCACTCCAGGCAAATGCCGGGATGCTTCCTTCAAAAGGCCATGGCCGAATTCCTTCCCATTCCTTGCCGTATAGAAAGAAGGTCGTGTGCAGTGGTCGCGTGACAGTGTCTTTACCTATCTCGGAATTAGTCGGCCATATTCGGCCAAATACGTACGACCCATCTCATTGCAATGGGGTAAGTCCGTCACTCAGTCGTATAGCAGGTCGTGTCCATTGGACGCGTTGCCTGTCTCGGAATTAGTCGACCATATTCTGCCGAATACGTCCGACTAATCCCATTTCATTGGGTACGGTCCGTCACTCGGTCGTATAGCAGGTCGTGTCCATTGGACGCTCTTTCGGGATTAGTCGACCATATTCGGCCGAATACGTCCGACTAATCCCATTTCAATTGGGTAGGTCCGTCACTCGGTCGTATAGCAGGTCGTGTCCATTGGACGCGTTGCCTCTACCTGTCTCGGGATTAGTCGACCATATTCGGCCGAATACTTCCGACTAATCCCACTTCAATTGGGTAGGTCCGTCACTCGGTCGTATAGCAGGTCGTGTCCATTGGACGCGTGTCAATGCCGTTACCTGTCTCGGGATAAGTCGACCATATTCGGCCGAATACTTCCGACTAATCCCATTTCAATTGGGTAGGTCCGTCACTCGTTCATATAGCAGGTCGTGTCCATTGGACGCGTGGTAATGCCTTTAACTGTCTCGGACTTAGTCGACCATATTCGGCCGAATACGTCCGACTAATCCCATTTCAATGGGGTAGGTCCGTCACTCGGTCGTATGGCAGGTCGTGTCCATTGGACGCGTGTCAATGCCGTTACCTGTCTCGGGATAAGTCGACCATATTCGGCCGAATACTTCCGACTAATCCCATTTCAATTGGGTAGGTCCGTCACTCGGTCGTATAGCAGGTCGTGTCCATTGGACGCGTGTCAATGCCTTTACCTGTCTCGGGATTAGTTGACCATATTCGGCCGAATACTTCCGACTAATCCCATTTCAATTGGGTAGGTCCGTCACTCGGTCGTATAGCAGGTCGTGTCCATTGGACGCGTGTCAATGCCTTTACCTGTCTCGGGATTAGTCCACCATATTCGGCCGAATACTTCCGACTAATCCCATTTCAATGGGGTAGGTCCGTCACTCGGTCGTATGGCAGGTCGTGTCCATTGGACGCGTGTCAATGCCGTTACCTGTCTCGGGATAAGTCGACCATATTCGGCCGAATACTTCCGACTAATCCCATTTCAATTGGGTAGGTCCGTCACTCGGTCGTATAGCAGGTCGTGTCCATTCGACGCGTGTCAATGCCTTTACCTGTCTCTGGATTAGTCGTTCATATTCGGCCGAACAGTCGGTCAGATGGATTTGGTCCCAGCGGACGACCAGCGCACTACGTAGCGGCGGATTGTTACAATTGCCGTGGAATGGTCTGGCGTTCGTCTCTGATTGGCTGCTCATTATAATGGCAAACCTCACTGGTAGAGAGACACGTAACCTCGAAAGCACTTCAGATGAAGAAAAAAATTCCGTTTACTGGACTGATTCAGTATACTGGTTTGAATTCATGTTATGATACGAGATGCAATTAAGCACAGTCACTTGTATTTGTTTTAAGAAACTCATATTAGCTACCGCTTAAGTCGTTTTTAATAACAGAACACCGTGAATATCGAATTACATTTACTGCTCTGAAACGCTAGGAACGCAGAAGGTATGTCCTATGATTGGAACTTGTGTGTTTACTAACCAATCACTGACTAAGGAAAACGAATCGATCGAAGTAGTTCAAAAATTTCGTGGCCTGTTCTTACATGCGAGATTCGTTTAGAACAGCGGTTCCCAGAGTCTATCTAATATCGGAATGGGAAGTGTTGTATGACCTCGATACGCTATCGACTATCCTATCCTACGAAAAGGCGAATTTTCGTACAAAAGATATACTCTCAACAAAAAGAAGAATTAACACATAAAGCAACAAACATTTTACAGACCGGGATGCGGCTACCTCATCAAGTTGACTGCTGAAATTCCACGATTAGAAGTAACGCGATCAACATATTAAGATGCAACTGGTCTGCCAAGTCGCTTTTTAGTGGAAACCACCTGCAGATCCGATTTTAGTGGTTGATTGATAGGTTTATCATTATATTTTACTGCACCGAAATATATGTAAATGTGGAAGATTGGGAGCCGGAAAACACAATGGTAAACTGACTAGTCAATCACTAAAATACGTTTTGTAGGCGTTTTCCACCAAGATATGACTTGGCACATCAGTGGCATTTTAATTTGCAAATCCAGTTTTAACTAGTCCTAGAATTTCAGCCGTCAACTCGATGAGGTTCTGTTTAGCCACTTCCCGCTATATTACAAAGATAATAAAAAACTTTTAATTGTTTTAAAAACACGACTTAACAATCATTCAGATTTCTGGCACTGGTGTTTAGTGTTTACTGATGAGGGCATCTATATCAGGGTTAACACTGGTTAATTTTAACCTTAAGTCACTTTCTATACATAGTTTATTTCTGTATTTGTTTTTCAAAAACAATAAGATATATTTTTATGGCAAAAACACATGCCGCGATCCAACAGTGCGTCACGACCCATAGATTGGGAACCGCTGGACTTCAGATCATGAATTGTGGACGGAATACATTGTGTATCGTGAGATTGTTATGAATCCTGTGACTTGCTGGGTCATGGACAGATAGCAATATTCGCTCTTCCTGTTTCAGTATGGTGGTTAATTCATTTGGTTTGGTATAAATTGTTCCAACATCTCGTTACTCACATTGTATGATCCGCGTTATATGACTCTTAAAAACATGCAAATTTCAAAACAATACACTTCGAAGAAAGATACTAAATAAAGGACGACCATGTGTGAAGTTAACTACATTTCCTTACAAGATGCTGGAATTTTCTGTAATCTCGTCAACAGGCCGCCAAGAATCAAACATTTAGTGTATTTATTTAGAGAATAAACACAGAGATTACACATATTAATAAGTTATTAAATGCGGAACACTGGTATTCCTGCCCTGCAACACTTTTTATTCAGTGCTGAGCCATAGATTCTACCTGTCAAGTTTGATCAAAATGCGGAATACGTCCTGAACATCTTAGAAGTATTTTTAACAAAAGTGTTTTAAACATTAGTTCGAAGGTCACTGAAAACAAAATGCTGGGATCCAATAACTACTTGTATCGAGAAATCCTATTTTCTGGAGTATGTATTCCACCTCATTTTTCAATTTGAAGACACAGTTCTGAGAGTTACAGCAAAACCATTGGTTGGAGACTTTTAACAACAGTAAATACGGGGTACACGTCAGTATTCGTCGCACTGCAGTTCTAATTGACATTTCTCTCTTGTTTATCTTTACAATTTGATTTTCTTCGAAAATTTTCGGAGGTTTGGATGGATTTTATAGTTATAAACTCCCCAGAAGTTACAGCTTATATTTCGGAATTATGTGATGGGAAATTTCCTTTGCAGCATATGATGCTGTTATCAACCTGTGCTGTCAATATTCACTATAATAACATCCATTTCCTTATGTGTGGTGCTGACTGACACAGTGTTGTCTGTTGTTAGTCTGTTTTACGTAAAACAGGTGGCTGCTCACATTACAGGAAACCCGGCCGACTTAACGTGCCCCATCGGACAAATTTTGGCTTCTCATTTCGCTTGGTCCTTTCATCCTGGTAACATGTCGTTCAATACGGGTTATCTAACCAAACTGTGGTTGCTGGCTTCTATTGGCAACCAAAGGAAGCATTGTGCAGCTGCAGTTTTTCTTACTGTGTGTACGTTGGTAATGAGGATACTCTACAATCAGTATACACCTGACTAAAGTCCGTAATCACTGTCACCGCAGGATGGGATTCCTGATGATGGCTCTAAAAAGAAATTTTTTTATGAATCATTTCATTAGTGACTTTTTCCAGCTCTATCAAAGTTCAAAATATACAGTGTCATCCGCTAAGAAGATTATCGGTTGAAAAAGTGACACAATTTTAACTTTTACTAGGGACACCTTTGACCTCGAACGCTCGGAACCGCACGAAAACAGTGGTGTGTGTCATTTCCATGGAGAACTCCGGACTCAATAAGTATGCGAACATGTAACAAGTGAAAGGAGCCTATTGAAGTGTGATTGCTGGTCAGGTCATACAGATCGTACTCTTTTAGATGCAACTTTTCCAAACAAAGATGTTATGCCGAAGATATTGCCACCGAAAACAACAAAATATTTCCAACCCCTTGATATTTACTTCTTTCGACAGTAAAACCTCTATACAGTCAAACCTCGTTAGTACGAACCTCGGTAAAACGAATTCCTCGATAAGACGAATTTTTTAAAATCCCCTTGAAACTTCCATAAAGGTCAATGCTAAAAACACCTCTATACAAAGCAGTAATTAGGTTAAAAACCTCGATAAGACGAATTTGTTTGTGACATGGGCTAGGACTGATTAACCTCTATACAACGAATATTCTTAGCACAAGACCTCTACAAGACGAATGTTACCTCTTTAAGACGAATTTCTTATGATCTTAACCTCCATAGTGCGTAGTTTTCAAAACAAACAGAAGCGTGTCTTAACATGAAACTCCCCACCCTACCCTCTTCCTTCATCAGTCATTGTTTGGCACGTGCCTTTGCAGTGTTGAGTAACCCTTCCGGCTGTGTTTTTAAGTGTCCCTTCCGGCTGTGTTTTAAGACTGACCGTTGTGCGTATCTTTATTGTAATGAACAGTAATGGCAGGGAAAAAGTCAAAAACGGCGCTAACAGTAGAGTTCAAGCGTAAAGTTTTGAAGCATGTGGAAGAAAACCCGTTGAAGAAGAAAATCACCATTGCTAAGGAGTTTAACATCCCTTCAACAACGTTAGCAACGATTATAAAGAATAGAGACAAGTACGATGAAGCAAGTGGACTTTCTAAGTTTTGCAAACGCGCAAAGACCGGTGAATTTCAGGAAGTAGACAAAGCCACTTTAAAGTGGTTAAAGCAGTGCCGCGATAAAAATTTGTCAATCGGAGGCCCTATTCTCCAAGAAAAGGCACAGCAGTTTGCTGTACAATTGGGACACCCTGATTTTCGTGCCAGTAATGGCTGGCTGGAAAAATTTAAAAAAAGGAATGATATTGTTTTTAAAAATGTGTGTGGTGAATGTGCGTCTGTGGACAGTACAGTATGCGATGATTGGAAAGAAAAACTTGCTGACATTACTCAGGGTTACCACCCAGATGATATATATAATGCAGACGAGACCGGACTTTTTTTCAAGTGCCTACCAGATAAAACAATGACGTTTAAAGGAGACCCTTGCAATGGAGGCAAACACAGCAAAGACCGATTAACTGTGTTGCTTGGAGTCAACGCTTCGGGAAAAAATAAGCTCAAGCCTTTGGTTATTGGCAAGTCACAAAAACCTACATGTTTTAAAAATGTGAACAGTTTACCAACACTGTATAAGGCCAACTCAAAAGCGTGGATGAATGGTGATGAGTTCAGTGCATGGCTGAAAACTGTAAACACAGAAATGAAGAAGAAAAAGAAAAAGATCCTGCTGTTTATTGACAATTGTAGTGCACACGGAACTGTTCCAAACTTGTCAAACATCTCAGTCCAATTTCTTCCCCCAAACACCACATCAAAGCTCCAACCACTTGACCAGGGAATTATTAAAAATTTCAAAGTGAACTACAGAAAGGAGGTTGTTCGGCAGTTTTTGACAGATATGGATCAAGACGTACCGACTAAAATCAACGTTTTAAATGCAATGTGGATGATTAACAAGGCCTGGTCAAACGTAACCGACAAAACTGTTTTTAACTGTTTTGCAAAATGTGGATTTCGTGTGACGGACCTCGAAGATGAGGACGATGACCAACCTCGAACTCCAGCACCCCAAAATGCAGAAGTAGGCCCAGATCAAAACTGGAACAAAGTTACCGAAAGACTAGGCGTCCAAGAAATGGAGTTTGAAGAATTTGTTGATTTCGATGATAATGTAGCAGTATGTGGAGAGCTGACGGATGAGGATATCCTGGATTCTGTTCAACCCTCAAATCATAAAGAAGATGACGCAGCTGAAGATGATGAGGAGGATGCAGCCGCGGAGAGTGATCGACCGGAACTGTCAACGAAAGACGCAAGAGAAGCTATTGATGTGCTCAAGTGTTTTTTCTTAAAGAAAAATGCTTTAAGTGATAGTGTAGTGAAAGCCATCATCGATTTGGATTCCACATTGGATATGGTAACCCTTCATGCAAGTAAGCAATCTAAAATTGATGACTTTTTTAAGATTAGTTAGTCCTTATTTATTATATGTACATACTACATATGTATAAGTTTGGTTTCCATTTATATTTACCGTATTTTGGCTTCAGATTTGTTTTCATTTTACTATACAGTACATGGTTTTCAAACAGTTTATTGTTTGTTTTGATACTTGAGTGATTTAAATATAAACGAGTATGTATTTTTAAAATTGCTACATACATTTTTTTTTGTTTTTTTGTTTTTTTTTTTTTCTTTTTAACCTTTTTCCTACATTGAAAAAATAACTTTAGTGTAACGGTAACAATGATTCGTATTATAGAGGTTGGCCATAAAAATCTTCGTTTTATAGAGGTTATCTCAGAGCGAGGAGAAACCTCTATAAGACGAATAACGGCAGTATTAAACCTCGATAAAACGAACCTCTTTATTAAGAATACCTCGGTAGTACGAATTTTTCCCTTACCCCTTGAAATTCGTCTTATAGAGGTTCGACTGTATCATAAAGATTACTGGTTTTGAAAGACTACAATGTACTAAACCACAAGTAAAGATACATGATCGTTATTTCATCATGAAACCCTCTGTGATTTACAATCAATTTGCTGCACCTACGTATAAGCCTATGTTGCAATATGATTGGCGAAAGCCAGGTTATGACATTGATACATCATCATTTGAATATGTAATTAGTGTGGCTTTTGATATTTGACTGCGTGAATCCGAAAGTGATTTGGTATGTGATCACGTGGCTTTAGTGAAGTGTGCACATTGTTCTCTTCCACTTTCTTTTAACCACTTCATCGAAATCCCGCATATGAACTTTGAGGACCAATATAAGTACTATCAGGCGTGTGGTACTGCTGTATATGCGTGTTTTGCGCTAAGTTAACGTACTTTAAACAGAGAGCTTTTGGCACTGTTAATTGAAAATGTAATGATACACTGACGTCATTCAGTTGCGTATAATTTCCTTAATACGCTACTGTTTTCTTGTTACTTTGTTTCTCTCTTTTAAAATTTTACTTGAGGTAGAATGCAACGTTTTTCATCGAAATGACACACACCACTGCCTTGTTTATGATCGCTTGATATTCTAAACATGTTTTGGTGCGGTTCCGAGCGTTTGAGGTCAAAGGTTGTTAGTACAAATAAATTAAAGCTGGAACACAGAATATTGTTTAGTAACATGAGCACTGCCGTGATGGTAAGATACTGATTACGAGAACTTAAATTAACTATGTAAGAAGTCACTAAAAGTTTCTTCTTGAAATAGATGTTCTTATGTTAGAAGTAATTGGTAAGCTTTGATTATTAATAAAAGGTGGGTTTGCAACCAGTATCAAAATAATTAAATAATCATATATATTATTTCTATAAGGTATTTTTTTTGTCACAAGCCAGTATCTTCCTTCATACATAACCGAAATCAATGAATGAGGTGTCATTTTAAAACGTATGGTCTTCACTTTGGTCACATCATATTTTAGGAAATGAAGTTTTCGGAATCCACCCTTAAAGGGCGAAAATGTCAATATTTCTAAAATGCTGTTTTCTGTGTTACGAGTCATTTATCTCCCTGGATACCTATCTGAAATCGTTTAATGAAGTATCACTTTAAAGATTAAGATTTCTGCTTTAGTGACGTCATATTTTAAGACAAATTTTTCAGAATTCGACCCTTAAAGGGCAAAAGTATCAATATTTTTGCAATTCGTTTTTGTGTCACGAGCGATTTATCTCCCTTAATATCTAACCGATATAGATAAATGAGATATCATAGTAATAACTAAGGTCTCCGCCGTGGTAACATTATATTTTGAGAAAATAATTTTTTGTAGTTCGACTCTTAAAGGGCAAAAAGGTCAATTTTTCTAAAATCCGTTTTTTGTATTTCGAGACATTTATCTCCCTGAATATCTAACCAAAATCGATAAATGAAGAAGGATTATAAGGAGTAATGTCTCAGCTTTGCGAAATCATATTTTAAGAAAGAATGTTTTTGGAATTCAACACTTAAAGGGAAAAAGTATAAATTTTTCTACAACGCATCTTTGTGTCACGAGCGATTTATCTCCCTTAATATCTAACCAATATAGATAAATGAGGTATCATATTAAAGAATAAGCTCTCCGGCATGGTAACATTATATTTTAAGAAAGGAATTATTCGTAATTCGACCCTTAAAGGGCAAAAGTATCAATATTTTGGCAATGCGTTTTTGTTTCGCGAGTGATTTATCTCCCTTAATATCTAACCGATATAGATAAATGAGGTATCATATTAAAGACTAAGGTTTCCGCCTTGTAACATTATATTCTAATAAAGGAATTTTTCGTATTTCGACCCTTAATGGCCAAAAAGTCAATATTTCTAAAATACGTATTTTGTGTTTTAACCAAAATCGATAAATGAAGCACGAGTATGAAGAGTAATGACTCAGCTTTGGTGCCATCATATTCAACCGCACGATTCATCGCATTTTATTCGCGAAATTTTTTTGCACGGGTCGTCTAGTATTAATTAAATTTGAGAGGTGTTGCGTGGCAAAGATGAAACGAGTTACAGAGGTCATAAACAATCTGTACTACTGCTAAATAAGAGTTTATTGATGCTTTTTAACTGCGTCGTGTGCTGACATAGCGTTGTGGTTTGTTGTACAGGTCTCCAATGGATAAGGTGGCTGACCACTTATTAAGCGGTTTTACAAACCAGGAAGTGGTTTGCAAACCCGCCTGCCGGTTTCCTGATTTCTTGGAGACACTACTGGAGGCCGGTGCCCTCAGCTGCAGCGAGCTGGAGGTTATGAAGCGCCAGCTGGAGGCTCCAGAGACAGCTCGCCACGTCATGTTAGCGCTGTGCCAGGCGGGACACCTGCACCTGCTGCGGATGGCGCTGCAGCACCGGCCAGGACTGGTCAGTGAGGTAGTCGACGACGCGTCGTCAACGCCCCTGCACGTGGCCTCGAGGCACGGCCAGCCAGCCGCCGTGCGGATGCTGCTGGACGCGGGGGCGGATCTGGAGGCGGCGAGAGAGAGTGACGGGTGGACTGCGCTGCACGAGGCGGCGGCGTGTGGAGGCGGCGGCGGGCCCGTCGTGGTGGGAGTGCTGCTGAGGGCCGGGGCCCAGGTGGAGTGCAGGGACACAGAGGGCAGGACGCCGCTACAGCTGGCGGCGGCGGCGGGACACGCGGCCACAGCGCAGCTACTGTGCTCGGCGGGGGCGGACACCACTGCGGGGGAACAGGACTGGGACAAGAGGCCGCTGCTGCTGGCGGCGGACACGGGCAGCGTGCGCACAGTCAGGGCGCTGCTGGGGGCGGGCGCTGGGGGCGACACAGACCAACGGGGGCGGGCTGCGCTGCTGTGGGCGGCGGAGCAGGGCAGAAGCAGAGCCGTCACCACGCTGGCGGCGGCGGGGGCGGACGTCAACGAGAGAGATATACTGTGGACGGTGGTGCGCACATGTGAAGTGGAGGCGCTTAGAGCGCTGCTGGCGACAGAGGCGGGCATCACTGCGAAGAACAGATTCAATCATACAACTCTGCTGCACTATGTGGCACAGAACGGTCGTGTCGATATGGTGCGGCTGTTGTTGAGGTAATAGATGTCAACATTACAGAGTGTTTTTCTCATCACACACCACTGCACCTGGCAGCCCGTGGAGGCCACTCGGCCGTGTGCAGAGTGTTGTTGGAGGCCGGAGCGGACAAGGCTAAGAAAAACTCTAAAGGCGAAACGGCGGACGACATGTGCACAGAAGAGTTGAAGGAACTGCTCAAGTTCGGCAGATTCCGCGTTTGCTCCAATACAGCAGCACTTTAAAACTTGGATTTCAAAAAAGTTATATATTTTTTGGTAAAAAATAACTATGAGAACGTGTTCTTAGATATTACTGGTAACGTGTGACTGTAGTAGCCTTTGGAGTTTTGGTCAAATAACATTTTTAAGTGCCTTACTCACTTCTAATAATCTGTACAATTCCCTGCTTAATGTAATCATTCAAACTTCCATACAAAACGGTTTATAATTTTCGTGTATATATACAAAAAATTGTTTATTCAATAAATCAAAATTATCTACATCTTGTTTCTACAGTATTACTCTACTTAAAGGTTCATCCAAGATCTTTATTATACTTTCCAGTTTACTTTATAAAATCGGAATATTATGTAAGTAGTCCCAAAATATCATTTTGAACTCGGATATTTGTTTGATTACTATTAAATTTAACTTACTGCAGCTATAGGATAGTGTACTATGGAACTCACATTTGGGTAACAAAAACAAAGTTGTAGGGGATGCAAACAAGAGCTGCTAGATTTGTCTCTGCAAATTACTGCAAAATACAGTTAGAAAATGATATGCTAAAGTAATCGGAATGAGATTCACTGGAAGAAAGTATAGAGAATTCTGGGAGTGTACAAAGCTGATATATATATATTTTGATGACGTAGCGTGGAAAGATATTGGTGTACTGCATGAAAGTGACAAGGCGACCATGACCACAAGCTGTTCCTCGATTTAAAACATAAGGAAGTGGTAAAATGATTTTGTAACTATGGGAGTATTACGCTCTTTGGATGTTTCAATGACTTCTCGTCCTGTCAGCGTTCACCAATATTAAGTTCTTCAGTGGTTTAATTTATATACAGGGTGGGGCATTTAATATGTTTTCTGGAAATATTTCGGAAAGAAAGCATTTTAACAAACAATAACCTATATAAAAAATAATCGTACAGTAGGGGGCTACAATTATGTGATATTGGTTTTTTCACAGGTGGCGCTGTTGTCGTTACATCAAGGTCAACTTAATTCTTTTAAATGGGAACCCCTATATTTTTTTTTTTTTTTTTTGAAGATTCCGAATTCCTCATGAAAAAATAAAAATAGTTTGCTTAACTCACTTTTCTGTTAGCCTCACAGATGGCGCTGTAATCGCGAAAAATGAATATTCGCGTTTTTTGTGTATAATTTTAATTATTGTTTAAATAATTACATGTAATTTTCATTCAGTAAACATGGAAGGTAATTTTAAAGGATAATGACGAAATTGATTTTTTAAATGCTTTTTCTTACATATTTGCTGCCATGTCTACAGCTGGTGCTCAAAAAGGTGACCATTTACTTCCAGACATTTTCTGGCACACTTCGAGCTGTTCAGGCATCATTTCTGCAAAGGGTCAGAAAATGTCTGGAAGTAAATGGTCACCTTTTTGAGCACCTGCTGTAGACATGGCTGCAAATAAGCAAACTATTTTTATTTTTTCATGAGGAATCGGAATCTTCAAAATAAAAAAATAAAAAAATAGGGGTTCCCATTTAAAAGAATTAAGTTGACCTTGTTGTAACGACAACAGCGCCACCTGTGAAAAAACCAATATCACATAATTGTAGCCCCCTACTGTACGATTATTTTTTATATAGGTTATTGTTTGTTAAAATGCTTTCTTTCCGAAATATTTCCAGAAAACATATTAAATGCCCCACCCTGTATATTGATTAATTAAAAAAGTCCACCAGGAGGTTATGTTGAAGATTTGTTTATTGTTTTCAAAACGAAGTCAGCGATATTCACAAGCATAGATACAATACAGAGATGCACTTCTGAGCCGTTGCAAATAAAATCTCTGTGAACGAGCTGGATGAATCTCTCTGTAAAACTGAATGAATGAATGATGTCAACTAACTCCTCTGTCCAGCCGATCTGTTTATATAGTCTCTATCGAAATTACGAGAATTCTTCAAAGGCATCAGCCCGATATTACTCGATCATTAACAATCACTCAACAATCAAACATATTAAAACAATCAGAATTAATACAAAATTAATTAACAACATTACAAAATGATCAGAAATGATAATTAGAGATACTTAAATACTAAATTATTTGCAGAAATCATCTCAAACTGTAGAAAATTGTCCTGTAGACATTATAACTTGCATTAATACATGGAATTACAAACATTTAAGAAATTCTCTTGCACCACTCGGTTCTTAAACATATTAAATGGACTTTAAATAATTTTCTTACATAAAACAAAGTCTATATACACCGATTTACAAGAAATTACAAAACAAACATACCAGATCATATTCAAGCAAACTTTAGCTCACTACAAATACTTCATACCGTACAATACTATTCAAAATTCAGGTATGAGGGCTGTTACAGGAGTCAAGGAATGGAACAAATTATGAAGGGAAATTATGAATAATTTATGAAGTACGCTGACACGTAAAGGGCAATACTAGGCGGATACGAGAAAGTGGAAAATGGATATTTAAGGAAGTTGAATTGAAAATGTGAGTTAACTTTCTTTATGGATATTGACAACTGAAAAGAAACAAGAAAGTTAGTTAAAACCACCTGTATCGTGGGCAGACTGTAGGAACAAGAGGCCTGCGCACTAGCGACTGCGCTGCCGCGGCTGGTGTTTCAATTTGTTGTCTCTGGGTTCGGATTGCTTGGTTGACCATGCTCCTTCTGGCAGTATCTTTTTCTCATTCTGTACCTTAAACAAACCATCAATTTTTCAAGAGAAACCGAGGAAGTAATATATTAAATTGGCTTAATTATTTTTTACCAGAATAACCACACTAGTTTTCTAATGGATGTTGACAGAATAGTGTCTTTTATGTTTCATTTCTGTTTCCTCCTTGTTGTCTGGCGTGATTGCGAACAGTAGTCTGACGACACAAAGCCGCACTATCCGAATGCCAGTGGTCAGTCGATGCAGATAATAGATGTTTAATTTTTGTCATTTTATTGAAAAATTCTAATCAGTTTAGGGAGACTGGAAATACCATATTTGTTACATAAAGAAGGCTGTGAAGTAAAAAGTTATGCATACCAACACATGCTAAAGCAAATTTTACTATGCTCACAAGTTTACCGTAATTCTGGGTAGTTACAAGAATTTATTTTGTTGGTCCGCAGATGAAACGGTTCTTAACTTGCTTCTGACGCCCTCTGGCTATCTCACTCTAAAATACGCTATCAGCAGAGCAGCCATACGTCTCAGATATGTGAGCACCAGGCATGTAATATATTTTCTTTCACTTATTACTTACTAGTTTTAACGTCCGTCAAAAACGAAGATATCACCAGTGGTGGCAGTAGGAATTTATTCTGGAAAAGCTAATAAGGAAAAAAACAAAAACATATGAATCATTTTTAATGATATTTTTCGTGCTATGAGTACCTAACTGCGGTTAGATCACCTGAATATTGGCTAAGATTTAAAAATAAATGCATTTGACTTTAAACGAAGGCAATTGTAATATTAAACATGGATATCTATTATTTATTTGACAGATACATTTCACGACTGCACACGTTTCATTTAAACTTATTCTAAGGATTTAATGAACGTAATTGTTTCTTATCTCCAACAAACAAACCAAAAAAAATCTTAGGATGAATAAAATCTTTGAGCTTGAAGAACTCAGAAATATTAAAAGACGTGAGTTTTAAACAGGTACAAGAGCGCTATCATTTAATTGTTTCAAACGCCGTAGGCTCGAAAGTGCTGAAATACAAACTTGACGTGTATTTGACTCTAAAACTTCAATATACAAAATTTGAATAATTCCTGTTTGCTTCGAGAGCATCGCCTTGTTTTTTGTCGAGGCTGGGAAAACCTAATGTAATATTTGGTTATAGTTTCTGTAACTTCCAGAGAAACTATACGGATTCCAGATTATTAAATATTTAAACAACTCCGAAGAAACGGATTGTTATAATACTCGATTTGGTAATATTTTTTGGCCAGATATCCACTTTAAATAACCTATTAACTCACGTACAGATAACGTGAACAAAGACTACTAACGAAAGTGGTCAGCAAAATATGTAAAAAGTAAAGACCATGAGAAATTTAAGTTTCTTAACGGTTACTTTCATTAACTTCATGTTACTCAAAAGTACCACGTTTTTTCGGACGAAATGTTTTCGCACATTTTTTTAAGAATAAAATTCTACAAAAGCAAACTTTATGACTGTATTATGGTAATTAATTTCATAGCAGTAGCATATGTAGTAACTGTGCACATAATTTATAATATCATTGATCGCTGTTATTTGCGGCAAGAATATCGTTGTTGAATTGCAAAGCTGTTTGCTGTGATTTAAATTGGTTAAATAAAGTAAGTGCTGTATTTTTTATTTTTTTTTATTTTTTTTTTTTTTTTTTTGAAATAAGAAGAGAAAAAAATATTTCCTTTGCGTTTTTTAAGGCAAAAATCAAGTGAAGTAATGAGTTTCACATCGCGTGTACAAAGTCGTATCCTTGATCATTTAAATCTGCATAAAAAGATAAAGTTAAAGGTCATTTCATAGCTAACACATGCATAAACTTTGGTGATTCTCTGTTTAATTTAAGTTTCCTGAAGTGGACAGCTTATTGAAAAGTAGCTCTCCGTTTTTTCAGCCGTAACGTATTTTCATTTTTTTTTTACTATAAAATGTTATTAAAAGCAAAATTACGGACTGTATTATCGCAATTCGTTTCATAGCAGTTGCTTAGCTATTAAACTGTGCGCCTAGGCTCTAATTGCTAATGACTATGGTCATTGTTAATTCGCGATTGACGGCTGGCACGTGACGTCACCATACTGTAGCCAATAGCTGTCCAGGAGTGCACAGCCTCCAGGTAATGCATTTTATTAAAGAGAATAGTCGAAGTAAATGTAATTTTGTTGCGCTATGTTGTATCAGCTCCAGATAGGCAGGCCTAGGTCACAGATATACAGCTGAACAGCAGCTACGCCGGCTGAAATAGTGCGACGTTTGATGCTGTTTTCTTTGAAAATTCCAGCAAAATGTGAAAGCTAGCAAATTTTAAGCAGTAGATAAACGTTTTTTATGTGATTATGCCAAAGTGTAAAAGTGTATACAGACTAGTGTTGCAAATTGAAAAAAAAATTCTTTTTTTTTTTTTCATATTTGTGAAAAAAAACATGAAAAAAACCTAACACACTTTTTTTTTTTAAATTTGGTTTTTTTTCAGAAAACAATATATTTGATATGTTACAGTTTTATTTACGGAAGTTACATTTTACATGTGTGTTTTAAATGTCACTAAATCATATAATGTCTTACATAATGATTCATCAGTTCCATATTCACTAGTATCAGTACTACCAACACTAGTTCGGTCGGAGTCGGAATTTTCTGTTTCTTCTTCTGTCTTCTCTAGATCTATAACTTCAGAATTGTACACAAAAGATTTTGAGATTGCGATTTTAAATTGTGAGCAAAGTACGCCTACATACTGTGCATAAAGATTGCGCCGATAGTTCCATATTACGGTCATTTAAGTTTGAATTTAAATCTATTATCATACGAAATAGGAGCTTTATTTCTTTTCAATCGTTGGTTTATGACAACGGTTGCAAGGAAATGATTCATTATAACTGACAATTTAATGACTCAGTACCACTATATGCTGCGAGTTAAACATGTATACGAATATAAAGAAAGTACAATAAGTAATAATATGAGACAAAAACTGTTGATAAATTTAAAATTCCTAATTTTTTTTGAAAAGATCCGTAGGTGTACAGATAAATTTGTAGGGCTGGCAGCACTAGTTCAAATAGTGAGTATCAATACAAACAACGGGGAATGGGGTTTCCTTCTCGTGCAACCTAGCCTATTCGGGAAATCCCCGTTCGTAAAAGAATACTGCAGCCAATATATGTTTGTATTTTTTTTTTTTTTTACTGAACCAGAAAAATATAGTAGATTTAAAAATTAAGGTAAGTACTTAGTATAAACTCTAAAACAGTCATATTAAACGATAAATGCCTTAAAAATATGAAATTTAGTAGTTGTCCCAGAAAAAAATAACATGTTTTTTTCACAGTTTTTTCATGTTTTTCACAGTTTTTTTCATGTTTTTCACAGTTTTTTTCATGTTTCTTTTTTTTTTTCAAGTCAGAAAAAAACGTTTTTTTACAACACTAATACAGACACATGTGCTTTTGGATATATTATTTCAGGATTTACGTTTACACGCGCTACTGATCACACTACCTTGATTAAATAATTGTCGTCTTCAAAGGAAATTTATTTGTTTATTTATAAATCTTGTTCCATCGATCCCTGCTGAGGATGGACCTCCAATGTGAACAAGTCATGGTTATTACACATACATACAATATGAATCATAATCATAGTGAAAACAATTATAAGTAACAAAAACAAATAAAGATGATAAAGATAAATATTAATTTTCACAACTAAGTTTTGCAAAGGTCATACTGAATACAAATATTTTGTTCAAATTCTTGATTAGATTAGGGCTTGCCAATAAGATAATCTGTCAGTTTTTCTTTATTATCTGCAAACTGTTTTACACTCTTGCTAAATCAATTAAACAGGTGTATACCTAAATAATTAATTCCTCTTTGTACTAATGACAGATATGTTTGTGTTTTCTGCAAGTTATTTCTGTTTCTTGTATTGAAATTGTGAACCTGTGAATTAGATGCAAAGAGGTTAAAATGTTCAATGACAAAGCATATGAGGTAATATATATACTGAAAAGTCATTGTAAGGATTAGTTTTTTTATTTATTTTTTTTTGACCATAAGAAGTTTTACCACATACAGCCTCCTAATAGCTCTTTTGGTGCTATGGAAACTTTTTTACTTTGAGAAGAGTTTCTCCAAAAAAATATGTCATATGACATAACTGAATGTAAATGTGAGGAGTGCACCTGTTTCGTTAATTCTAGATATGCTGTTACTGAAAGTATGCATCGCTCTAGCACCTGTAATCACACACCTCGCCAATAGACAAAAATTCCAAATTTTAATGGGCTGGAATCATTGTTTTAATCAGACTACATTGTAATCACACTTTCTGAAATTAATTTCATTTACAGGCACTCCGTCCCTACAATTTTGTTATATAAGGTGTATGAGAAAAGTAATAAGAGTGATTTTTTACTCTCCAAAGTTTTTATTTTTTTCCAAACAATATTGTCCCCTTCAAAGGCGGAGTTGTTTCCACTCTTGGTAGCAGCGCTGGAAGACTTCTACTGGTCGGGCTGTTAACTGGTCGCACACAGTCTTTTGAATGTCCAAAATGAGGCCTTTTTAAGACACGTTTCAATTGTGGGAAAGCGAAAAAGTCACAAGGACTTAAATCACGTGAATAAGAGGGTTCAGGAACAACAGGAATCCGTTTTGGGGTCAAAAATTCACTAAACAAAAGAGCCGTGTGATACAGGGCATTGTCATGATGAAGCATCCACTTGTCTGCAATATCTGGTCTCACACGAATCTTTTTTCTAAGCCTTTCAAGGACACCTTCGTAAAAACTCAAGATTAACAGCTAAAAAATTCTTTATGCACGAAAAACCTACTGTCAAAAGAGCAAATCAGCATCGTTTGATCTTTGATTTGCTCATTCGACATTTTTTCGGTCGAGGAGATGACGGAGTGTGCCGCTTTGTTTCAGGATCTTATTCAGATATCCAGGATTCATCACATGTGATCAGACTATTGAAGAACTCTTGGTTATTGTCAATCCTCTCAAGAAGATCAACACACACGTTTCTTCGATTGTACTTCATCTACCTCTACATATATACTCTGCAATTCACAAACTTGTGGATGGCAGAGGGTGCTCAGCTCCAAAGTAAACTCTTTGTTGTTCATTCCAATCCCTAACGGTACGAGGAAAAAAAGAATTCATATAAGAATCAGTGCGGCACCTTATTTCTCTAATCTTATCTTTCCTGTCATTCCGGCTCAAATAGGTTGGTGGACTAAGTGAAAGTGGGAGTACACATGTTTACCAATAAGTTTAAAACGAAACGTGCGTCATCTATCTACCAGAGACTCCCAGCCTAGTCTACTAATCAGTTCTGTGACGCTTTCATAAGGACTGTAGCAAGCGGTCACGAATCGAGCGGATCTTCTCTGTACTTTCTGTATACTTTCGATCAACCGCTTACGAAACGGATCCCAAATGGCACAACAATAGTCCCAAATGTGGACGCACAAGAGATTTGTACGCTATCTCCTTAGTTTGTTCATTACAATTTTTCAGGATTCGACCTATGAATCGCAGCCTAGAATTAGCTCTACCTACTAACGAATTAATGTGTAAGTCCCATTTCATGTTCCTTTGTACTGTTACTCCCAAATATTTCATAGAATCGACCATATCAATAACTGAATTGTTTAACTCGTATTTCTGAACAATTGGATTCTTTTTGTTAGTTATGCTCATTGTCTTGCACTTTTTACAATTTAGTGTAAGTTGCCACTCAGCGCACCATGCCAAAATAATATCCAGATCACGCTGAATTTCTAAGCAATCGGCCAAATTCCTTACTTCCCTATAAATAACCGCATCATCAGCAAACAATCTAAAAAGGCTTTTCACTTTGTCTCCGAGATCGTTATAAAAATTAAGAAAAGAAGTGGTCCTATTACACTTCCTTGAGGTACACCGATAACATCTATTAGAAGAACTTTCTCCTTCAACGAACATACTGCGACCGACCAGTTAGAAAATCCTTTATCCATTCACAAAGCTGATCCGATATACCGTACGCTCGAAGCTTCGCTAAAAGGCGGTTGTGTGGCACAGAGTCAAAGGCTTTCTGAAAATCTAAAAAAATTGCATCTATGTACTTGTGAACCTGCATCAATAAATTTCATTACGTCATGATATTTTATTTCGAAATTCGTGTTGATTTGTTGTGAGAAAATGATTTTCATCTAGAAAATACATAATGTTCGAGCATATAATATGCTCCATAACTCTACTACAAACAGATGTTATAGATATGGGACGATAGTTTCCAGGATCACTTCGATCACCTTCTTGAAAATCGGAGTTACTTGCGCGATTTTCCAGTCTGAAGGTACTTTCTCTTCTAATGATTTACTGAATATATCAGACAGAAATGGCCCGATTTCCGCCACATACTCTGAAAATAGTCTTACTGTAATTCATCTGGGCCGGTGCTTTCCCCCACTTCAAGAGCTCTAATTGCTTTATGATACCCGCAGTATCTATTCGTAATGATTCCATCACCAACTCACGGCGTGGGAAAACGGGAATACTATCCTTATTTTCATCATTAAATGAATTTTTGAATACAGTATTTAGTACGTTAGCTTTATCGCGGCTTTCATTAACCTGGAACCTTCACGAATTAATGCTGGAATATTTCTGTTGGTACAATTGAATTTTCGTACATGCGATCAACATTTCTTTGGGTTTTCTATGGACTCTTAGAGACAGAGTTGGAATGAAAATCGTTGAAGGCCTCACGCATCACATTCTTAACACGTCCTCTTAACTCAGCTAATGTTTCTAAATCGCTGCGACACTCCCTCCTTCAGCGTGCGTGTTTCCTCCTTTGTTTTTTGAGTAATATTTTGACTTCGCATGAGTACCACGGTGGATTATTCTCCCCCTTTATGTCTGCCTCGAGGTCTGACAGTATTTCTTTTGCTTTTCGAGATTTTAGTCTGTATCCGTCATCTGATTTTCCTGGCCACAGAATCTTTCTCATAAAGTTGCGTTCTTCTTTCAGAATGTTTTCTAGGTCACCTTTCCTGTGCAGTGTTAATGTTTCGCTGGCGTACTGGGCTTCAGGTTTGATAACTATGTTGTAAGTCCCATACTTTTGTGTATATGACAAACATTTTGTATTATATATATGTTGTAGGTTCTACCGTAGGCTCTCTTAAGTTTTTGCATGTGAACTTTCTGTTCTAGTATTTTGTCTCCTCCTGTAGGTTCGATTATTTCTCCCAAACACTTGAAGTACGGGACTCTCTCAATTTGTCCATATTTTGTGATGAAATTTACCCCTTTCCTATTATTTCTTTTTATTATCTTATATAATTTGGATGATAAATTTCCCCACCCATCCAACTTTGCCATTTACGATTTTTGATTTTAAATTCTTTCAACGTTTTTGGTGATTAATTTATTATTTACCTTGGTAATTTATTCCATTCCCTGATACTCTAACCCCCAAAAGAATGTTTTACTACTCCCTTATTCATTATATCAACTACAGCTTGAGAGTCCATATTCTTTTTTTTCCTTTTTCTTTACTACTTCTAATTTTTTGGCCAATGTCCCTCCAAACTTCATCACTGGAGTTCTGATCTTTACGACCATAAAATAGAGAAATATAAATTCAAATATAACCTTAAAACCGGGTGAATATGACCTAAAAGTTAAAAAATATGATCAAACATTTAAATTTATTATACATCAAAATGTGCTCAATTACACATCATTTATTTTATCTAGTCTCGTCGCTTTCACGTAGACAGAAGAAGCTGCTTCCGTGCACTCACTGCACCATTATTAAATTGGATTTTATATCATTTTGTTGAAGTCACTTTAATTCCACATAATTTACAGAAAATAAGTCTTTCATTTTTATTAAAATACTCCTCTCCAAATTCCCATACGTAACTAACTTCGCACTTTCAGAAAACTTTGTTTTCACCAAGTCTGTACTCATCGAATACTGCAGATTTACACTGACAGGATTATTTTCAAAAATATATAATTGTGATATTGTTTGACGCGGATCAACACAGGCATGCTGCTGCTCGATTGTCGACATTAAAAGGCGGGCGGAACATTAACGTTTACAAAGTGACAGTAATGTATACCTTTAATTTCTCGACAGGTGAACTCTGACCAGTTTAGTGACAATTAGTTTTTGTTTTTCCTCCAATCTAAGATAGGAGTACAGTATATGATTAATTATCTTAATTTCTTCTCATATATATCAAGTGAGTTCCGGTATGATTATAAAATTACAAAATTTTACTAATAATATGACCATAAATATTATCGGAATATGACCAAAACTAGGAAAATGGCCCATTTTAATAGAATCAGAAACGAATAATTTAGCATTACAGTTCAAAAAGAAGGCAGAAAGAAATTATGACTTGTCCTAAAGATCCAAACCATTTTCATCATCAAAATACGCCTAGTACACCCCCAGCAATTTCTCCACCTCTTGTCTTCAAATTACTCCAAATCCAGTTTCTTTACCGTAAAAAAAAGTTACTGGGTCCTGCGGTAATTTGCACAAACAGATGAATAGTGTTGAAGGCATTTTTTTATATTTTATATTGTGCACGATTCTTTCAGTTATGATTTGTGTTACAATACAACTAGAACAGTGTTGTGTACTGTGCTATGAAATAAAGATGAGTTCAGCATATGTTGACAGTTAATATGTTCGTGGACTCTAGTGTTAGAACAGTTGCATGTTGGATATACTGATTTGTTATTGAACTGTTCTGCAATGTCTCGATCATAGATTTAATATTTTGATTTTTTGACTGGTCATGTGAGATTGCTGCCATATAATATGGAAAATCTGTTCAAACTTTATCGTGGGCTGACTAAATTGGTTACTCGGTACATTGTTGATATTCATGTGATTTCGTGAATTATCTGTTAGAACAACTGGTTGCATACTTGTGTCGCGTGTGAGATAGCCGAGCGGTAGCTTTTCATTACGACAGATGGATTTTGGATTCGTCTCGGCCACCGCCAGAAATCTGTACGATTCTGTCTGCGATGTAGTGCCGAGAATTAGGCTAAATCCTTATTTGATGCTAGCAGTTAGACAACAAGCTCCGTAAATATCTATACTCTCTTCTGTTAGTATTTTATCAGACATCTGGGTGAACACTTAGCATAATTTATCTAGAATTATCTTGTATCTTACTTCAGTGATCAGGTAGTGAAAGGAAACACACAGCGTATAAGGCAATTGGCTATTTATTAACAATACGTTGCGAAGGAAAGAACATTATTACAAACACTTCAGATAAAGATATTATTTCGTAAACACACTGATTGCAATATAGTTATGATGGCACGGTTGGTACGATATGGTTGCATAACGACGGCGATAGGGTTAGTATGGAATCAATCTCTAAATAAGTTGGAGGATGGAGTGACATGAGATAGTTCCTGATTTAATGCAATCATGAAATATTAGCTCAGCATGGAACAGTAAGCTAGCAGCAGATTACCTCAGTGTAGCGATGTTGTGAGTCGAAGGTCTAGGCGCGACTAGCGAACTTGTCGTCGTCGCCATGATGGCTAGCGCTCGGCGCTAATGGAGGGGGTAAGCTAGCTCCCAATTGGCTAGTTATGATTTTAGTACAAGCAAGTGTTCTTACTGGCTACTAGTGATGTCATTGAGGTCCTAAGGGTAGGGGGAAAGGCTTAACGTGGCATGTTGGTAGCTGACGGCAGCTTCCCATGTCCTTGACTAAAGATTCAACTCCCACGCGTAACCACGCAGTGGTAAGATGCAAGCGTCGGATATCACGCGGACTGTGGTTGATAAGACTCGGCAGAACATCCGGTCCTTATGTTACAAACTGTGAAACAGCTCTGGGCTGGTCTTGACTGCTACGAATGAAATGAAATAAAGATTTTGTATTATCCCTAAATCCCTGAAAAGCAAGCATGCGACATCTCCCCCGTCGGCGAAGAGGTTGGTTGTGGCTTGGAAAGGCACACCAAGCTCTCGAAAGTGTTGCGAGTAGTTAAGTTAGACTCTGATACGTAGTGATTACAAAAGTTGCATGATTGCGTAGAAAATTTCATTAACTAGTTCAATATTCCATAATGAGCTTTGCGTTATCATTGTAAAATCTCGACTATTTGAATGGAAAAAGACCTTTCAAAACTTGGGCAAAATGTGTCACTCAATCCTTTACAATGGTGGATACCAACACAAAATTTCATTTGGATTGACTACTGGTTTACTGGATGTCACTGGGACTGCAAATCTTTAAGTGTTCCAGAGTTACAATGTTTACACTCTGGACGCATTCGCTAAATGATTTCAACTTCACAAATACTTTTAGTAGAATTATATTGAAACATTCTCACTCAATTGTACTAAGGCTTATAATATTAAATTTCTTATGAACATTTTAAAATATGGTTGATCTCAACTTAATTCCAAAATAATCAACAAATCATAAACAATAAACGTGTATGGGTATATGTGCGGCATCATGGTGCATAGACACAACAGTGTGGCTGTTCATGTGTAAACATGTGTACATTCAAACATGTAGAATCAAAATATGTGCAAAATAAAATAAAACATTGTAATGACTGACAAGTTTACAACATATGGGTGTGTAACAATTTGTAAAATCAAAACATTGTATAGTTGTACAAAATTAAATTCAATGAATCAGATCAACATTTGGTTCAGGAAGTGAACATTCTGCGATTGGAAGCAATTTGGTTGACTTGGGCCAATCACTGCATGTGACCCAAGGCGTCTTCACTGTCATTGGATCCAACTGGGGACCAATCGGCTTTGGAATGACTTCTCTGGCTCGACCAACTCGAACTCGAACATGCCAGAGAGCTGCAATCAATCATTCAGGCGGCAGTATCGATTCTTTGACAAACTTAAAACTACAGTTAGGCTGACTTATTTTAGCTACTGAACAGAACTGGCATATGCGGAATAATAACAAGGCTTTACAATCATTATCAATCTGAAATTGAGTGTATATTATTTGGTAAAAATCAGAAAATTCATTTAAGTTACTTTAATTGTATTGGCAATTGGAAATTATCAATCAATAAAATGAATCAATAAATCAATCAAGTAATCAATCAAGTAATCAGCTTGTCAATCAGTGATTGGTATCAAAGGTTGAATCAATCAGTAATGGTAATCAATTGTTAATGTGGATCTTTCCTTCACATTGTCTGGTTTATGGTTGGTCGTTATAAAAATGTTGTCACAGGTGTGTTTCTATTGGTTAATTGGGTTACCTATAGATAATTGGTTAAGATGATCAGTGTTGTCATTGGTTGCAAACAATTTTTGTTCATGGATTGGTTGATAGTAAGAAGTGTTTTCATAGGTACGACTCTATTGGTTGGATCAGAATACCTATGAATAATTGTTTTTCAAAATGATAGCATTGTCATTGGTGGCTTGTTATATTCCTCATTAATTTATCCCTGTGGATTGGTTTAGATTCCTCTCTGTTACTATTGGTTAGTTACTGTGTCTCAAGAGATTGGCGTAGATGCATTCATCACTATTTGTTAATTGGAATTCTTCGGCGAATTGTCATTGGCTATGTGTACTGGTATTTTAAACGTTTGCTATTGGTTACCTTAAATGCTTGGTTATTGGTTAATAGTGTGCCCTCATAGCTAGGTATAGTGAGTGGGTGTGTTCATATTGAAGCATCATTATTTGCATTCATTCAGATTATTAACAGCTTTCCCTTTGTGAATTAATCACATTAAAATCAACTGGTAGTATGTTTCAAAACAAGTGTGCAAGCTAGTCTTCTGGTAAAGAACATTATAGTGTGACTAGAATGTGATCTCTGTGGCAAAATAAATCTCAATATTCAAATGGATATCAAAATAATTAAACATGTTCAAGGCCATACAACTGAAGCTATAAGTGGTTCCTGTTTGGGATTCTGGAAAAATGTGAACTTGTTGGCTGCGAGTCTGCTATTGTGAACATGGGCCCCTGTTACGCAAAAACAAACTGTTGTCAACTAATTGTTTGCTAATTACTATTCACTTGTTACTTAGGGTGCTATTAGTATTAGATTTGATTATGTTAGTAAGGCTGTATGGTACTACTTGATTTACAACAAAACTGATTTGATTAATGCACATGAAAATTATCTACTGACAAATGGATTCAGTTCTTGTGATTAGCATAAAATCCTCTTGTTTATACATGATTTAAATTGGGTTTGGCCTATCAAATGGCTTTTAGTGGCTTAAGAAATTACAAAATCAATGTTAACACTTGTGTATGGCTTCTGTTTGCATCAAGATTGCTACTAGCATAAGTGCAGGATAATTTACTGTTGGAAATGGTTTAATAACTTCACATATGAATTGTCTTTTGAATTTAAACCTTAATGCTACTTGAGGTTATTTCACATTGAATTATTCAAACTATAGGTTAGCTGGCTGTATCAATTGTTAAATTGGATAAGTACTGCTTATTACAACATGTTGTGGTTTACTTTCTTCTGTGCAAAGAACTGCTTGTTAAACTTTTCATAACTGACCTTGGCACAAGAATAAATTTCACTTTTCTCATTAGTGTTAGAGGGTTGGTACACACTCTGGCAAAACAAAGAGACATATTTATCTAGCAACATTATTGGATAACACAGTCGGACAACACCTGATATAGTTCATTGGAATACTTATTTCATTCTTTAAATACTAGGAATCACCCGTCAGAACTGTTTGAAATATTGACAACACAAATTGAAATCACTCATGATTCACAAGTTATAAATTGCTCTTGGGCAAATTAACATATTAAACAGACTTATTTCTAATAATGTTGGCATCGGAGATTGTTTTATCACAGCATTCAGACAGCGGATATGTATTTGTTTCACATTAACAAAGCCTTCAATTTACTGCATACACATATCTTACCTTAAAATAGTTTGCGGCGATTAACATTGTATTGATTTAGTAGGAAAGATGCACTGATAATATAAAATTGTTATATACACTCAACCCTTACATTTCGGAGATACATAAACATTTTAGTTTGGTTTCGTTTACAGGTTACTTGTGCTTCATGTAAACAGATACTGGTGTCAATCATAATTGTTAAGCGCGACGGAACTGCCCCTTGTGGCGAGGATGGAACGACTGGTGTAAACATTCGTCTACTATCGGCGGCATTTAGCTATTAGCATAATTTAACTCTTTTATTAGTTACCATCTATAGATTACAGTTAATTATTCACTCAGGATTGTAGTTTATTTTCACGGTGAGACATTTGGTTTATTTTTCTGTGGGTAATGGCTTGCTTATTTTATATTCGGCGATTGAACTTAGAGGTTATTTAAGTATTTCACGGCGAGACTGCTAAGTGCTTGAAGTTAGTTTATTTTCAGTACAATTGTGTTTGTTACTTTTGCATCATAAAAGTAATTGGTTACCCGCCTCCCCATGCGAGTATTGTTTATTCAGTGTGTTCCTTTCGTTTGTTGCGGCGATTTCAATGAGCTAGGAATCTCTTTAGACATTAAGTTTGCAATACACCCCGGTGCGGAGCAATAAGCATGATATTTCAACAGTTTAAGTGTTAAACCACATCAGTGGAACTTAATTATAAGCTACACCCACTATTGAAACTAACAAATTTAACATTTACATAGGTAAATGAAACAGACTTGTGTTTTTGTTACATCAGTAACACCTAAGCATAGGTTTTGTTCACACAAGCTGCTTAAAAAGCTCGGAGAAGATTATAGATACGCAGTATTTGCCGAGATTACTTTGTTTTCACTTGATTTAGTCTTATCGCGGCGTTCGTGTGTTTACTCTGAGATATTAGTTTGATTTTATCAGTCACTCCTTAAAGATGGTTACTGTTTGTAGATTTACGGTCATTTAAAGGCAAATGCATTTGTAGTTAGCTTGGAAATTACGGTACGGCGATTAGTTACATTGCTTGAAATGGTTAGAACACTTTGAAATACTTTCTTCGCATGTTTATTTGGCAGCCTAAAATTTTCACAACTTTACAGAACATTATAGTTGTTGATTTTAAGAAAATTGTTTATAGTGGTCATAAATGATTTGTTTCTACTAGTTCTTTCACGGAAACCACTGCGGAAACTTGCATTGTGATCTTCTGATACAGAATAAAACTTTCTTAAGATTCGAATATTCTGCTGCATTGTTTATATTAAAGTTGTACACTGTTACTCACTTTTGCGGGTATGATGAGCTGCGAAGATAGACGGGTTGGCTGCATAACTCGTGAAGACGGTGATTTTGGCTGCATAACTCGTGATGACATCGGCTGGAACGGCGTGTGATGGCTGGAACAGGCTGCATATCGGGTTTGGGCGTTACCGCGCATCAGCTGTTGAGCTCGTTGAGGCGGATGCTGATTGGCTGAATGTGGCGCTCTCTTGCGGTGGCGTCCTTTACTAACTTTTCTCCATGTGATTTCGATAAACTGTGATATAACTGGAAACTGACTTTTGATGGCGATTAGTGCAATTTGCTGACCGTAATCTTAAAACTGAGGTAATGCTGTGCTATATTCCATGCTGGCTGAGATGGTAGGGGAGAGTTTTGGCGTGGGAAGCTTAACCCGCTTTCCGCCAATGCTAGCGAGAATATGCTCTCATTAGTCAAATAAATAAATTAATTAATGATTTAACCTAATTATAACCCCACATTAATGACACCAGTTTTATATGTCCACTGTCGCGTGTGAGATAGCCGAGCGGTAGCTTTTCATTACGACAGATGGATTTTGGATTCGTCTCGGCCACCGCCAGAAATCTGTACGATTTCTGTCTGCGATGTAGTGCCGAGAATTAGGCTAAATCCTTATTTGATGCTAGCAGTTAGACAACAAGCTCCGTAAATATCTATACTCTCTTCTGTTAGTATTTTATCAGACATCTGGGTGAACACTTAGCATAATTTATCTAGAATTATCTTGTATCTTACTTCAGTGATCAGGTAGTGAAAGGAAACACACAGCGTATAAGGCAATTGGCTATTTATTAACAATACGTTGCGAAGGAAAGAACATTATTACAAACACTTCAGATAAAGATATTATTTCGTAAACACACTGATTGCAATATAGTTATGATGGCACGATATGGTTGCATAACGACGGCGATTAGGGTTAGTATGGAATCAATCTCTAAATAAGTTGGAGGATGGAGTGACATGAGATAGTTCCTGATTTAATGCAATCATGAAATATTAGCTCAGCATGGAACAGTAAGCTAGCAGCAGATTACCTCAGTGTAGCGATGTTGTGAGTCGAAGGTCTAGGCGCGACTAGCGAACTTGTCGTCGTCGCCATGATGGCTAGCGCTCGGCGCTAATGGAGGGGGTAAGCTAGCTCCCAATTGGCTAGTTATGATTTTAGTACAAGCAAGTGTTCTTACTGGCTACTAGTGATGTCATTGAGGTCCTAAGGGTAGGGGGAAAGGCTTAACGTGGCATGTTGGTAGCTGACGGCAGCTTCCCATGTCCTTGACTAAAGATTCAACTCCCACGCGTAACCACGCAGTGGTAAGATGCAAGCGTCGGATATCACGCGGACTGTGGTTGATAAGACTCGGCAGAACATCCGGTCCTTATGTTACAAACTGTGAAACAGCTCTGGGCTGGTCTTGACTGCTACGAATGAAATGAAATAAAGATTTTGTATTATCCCTAAATCCCTGTGAAAAGCAAGCATGCGACACTTGAGTATACCTATGTTGGAATAGATTTAAAATGCTTACATTTTCTGTGCCGTGTAATGAACCATTCATTTAAATGAATTTTTGCAGGACTTATGTTCAATTTTTGACATTGACTATGAAGAATTTAAATTAATAACTTTTCTTGCTGTTTCATTTATATGTCCACAAATCCTGATTACTTTAACAATGAAGATAGCTAGCAGAATACATAATTATTCTTATTATCTACGATGGAAATCGCGCCCAGCTGGCAGTTTCGCATTCACTTCTTAAAAAAACCATGACTTTCCTGAAAATCTCATGATCCACTCCTGTAAATCCAGGACTTTGAGATTCCACCAGAACCGCTGCCTGACGTTTTATGCTCAATTTATACTTTATCCCCTTTACAATCAGTTCCCCCATTACTTCTTCATTATACAAAATTATTATTTTTTAATGTATATACCTAATAAGTTGACTCGTTTCAGCATTTATCTTCGTCGAATGTTGATATATCCAGACAGATATCCTATCCAGAGCCCCATAAAATTATTTTTCTTTACTTATAACTATACAGCAACTTTATTTATTTATTTTACGATATACAATATAGCACAGACCCTAGAATCTAATCTGGACCCTCATTTCCACTATTTTTACATTTGTATATAGTTATATCTTATGTATTTAATGTATTCACTTATAAACAATGACTGCAAGATAATTTGATACAAGTTCCAATATCTTTACTGCTTTTACTGTTATTAAACAGAGTAGGTACCACCACCACTACTACTACTGCTATTGTTCCTAACAATACTACTAACGTCACTATTACTACTAATAACAACTATTACTACTATTACCTCCACCAATTGTCAAAGGCCACACTGCGATTCCACTAACTTTCATTTTTTTTTTTTTTGTTGTTGATTGTGCTCCAAAGGTACAGTCCCCCGGCAGGCCCGCCGCTAGCTGTTTGAGCGCCCGCGTGCTATACCGATTATGCCGCCCCCTGTCTAACTACAGCCAGTGGTGGAGCTAGGAAATTTTTGAACCAGGTCGGCCGCCCGAAGGCAAGGTCACCCCTTACATAATACGCCGGAAATTTCGTCGCGACGATTGAGGTTGCTAATTGTTGTAGGAAATCTTCCTTCATTGCAATACTGTGAAAATCATACTTCGAGCATCATCAGTTTGCAGTTGGTTCAGGAATTAGCTTCTATTCTTCCACAAGTTGTAATTGTGTTCTCTTCTTCTACTATCTGTAGTCTTTGATTTCGCTCCGCATATTTCCTTTCTATAAATTTTTCCTTCCAAAATTTTGAGGCTAGATCAGCTGCCTCAACACTTAGTATGTCGAACATTCTTCTCCCTTGCTGCCGAGCTTGTTGGTGTTCTCTCAAACCGACTGTTATTCTACATTCCCAAACCACGTGATCCGGCGTACTCTCTTCACCACATTCGTACCTGCTTGAGTCCACGATATTTCGATTTTAAGGAAGCTATTTTGTGGCCCATAACCAGTAATGTAGTGTATGAATGCAGGAGAGGGTTAAAGGCAAGTGAACTTTGCCCCCTGCTCTACAGATGGAAACATATCATATGTTCTTCTACCTGCTTCACTTCCATTCTTGTTGCCATTTAGCCAATACGAGCTTCCTTATGTGCATCTCGGATGTTGCTTTTCTGCATATAATTTCTGCTACCTTGTCCTGTTTGTCTCTTCTGAACCAGTACATGGCACCCCGGTTCCTTACTTCAAGGTCCAGAGGCCAGACAACAATGGCTATCGTTAATGAATTTGTTTCCACGGTTCGATATGCTCTGGTCAGCATTAATAGTACAAGTATTCTTAATTGGACATGTCTGATTCGCTGTTTTGGTTTTATTTTTCTTAGATGCTTTGCCCACATGTTTGCGGAGTAGTCCATAAAAGAGTATAAAATTGCTTCATGGAACAGTCTTATTGTTTGGAATGGAATAGTGAATTTTCGTTTGCCAATATTGTTGATTTTATTCACGACAGCCACTGCTCGAGCTATTGTCTTCTCTAAGTGGGCTTCGAATTTTAAACGTTCATGCAATTAAATGCCTAAGTACCTGCACATAGGGTTTCCACTAATTGATTTACAGACCATTCTTGAAGTAGGTTTTCGAGTTGGCTTGCCCTTGAGCAATATAAATGTTGTTTTATGTGGTGCTAAAACTCAGCTTGACTTTACTGCACCATTGGCTAAGGCAGTTAAGTACTAGATTACTATTGTACTCAATTTCTGCTCTTGTTGCTCCTTCCACCAGTAGTAGAATATCATCAGCAAAAGCTATTAGACCTAGAAATTTAGGTATTCTTTGTAATAGTTCAATCAATTGTTCCATACCTGTATCCCAGATTTTTTATATATATATATATATATCATCAGTCTTTCGGCTGGTTTGATGCAATCCTCCATCCGTTCCTATCTTGTGCTAACCTCTTCATCTCCACATATCCCTTACAACCCACGTCCCCAATTATCTTCTTCATATATCCTAATCTCTGTCTTCCTCTACAGTTCTTACGTTCGACCGTTCCCTCCACCAGGAAATTAACCGGGATATGAACTGTAAACCGAACCTTGTGCTCCTGCTGTAGTAAGGGTCTTCGTGATGAACGAGTTCTGGCATCTCAAGGAAGCAGTTGTAAATCTGAAATAGTCGCTGAAGGTCTAGAATAATCTTCCGGGACAATTAATATCCCGGGACAATTAATCTCCCTAAGCCGATCAAACAGGGCAGTTTATCATAGACTGCCAAATTCGCTGAGCTGTCCTCAAAAATTCCAACTAGGTGGCATCCACAAATTATGCGAGGTGTTTTTCCGGATCTCAGGACCTCCTCCCCTCTGGTGAGACTTCGTGAGATCTGGTCCGTGAGATCCCCCTAGAAATCGCCCTCGCAACTTTTTGAGACCTTTTTTTTTAGTTCACCCACACTTTTTGACGAAATACCCCACCAAAAATCGACTTCCACGTCATTTGTAGACCTTTCTTTTTGTTTTAGCTCTACAGTCCAACAAAATTTCAAAAACCTCACATAAGATTTCCGCTGCCCCCCCCCCCCGGTGAGATTTCGCAGGACCCCACTCCCTATTTCACCTCACGTAACTTATGGATCCCCCCTACATCCTTTTCTGCACTGCTACTAATTGTTTCCATCGACCGATTTATGGAATCTTCGTGGGCTTCCCCGTTTTAAATCCATATTCACTGGGATTGGTTCCCTTAAGTTCCCTGTGGTTTTGGTAATTTTTGAATATAATTTTCTATTGGACCTTACTATATACATTCAATAAAAAAAATCGGCCACTAAGATTCGAGTAGATTTCTTTTTCCATATTCCCGGAACTCTACCCTGATATAGGCATTGGCTCAGGAGTATGCATAGGATTGGGGTTAATTTTATGATTAACTCCTGGAGGACATCGGCTGGAATTCCATCCGTACCAAGAGCCTTTCCTTTTTATATTTTGTTTATTATAGTTATTACTTCCTTGGGTGTAATATTACTTTCTTCCTCTTCACTCCAACAGGGCTGCCACATGTTTCTTCATCGCCATGTGTGTATGTATATTTTA
Source organism: Vandiemenella viatica (assembly GCA_031002005.1). Lineage (NCBI taxonomy): Eukaryota > Metazoa > Arthropoda > Insecta > Orthoptera > Morabidae > Vandiemenella > Vandiemenella viatica. Next base: position 7,113,348 of record JARYHS010005557.1, on the reverse strand, counting down.
TTGGAAAATGTCATGATAAGCATTATAAAACGCAAGATGTTAGGCCAGTACATTCTTTTTGTAATTGGGACAGAAAAAGTCTAAAATGAAATCCTGCTTGGAATACAGTAAACTTTTTACTCTCAACAATACGCAAAGTAAGAAGGAAAATGTGTCGCAGACCTAACTCTTTGAATGTCCATATTTAGTTACCACTACCGTCACTAGACAGACGTGTTATTTATTTTTGCTTACAGTTTCACCCCTCGTCAACTTCTAGGTCATAACAGGCGGAAAAGGACTGGAGACAAGTAACGGGAAGGAATTCAGCTATTGCCATTTGAAGGAAGCATCCAGAAATCACCTGGAGTGATTTGGGGAAACCATAGAAAATCCGAATCTGGATGCCCAGACGGGGATTAGAACCCACGTCCTCCCTAATGCGAGTACAGAGCGTTAACCACTCACCCACCACGCTCGATGAATGTGGTATTACACATTGCCATTTTTCTTTCGTTATTGTGCAAGTCAAGACCGGTATACAAACATCATAGAGTAATAATATTTAATAGTTGTAGTTTGGTAGTAGTAGCAATAGTACTTGAAGTATAAAATGATGTGGTAAAATATTAAAAATTTAACTATAAAATGTACAGGAAACTGAAAACCCTATAAATATAGAAAATTGTAACCAATCAATTAAAAGGTCATTAATAGATAACAATGGGCTGTTGTGAAATGCAGCAAGAGTAAAGACCTATAATGTATGTTTAACAGCAACAAAATCGTATGTAACCTACCAGTGTAACGGACCGTTATGGGATTAGTTGATTAGTTGACAGGATGGTTCCCTTCCTATTATGGCACTGCGTGTGGTCGCTCGTATTGGCCTAGGGCTTAATGCTGGAGGTTGTTGCAGTTGTGAACGCAATGTGGTATTGGAGAAGCCGACCAGATCCTAGGTACTGACCTGTGCGAAGTATTCCCACAGTTTGCCTCAGCAATCTTCTGCTGTCTCCTCGTATTACGGCGGCTATATAGATTACTGTTAATCAGGATAACTGACACGACATGTTTAAGGACATGACCATTTACTTTGTAATAGTACTACGTAATCATCATTGAACTGGACTATGGCTAGCTATAGGTTCTTCTACTTCTATTACGATAGACAAGGCGTCTAACTGCAACGATAGGCGTTTATTGTACACACTTTACTGAAGCCAATGCATCCAAATGAATACAGCCTGCTAGGCTAACCCCGATGGTACTAATCACTGAAGCCATAGTTACTTGACCTTAATGATCTACTCAAAGTATAGATGGTGGACCCATCACTTACAATGGATAATGGCTAGCAGCTAGTCTTGGTAGCGATGGTACCTGTTATCGGCCATGACGCGAGACCCGGCTACGGAGAGAGGCATCCTAACCATTAAACTGACATAGTGTCTGCCCTACAGTACTGATACTTGCAGAAGAGAGCGAGTGCGTACCGTCGCTCGTAATTTATCCCGATCGCCGAACGTTCTAGATGTTCGATCTGTCGTCACCCGGTCAACGCCTCCCGTCCTGGCATCTGCTGACGCTCGCGTCTGCAAAACGAGGCTAACCTCACGCGAACTCTTCGCGTACGTACGGGACGTTGCTTTAAACTAAACTACTAATATTCAACCTTAAATAATATGTCTCAAAACCGTCCATTACACTATTCCCCCTCCTAAAATGTCGAACGTCCTCGTGAGACGAGTTATCTAAGTATACAAAATTTGATTTTGTTAGTTACCAAATTAGTAACCTGATGAATCCACCACCTTCCTCGGATTAATTGAACCAATGACAAAGTGAAAAATATAACTGGTATATCGGGGGTAACCTTGCAGTAGCTTACAAGGTAAGTAGTGTTCAAAGGATGGAGCAAGGAATTTTCTGGTTTTACCCATGACGTCACAAGGGAGGGGAGTGGGGTGGGGGGGTGGAGATCACGGCGAGAATGACGTGTTAAGTTCACCAACCCACCACGAGGCGGCAGCACCGTACAAATGTAACCTGAATCTAACTGAGTATTCATCGGAGTTTAGTCGGGTGCACACCCCCGCAGGCGACAACGGTTGTTGCTGTTCCCAGCTTGTGGAAAGCGTGCGTCACAGATGACGCGTCGGCGAGCAACGGGTCCCGTTATACACTATTCCTGGAGTGCGTAGTTTCCTAGCGCAGCGCTATTTTCCGGGTGTACTGTAACTTGGCGTGGATGACGCGTCGGTGAGCAACGGGTCCCGTTAGGCACTGTACACGTCTTTCAAGAATATTTTCGTCTGAACATGCAGTACAGGACGATTCCATTACGGATTTTCTGGCGTGGAATGTGCGCGTCATGTTATACACTGCTAGCTGGTACAAATGATAGATCCCTCAACAATCGTTATTATCAAACCTGTAATTTTCTTCCTAGGACCTTCGAGGAGAATTTTTTCATGTCTTATTGATATTTCGAATCATTAAAATTCGTTAATTGTTTATTTACCATAAAATTAACTACTAAAACATTTTTGGGGGCAAAACATATTGTTGCCTTCTGCAAACAGTATTATTGGTTCAAATAACAAGTCCTGTTCGTTGTACATTACGTAAGGTCATTTATTTGTAGCTGCCATTTTTTTATACCCACTCCAATTTGTCTTATTACCCTTGTGGTCATGGTCTTACGCGCCTCTTATGATATGTCAGTTTTAAACGCTGTTCTCTTTTTATTTCTAGTATTTCATACTCGTAATAAGAATACTATACTAATCCATCATACTCAAGGAATATAAAAAAATTGTTGGGTAGGGGATTCGTTAAATAAAAAACATAATTTCTTGATAAATGTTACAGATTTACTGAAATTTTAAAATACATTTTATTGCAATATAATACATCATTCAATACTTATGATTCCATGTGTGTCATAGGCCTCTCTTGCATTTACATCCTGCCCCCTTTTTTACCTGAGTCTTCACCTAATATTCATTTATTGCCTTACACGTTATGAAATTCCATGCCAAAGCATGTATACCTTTTAAACGTGCTAATGTTTATGAGATGAGGAATGTGTTTATATGGGTGACACATACTCTCTGTCACACATTGCTGTGAATAACCTAGACATGCAACTTACGGGTGTATCTGAAACACGAATGTCACGAGGGAAGAAAGAATTCGTATAAACATCAAATCGCAGCATCTCGACAGTGGCTCAGTGGTTAAGGCGTCTTACCGGAGATAGAAAGGTCCTCGGTTCGAATCCCTGTCTGGGCGGTGATTTTCATAAGCCCTTAACCCACCTTTACCTCTGGTACAGAACGCTTCTGTGGCTCGGTCTCTTCTAAGGATAACAACTCTACGGTTGTGTACATTTTCAAAATCATAGATTCAAAACAGACGAAGGCATAACGTGACCTATACGAGCATTCATACTGCATTGAGGGGGGGGGGGGGAGCAAACAGTCAGCCAGTCGGATGAACAATTTTAATATCACAATCGTCTCTTGTCTCTGAGCTCAACATATTGCTCTATACATAAAAAACACACCCGCACTCATCAAAGAATAAGTTTTAGGAAGGATTTGGGTAGGTATAAGGCAAATGGATGTAGGTATGGGCACTGTAGTTGAAACACGAGTGGTAATTGTAAATAATATACAGCAAACAGTGATAACAATACCTGATGAGGATATGTACACACTTTTTCTATAGTGTCATTAACCCTGGAACCAGAAAAAATCCATCAGTAACAGCTACCAGGTACCACACTGTTCACATTAGTATCGCCTCGCCTCTCACACACATCAGCCATCTAGTAGCATGTGCACAAGTATGAAACTGTTCACATCAGCATCATCTCATATCACCCACATAACAACAAGCCATCTAGTAACATGTGCCCCTAGTACCACAAAGGCATGAGTAGATTCAAGAGCATTTCTTAACACAGGTTGCAATGTCGTACTGTGGATGCTCACTCACAGCTGCATACGTCACAAAACACACACACGGACACACACATTAGTGGAGGAGATGAACCGCACATCCTACATCCCGACAAACGAGGTATAGGAAGGTCTTTACAATACACCTCAATGCTCACCACACTGAAAGGTATCACCATATTTACACTCTAGCTGCCTTCCCGTGCACACTGCATTTCAAGTCCAAAAACTGTGGACCCCACATTACTCCACTACATACAAGCAAGGTTTGTAACACAAGTTCTTCCTTCTCTGGTACATCCACTCATCACGATTTTTGTTCCGAAGGACATATAGTGAACAACCCGAGAAAAAACAGTTCGTACCCCAAAACTAACGGCAGCAAACTGTAAACAGAACAGTGAAATGGAAGAGTGCTTGGATTCCTGAAATCACTCCAGACGAATGCAGGGAAAGAGACCTTCAAAAGTCCATGGCCGAATTCCTCACTGTTCCTTGCCATACATCCTTTCTCACCTCTAATGACAATGACATCGACGAGCCCGAAAAAAAGCCTGTTATGCTGGAAATACTAGAATTTTGGATGGTCGTTGAAATTTGTCTGTGTAACGACAGCACTGTGCCAGTAATAATACACGGTAGACTGGGAAGATAAGATAGCCGCGACAAACACCTAATGTTAAAAATTCATTCACATACAAAGGAATGGAAAAAAAAAACACATCACACACGATAGAGTCACCATAATGCTCTTAGCTAACTGATAGTTTCATGGTCATCAAAGAAACATCATAACCCACATTTTTCATAGTAAATCCCTACACATTGTCAAGTTTCCAAAAAGTCACCATAGATGCAGACACTAGTTCTATTACTCCGAATAGCGCCCATACTTAAACTGTCGTAAATTGTTAGGTCATTCGTATGTGAAAGTGCGTGTTTGGATATTTTTGCACTCAGGCCTCATCACCTAAGGTCTAATGCCAGATTGTGGTCATGGTCAACTTAGGCTCCATACTCCACTCAGAATTAATCTACCAATATCCATTATAATATCATTAAACGCCGTATACAGCTCTCCCAACACTCTTCATACCTTCCAGTCACATCCAGCCCAGCTCCTTTATTATGTCACTTGTTGAATGTTTTCCACTAATAAATCTTGCTACCCTCCTTTGCAACCTACATTTGTTGTACAATAAATGTGGACTCCATACTACACCACTATAGCCTGGCTGTGGGTTTGTACGCAAGTACTTTGGTTCTCTGGCACACCCCCTCAGCACCATCTCCATTAAATTATTTTTACCCCGAAGTGCATATAGTGAAAAACGTAAGAGAAACAGTTCGTATGCCAACACAAACAGCAGTAAACTGTAAACAGCACAGTGGAATGGAATAGTGCCTAAGCCCTGAAACAATGGTTAGTAACACACATTGATGGTGGGTGTAATTCTAAAACCAAATATTTTAGACTCAAATCCACAGAGGAATCACGCACATTTCCATGCCTACACACAACACAACCAATATAGAACTTACACAGAGGAAGAAGACATACACACACATTAGTGGAGGAAATGAACTGCGCATCCTGCATCCAGACAAACGAGTTAAAGGAAGGTCTGACCATATTTACGCATACATACCCAGAGAGAGACATACACACAAAACACAAACACACACACACGTACATCCATACAGCGAGTTCGACATTAACAACAGCAAGCATCATGGAAACGATGAAGTGGGACAGAATTGTCGTTACCACTGATTAACTGGACAGAACTCTCGTTACAAAACTCATCAGACAGACGAGTTAAAGCCTGATATCACCATACATACGCTTACATGCACAAAGAGTGGCGCAGATTCACATGTCCAGGTCTACAGCGAGTTCAGCACAACTACCTGCACCAATCATGGAAACGAAAAAGTGGTGAAGTACTCTCTTGCCTCATGATTGACTGAAAAACAGAACTCACATATCATCGGCCTGACGAGAGAGAGGGTGTGCAAAAGATGTTTTCGCCACACACCTCAGTGTATATCCCATTAATAGTGTTAATCAGACACAATTTATTACATGTACCATCAACAATCAGGTCACCACCACGTCTCCTCCACACCACAACCCTTTCAGCCATTCATTAACAGTGCCCCCCCCCCCCCCAGGTACCATGAGTTGCAATAGATACTTGACTATCAGCAGATACCAGAACCCCTCATATTCATACTAGACCCCACCCACAAATCCATACGTCTCTACACACAAGCACAAAGAAACTTAAGTGGAGGTACAGCAAATCATACATCCAGGCAGATGGGTTTAAGTAATGTATCACCATATTCACACATACAGACACAGAGATAGACGCGCTCACACCTACATTTCCATACCTACAGTGATATCGACACAACAACCATCCCAATTATGGCAACGAAAAAGTGGTATAGAACCCCAATGGCTTATGACTAACCAAAAAATCATCAGTAACATGTGTGCAAGGTACCAAACTCTTCACATCAACATCGTCTCATTTATCTCACACTATAGACCTCTCTACCATCCAGTACCATGTGTCCTAGGTACAAAACTGTTCACACCAGCACCACCACGTTTATCCAACACCTAAGCCTTTTCCGACATACAGTAACATATGCCCCAGGTACCATGAGTAGCAGTAGACACTTGGTCATCAGACTGATGTCATAATTCCCATATTCATACTAGGTCTCACCAAGATATCCATACGTCACCACACATAAGCACAAACAAACATAAGTGCAGGATCATCACATCATATATCCAGACAAACGAGTTGAAGGAAGGTATCACTATATTTACACATGCATACACAGAAAGAAGCACACACACGTGCATTTCTATGCCTACAGCGATCTCGACACAACTAGACCAATCATGACATCTGTGGCCGCCTGCATCTGATCCACCTTCGGCATATCAGTTTATGTTGATATTGTACAGCTTTAAATTGGTCACAATATATGTTCTTACGACTGTACGTGAACGTGACGTCACGATGACGTCACGTTAACAGTAGCGATGCAGCGGTATCGCCATCTCGAATTAAACCAATTTGTTTTGGATGCTTTTTGACTACATTGGATACAACACCTTCCTGACTAATTTTTATAATTATGGCTAGTCGTAAAGGTCATAACATAATAACGCTAAATAATAGTTCAGTCAGTTATTTGTGGCAATTTTCGATTTACTTCTTGTGGTTTTATGTCGCATGTGCTCATAACCGTTACAAGTCTTCAGAAATATGTTCATTAGTGAACGGTTCCTCTAAATAGGCGTTTCTTAACCTTTGTCATCCAGAGCACCAGCTAAAGACCTCATGAATAAGCAAAGGGACGCCGCTATCTCTGATGGCGGCTGAATGTGCATACAGTGTTCAGACTTCTTCTTAAGGGGGCCACCATAATGATTTCTCGTGAGGTTTTGAAATTATTGTAGGATGATAGAGCTAAAAAAAAGTCTACAAATGACGCGAAATTCGATTTTGGTGGTTGGGGTGGGGGGAGGGGGTGGAATTGCATTCGGGAGGACGCGGGTTCGAATCCCCGTTCAGACGTCCTCATGTAGGGTTTCCATGGCTTACCCATATCACTCCAGGCGAAAGCCGAGATGCTTCCTTCAAAAAGACGAATGGCCGAATACCTTCCCGTTCCTTGTCCCCAGTCCTATCCTGCCTCTAATGATCTCGATGTCGACGAGGCGTAAAGCCATTAGTAAAAAAAAAAAAACCTGTTGGCGGTCCACATGACATTGCAACACGGATTGCCTCTTCTGACGTGCAGTTGTATCATCTGCAACAGATTTTTCACCATGTATCTTCCCTTCAATGATGAGCTGCACCTCTCATAACGTGTCCTAGATATTGTGTTTTCCGTTGCTTTATAGTGAGCAGCGGTTCTTTTTGCTTCTCCATGCGATGAAGTACTTCTTCGTTTGATATTTTCAGCACCCAAGATATGCGTAGGAGACGACGATACAAATACATTTCAGAAGCATCAATTATTTTCTCTTGATTTTGGTCTAAGGTCCAGCTTTCACACCCACAGAGAAAAATGGAGAACAAGTTGTAGCGAATCATTGCCATTCTCAACTGCAGACCAAGATCCGATGTTGTGTTCATACTATGAAAGTAATAATGATGTCATATCCTAGAAATACCACATTTTTGCTGGTCGCTGAAATATTATTTACTTTTAGAACGTTTGGCTTGAAACTCATACCCTCTTATAGCCTTATACATTAGAAGCATATAATCCGTTTTATACTAACAATTATTACTAATTTGTTTTTGTTGCTATTTTTAGTAGCTTTAAGGCCGGCCACACACAGAACCGGGCGAGGCAGGGCTGGGCGGGGCATTTTGCCCCGGGGCGTCTTGTGCGACGGGAAACGCACGGGTGCCTATGGAGCATCACACACAGGACCGGGCGGGGCAGGGCACGTCAAAAAGACGCCCCGGGGCAAAATGCGAAGCTGACACAAATTATGCCCCGGGGCAAGTCGCTGCCGGGCAGAACGTTCTGCGCATGCGCTGTCACGGGACCCACCCTCCATCCCCGGGATCCACTATCTCGCGGTCTGGTTGTGTTGTGTTTCGAATATTCGACTGATTTGTATGTGTGCCATGTATGACTGTAAGATTTAAAATTTATATGGCTATACAGGGTTATTATATGGTTGAATAACTAATGGTCAGGAAAAAGAGGACCTTAAGGTTATCAAAAGCCGCTCCTCTGTGGGAATGGCTGTTCTCCAGTTGGTATTTTGCTTTTCTATTCTGCTCCGAATGCTCTCAAGTACAAAGTCGAATGTCGAAATTGACATGCGACAATAATTAAAAAACTTGTCTGGGTTCGGCTCGAAGCTCATAAATAAAACTTCCTATATTCCTTTTCAGGTTTATAGGGTGTACCCACATCTCTCTGTTGTTAACACTGTGGTCCAAGAGCTGCAGATAGTTCCAAATTAACAAAACGGTCTCCTCATTTTCATCCATTTCAAAATGATACACTACACACCAGTATGCTCCTACTGAGTTCACTGATAGGTGACTGGGGCAATGAAGAAAATTTGCTAAATGTTTGACTTGTCGTGCCCCGCCTCGTTCTGTGTGTGACAGCAGCACGACAGGGCAAGTCAGGCGACTCGTCGCGCCCCTCCCCCCCCCTGCCCCGCCCGGTTCTGTGTGTGGTTGGCTTAAGCGGGGCGGGGTGCGACGAGTCGCCTGACTTGCCCTGTCGTGCTGCTGTCACACACAGAACAAGGCGGGGCACGACAATTCAAGCACTTAGCAAATTTTCTTCATTGCCCCAGTCACCTATCAGTGAACTCAGTAGGAGCATACTGGTGTGTAGTGTATCATTTTGAAATGGATGAAAATGAGGAGACCGTTTTGTTAATTTGGAACTATGTGCAGCTCTTGGATCACAATGTTAACAACAGAGAGATGTAGGTATACACCCAATAAACCTGAAAAGGAATATAGGAAGTTTATTTCTGAGCTTCGAGCCGAACTCAGACAAGTTTTTTAATTATTGTCGCATGTCAATTTCGACATTCGACTTTGTACTTGAGAGCATTCGGAGCAGAATAGAAAAGCAAAATACCAACTGGAGAACAGCCATACCCCCAGAGGAGCGGCTTTTGATAACCTTAAGGTATGTATGTTGGTCTTCTTTTTCCTGACCATTAGTTATTCAACCATATAATAACCCTGTATAGCCATATAAATTTTAAATCTTAGTCGTACATGGCACACATACAAATCAGTCGAATATTCGAAACACAACACAACCAGACCGCGAGATAGTGGAGCCCGGGGATGGAGGGTGGGTCCCGCGACAGCGCATGCGCAGAACGTTCTGTCTGGCAGCGACTTGCCCCGGGGCATAATTTGTGTCAGCTTCGCATTTTGCCCCGGGGCGTCTTTTCGACGTGCCCTGCCCCGCCCGGTCCTGTGTGTGGTGCTCCATAGGCACCCGTGAGTTTCCCGTCGCACAAGACGCCCCGGGGCAAAATGCCCCGCCCCGCCCTGCCTCGCCCGGTTCTGTGTGTGGCCGGCCTTACAAAGCAAAAATCCATCAATTGCCGCCATAAGTACATCCTCTTAGGAAATATTTTTCAGATTTTTTTAAAATGTTTTTTTTTTTTTTTTTTTTTTTTTTTTTTTTTTTTTTTAATTATGATACCTTGATAATGTGAAATTTTGGGACGCTTAAATGAGTTGTTGTATGAGCCAAATTTATCGTGGTTTTGAAATAAATCATTAGTTAGGCCTACCTGTTGGTGGTATAAATTAACATTGTTAACAAAATAATTCAACTTCTTTTTGTAAGAGAAAAAATTGTTACAAGTACAAAAAAGAAAAGAAAAAATCACAAACTTTTACATTAAAAATGTATTTTTTGTGTTATTTGTAATTAAGTTGTGCTCAATTATTGTATACTACTTTAAAATTAATTTCAATAGTTTCGAATATAGATTATGAATTTTCAATTAAACACATTAAGTTCTGCACGATTTTCAAAATGGATTTTTGGTCAAATTTCGAAGACACAATATTTGAGTGGTCAAAAAACACAATATTATGCAGCTGAACCGTCCCTTGTTTTATCACTTCGCGAGGCTTTTATGCTTAATAAATGCTCAGATGTTGTATTTATATCCGCACTGGAATGTTCCTGGAATGTACTTTTTTTACTTATGGCTTTACGCCTCGTCGACGTCGAGGTCATTAGAGGCGGGATGAGACTGGGGACAAGGAACGGGAAGTAATTCGGCCATGGCCTTTTGAAGGAATGATCCCGGCATTTGCCTGGAGTGATTTGTGGAAACCATGAAAAACCCAAATCTGGATGCGCGGACGGGGATTCGAACCCGCGTCCTCCCGAGTGCGAGGCCAGGGTCAACACGCTCGTTCCCTGGAGTGTAAATAAGTTTGAAGCAGTGTTTTTCTCACCATTGAACGAAGGGTTATTAGTGAAGTACCAGAAAGACCCGTATATCTTTTATCATTCTGAAGCTTAGAGAAATTAATTTTTATATCGTTTGAAACAGTATTCTAACTTTGTTGTTAAGCCTGACTGTAAATAACAGACTGTTCCCCATAGGCTCCAAATTAATTCGTCACAATGTTCTCAAATAAGGATACATTATCGAGTACTCAGGTCTATAGTGGTGAACATCTTATATTTGTGGTGTAATTTCTTTTGGGTGGTGCTGTACTTACAGTGCGGCAACATTGTCTCAACAATGTGGCGCTCTTCACTGAGACAGTCGAATGGATTTAAGTTTGTTTATTATGCTGTGGCAGTGGCTATACGGGTCGTTGATGTCGTCGTCATTATTGCTGAGTGTTGCGACAGGTGAGAGAGAAATCTCGTGGTGTTTCATGATCGCTGGTGCAGTGAATTGTTCTAGTTGTTCGGACCAACCGGTCAATTGTTATTAGTGGTGCGTGAGCTTGGCATTCGCGAGAACACGGTTTCGAATCCCCGTCCGGTAATGCAGATTTCGATTTTCTATGGTTACCCCAAATCACCCCATGCGAATATCGGATTGGTTCCTTTAAAAGCCCATGGTTAAATTCCTTCCTGTTCCTTTCCTATGTTTCTTTCCCACCTCGACGTCGATGACGCGTAAAAGCATAAAATATAATTTCTCATTTGTTTGTTCCTTATACAAATTTCTTTGCATTTGCTGAAGCGTTTCCCACGGCTTATCTCTAACCGTTGATGTCATTACACTGTTAGTGTCATATATAATGTTTCGTATTCCTTTTTCAGCCCGGCCTTAATGGAGTAGGGAGGCTTATGTGGACGACTAATTTGCACTACACTCACTCCCTTACAGGATCACAGCAGTTAGTGGGTGTCGAAACGAAATAACAAAGACTTCCAGAATCACGATTAAAAAAAAAATAAAAAAAAAAATAAAAAAAAAAAAAAAAAAAAAATGAGAATCCTAGTGTTCCGACAACGTAGAAATACGAGAATTCTTCATCAGTAAATTATTAATTTCATTCCAGAGTTGGTTTTGCGAGAAGTTGTAATTGATTCTAAATGCAATCCATAATTTATGAAGACCTTAGATTCATTCGCTTCTATTTTCCGTAACCAAACGATAAAAAAATGGGATTATTATGACTTTAACAATTTCAGTTTTTCTGTTTCCTACACGTAAGTTATGGTTTACATACTTCTTACTCGCTAGGACGAGGTTTAAGTGATTTCTCACCCGAGGCATGTGCAATATTTAATATTGTCTATGCCTGGGATTTATTTTGTAATACAAAATCTTGTCAGTTTTTATAATAATGTGTGTTCTTATTGACCCCCTCCCCACCACACCTTTTAAATGAGACTTGGTGAGATTTTCTGGAACTCCCCCCCCCCCTCTCTCACCCTATTCCGAGCTCACGTGATTAATGGTCGCTCCGTTATAGTGTGGTCACAGCCATATGTATGTTTTAGCTCGAATCTAGACTCTTCCTTTACCAAATGCTCTCTAAACTGGGAGTGGTGATACTCCAGCAATGTTGTACTGCCCTCTCCCACTGAAAAAGTTTGGATTTTATATTTATACTATAGTGTGCATCTGCTTTTGGCAAAAACCATTGACAATTTAGCACCTGCATTCCAGAAACTGCTTATCTGAATATTCTTTCATAATTTGCAGTGACTAGCAGTCGTCTGAAGTTCACAGGAAAATTATAGCAATGTTCATAGAGTTTAAGATAGAAAAAAGGATGACAAATTTGTTTATTAAATAGAAAATTTTTCATCAAAAATGTTACATAGCAGAATGTTATAACTCGGATAATAAATTTATTGTGAAAATATTTTTATTTTTTTAGAAGTTAAAAGTTGTTTCATAATAATTTCCTTAGTCCACAGTGAGGACACGGATCTCAGAGCGCACGAGATTTACTGACCTTTGTTGATACTGATATTTTATATTTTAACAGTTTTCGAGTGGGAACTGCTGCTGCCAGCTGTTGGTACTGTTGTTTATACAACCGACGAATGCAATATATCAGACATGGGACTCAAACGGGCAGACTGGGAAGTCGAAAACGCACTGCCACAACGCTGACGCGTTATCGCTTGGTGGTATGAAACACAGGGGCAGTTCTGGTGAGGTTAGGGAGCGTGCATAAACCAACACCACGTAGCTCCATCTTGGCCTCCTGTGAACCCTCCCCTTCACGTAGCTCTACGCGGCTTTTGCCTCTACCCCCCCCCCCCCCCACACACACACGTAGTTTTTTCCCTTTTGATTCCAGAAGACATTTTGTACAGTTTTCTCTTGTCAGACGATTGTAAATTACGTCAGGAGATAATTAACTGAGGGAAATAAATTTTCACATGCTGTTGTGTGTCCTGTTCCTCATTTTAACTGTGAAAAATGTTATGAAAGGAAAGCTACGTGACCTGGCTTGGACACCCCCCCCCCCTCGCCTCCTCCTGCACCGTGCCACGTAGTTTGTGCACGCTCTCTTATCTGTAGTCTGTACTGCGAATTGTTTTCCGAGCCTTGGCTGAAGGGCTCGCCTCCCGTTTCTGTTGGCTTCGAGAATCTTTCGTGTCTGACAGCTGCAGAAACAGGAAACTCCTTTATCTGTCGTCAATAATTCAAAGTAAATATATTTCCTATCCCTACATACGCAGGCAAGCTTAGATTCCGATTTAGTGCGCCAATACTTTATATATTTACCCTAAATTCCTTTATTTGTCATTCATTTTTGCATAAGACATATCGTGTAATAGTTCGACTGTTGGTACACCTGCAAAAACAAAGAGATGTTTATGTACACACTTTGACAATAAATTTGGCCGCCGCTGAAAAATTCTATCGCTCTTATTTTGCACAATCTGACATCAATGTCATCATAAGAAACAGTAACGCAATACTGGCTTGCCAGTATTGCACTACTACTTCCTGTGATGACATATCTGTCAGGTTGTGCAATATAAGAGTGATAGAATTTTTTAGCGGCGGCCAAATTTATTGTCAAAGTGTGTACATAAAGATCGAAGGTGATTAAATAAACTGAAGTCGAGGTCATTAGAGGCGAGAAATGGGTTAAGGAAAGGGAAGGAATTCGGCCACGGCCTTTTTATAGGAACCATCCCGACATTCGCCTGGAGTGATCTGGAAAAACCACTGAAACCCAAAATCTGGATGGCCGGACGGGGTTTCGAACCCGCGTCCTCCCGAATGCGAGGCCATCTCTCTGGCCATACCTGGGAACATCACGGAGTGATCCTGTGTTCATTTGAGGAACCACAGAGCTTCATAGACTCCAGAGGGAGAGCTTAAGCCCTATTTAACGCTCTGTCATCCATTTAAATCCCAACATTAAGTTGTCTGCGTATATTCAACTATTGGAATAAATCTTTAATGTTTATATACATCATCAGCTTTCCAGTGTTACCATTTCAGGTTTGTTTAGACAATGTAAAACGGACATTACATTATTACAACTTATCATCCCAAACAAAACTAATTCTTAGCTATCAGATACAGGAATATGTGAAAACTGCGACCAGTGAAATTTGCGGCCAACCTAAAATCTGTGAAATCTGCGGCCACTGTCCCCTAGTGTTGCAAACTACGAAAAAAAAAAAAAATGTTTTTTTTTTTCAGATTTGTGAAAAAAAAACATGAAAAAAACCTAGCACCCTCGTTTTTTTTTCTAAATTTGTTTTTTTTTCAGAAAACAATATGTTTGATAAATTATAGTTTTATTTATGGAACTTACATTTTACATGTGTGTTTTAAACCTTACTAAATCATATAATATCTTACATAATGATTCATAAATGTATCTATATAGGTAACATAATTTTTTATTAATCTTCTATGTCCGTACCACATTCACTAGTATCAGTACTACCAACACTAGTTCGGTAGGAGCTGGAATTTTCTGTTTCTTCTTCTGTCTCCTCTAGATCCATAACTTCAGAAATAGTTACATTTTCATTTACTGGTTGTATTGCATGCAAAAGCTTTTGAGATTGCAATTTTAAATTGTGAGCAAAGTACACACTGTGAATGAAGACTACGCCGATAGTTCTGTATTACGGTCTTTTAAGTTTGAATTTAAATTTATTATCATACAAAATAGGAGCTTTATTTGTTTTCAGTCGTTGGTTTACGCCAACGGTTGCAAGGAAATTATTCATAATTACTGACAATGACTCAGTATCACTATACGCTGCGAATTTAACAAGTATACGAATATAAGGAAAGCACAACAAGTAATAAAAAGAGGCAAAAAACCGTAGTTAAATTTCCTAATTTTTTGAAAAGATTCGTAGGTCTACAGATAAATTTGTAGGGCCTGGCAGCACTAGTTCAAATAGCGAGTATCAATCCAAACAATGGGGAACGGGGATTCCTTCTCACGCAACCTAGCCTTTTCGGGAAGTCCTCATTCGTAAAAGAAAACTTCAGTCCATGTAACCAATATTTTTGTAATTTTTTTTTACTGAATCAGAAAGATATAGTAGATTTAAATGTAAGATAAGTACATAGTATAAACTCTAAAACAGTCACATTAAACGATAAATGCCTTAAAAATTTGAAATTTAGTAGTTATGAAAAAAAACATGTCCCAGAAAAAAACATGTTTTTTTCACAGTTTTTTTTCACAGTTGTTTTTTTCAGGTCAGAAAAGAAACTTTTTTTTTTTTTTTTACAACACTATAAGGCGTAACCACTCTGAAGGCCCCTTTAGACGATCTGACCTGGTATCATTAAATCGTGGCCTGTAAGATTTTACGTGAACAAATAGAATAGAAGCTAGTCAGCGACAACATTTTACATTACATGGCCGAAACAGCCAAACTAGTTTCTATTTTTTAAAAAATATTAATAATAGACACGTACAACTGTTTCGAATTAAAAAGTCCATCACCTTGTTTCGCAAGTTAAGTATTATTTCTTAGAATATTTTCGCACTCATTACTGAAAGTTGAATTTTTTGCTGATCTGCTACAACACTGTTCGGAGACTCCTGTGCAGTACTAACCAAATCGGGGTGGCCGAGGTCGTCTAAAGGCGGCCATACACGATCGCTCCATCCGTCCAAATGGAGCGATGTCACTCCATTATCGCGTCGTGTGTGGGGAAACTGATGTGGATGACGTGAAGTGACAGGATTATTTGGATATGCGGTCAGTCCAATATCTAGCACTTTCGTCCATCATGCCATCAAGACGAATGACGGTGTGTAGGGAAAATCAGGTTTTTTGTTTTCGAGCTTCACTTGGGAGCACATACTTTTTAAAGTGCTTGGGCCAACACTTGTTAAACTGTAGGATGATGTCACTGCCTCCCAAAAAAACCTACAGTTTGGGGGATGAAATGTGCTCTGAAGTGATTACAGAAAAAAGAAACCACATTCTCTCCTTTTTTCGCAATGCCTTCATTGTAGGTATAGATATCGTTTGTTTTGGTTTTAAAGTCATAAATGCAAAAACAGGTGATCCACAGCTGCCGATAGTAGAATATTTTCTGCACTGGCAATGTGGGGCAAAGGGAGATTTAGCATTTAATCTACGGCGGTTCCATAAGTATCTGTCTCGCTATGACACTTCTTTTCTGCGTCTTTTAAGGCAGAATAATAACAATCATCAACTACAAAACATCTGTGGTGTTAACAGCTGTTCAGAAACATAGGCTACAAATAGTGTTGCCAGGTCCGGTTTGCTAAAAATCGGGACAGAAGACCAAAAAAATCGGGATTCAGGGTTACAAATCGGGACAGCCAAAAAAAAAGTTTTTTTTTAGGTAATTCTAGTTTATTTTTATAATTTAGACAGAACAGAAGAAATTTCTATAAAGATCTGTCTATCATATGATAGGAACTTACGAACGTTAATACTAAACTTTATAATAATAGAATTGTTGACTAGCACAATTAACAAAATATAATGAAAAACAGTATATTCTATAGTTTAATTTTAGGTAATTCTTATGTTATACTTAAGTATATTTATTTTTTTATTAAAATTGTATTTTGCGTTGGATTTTACTGCTTTTAACATAGCTTTGTTTTTTACAATGTAGTTATAAAATTCGATACACGACAAACTGAAGTTGGTTTTAATTTTTATTTCTGCTTTGACATGTTCCAGTGATAATCGGTTTCGTCTGTCAGACCAAATTATATTAGTCTGGGAAAATATCCTTTCAGCTGCCGCGTTTGAAACCGGTATTGATGCCATGAAAGCAAATAGTTTTTGCAGATTGACGAGATCTTGATTCTGAAATATGTTTGTGCCATTTCTGTAGCAGCGTTTAAGTCTTTATTCTGCACTGCTGCCTTCACTACGTCTTTCACATTACATATTTCCTCATTAAGCTCATCCATTTAAAAAAACGCGTCTATTTTTAGTTTTTCAATTATATTAACCATTGAAGGGTAAGTGAAAGAGTCATCTTGCAAAGAAAGTGGCTTGAATATGTCGAATTTGTTTTTCACTGAATTCGTATTTGGTTTCTATGTAATTTAAAACATTTCTGTACCAAGCACAACAATCTGTTTTCATTTTTTGAAACTGTTTCATCCGGCAACTTTTTGAATAAATATCCGCACGTGAAGCCAACAAATTCATCTTCAATCCTCTGTTTCAATTTCTTAGCGAGTCTGACCATTATATAGTAACCTTCGAAACACAGCAATGTTTCGTTTTCAAGACTAAATACGGCATCTTGTAGGACCTTCAGTGCATTTTGGAAGAAAGCCAGGTAAGGTTCTGTTTCTTCAGAATTAAAGAATATCCAGAGCGCAGTAGGACATTCGTTTTCTCCCATAGAAATAAAGTAATCTTTCAGGATGTCGAATGATTTCATAGCACGTTCAACAGCGGGGAGAAGTGACAACCATCGCGTTTTTACGTCACAATACTGGAGCAAATTCAGATTCATGCGTCTCATAAAAGTCTTTTAAAGCTTGAACTCGTTTTGCATAGTATGAGAAATGACTATGCAGCTTCAGGATAAAATTCTCCAAGTCAAATTTACTCAAACCCAAAGCATGCTTTACACTGTTTATGCAAAATGTGTGCAGGACATCCCACTGACAAAATTTTGCCATTATCATCGCGTAGTAACTGAAAAACTGAATTGCGACACCCAAAGTTCACATTTGCGTTGTCTGCACAGTAACTAGTTAGATTTTTAGTGTCAATATTGTGCTCCTTCAGCCATCTCACTATATTTTTATACATGGCTGACGCAGTTTCATTCGCGTCTTCATAAAAATCAAGTACGCAAGTTTTTAAATTTGTAGCTGGGCTGTAAAATCTTACCATCAGTGGAAAAATTTTTATTCCACCACGATTGGAGGCGTCTGTAGCAATACTATAAAATGTATCGTTTTGGAGAGCTTCGATCGCTTCTTGAGTAGATGCCGGACCCAAAACATTATGTGCAATCCCATTGGCCTTTGTTCCTCCAAGTGATAATTTCTCGGCAATTTTCGAATCGTTATACAAATTACGATCGAGTTTTGATTCACAATCGAGTGAACTGAATGACAAGGTATGCTTGACCGAGTGGTATGTCTTTGTGACTTCAGCAGCTATCATTTTTTCTTCCTGGGTGCTCATATGATCAGTGTTCAAAAATATTTTCAATGATTTTGTTTAAACTGGCACTCCTTTCTTTTTTCTTGTGTTCGTTACATTTCTGGTGTTTTTCTATATCATTTTGCCACCATGAGATATGCTGAACTGTTTTTGACACAATGTGCAATATGCTTTATATCTGCTGTTTAAGGCTGGTTTGATAAATGAATAACTTTTTTATCCAAATATCAAGAAAAGAACACATTCTCCGTTGTTTTTTTCTTTCTCGGAGTACTCGTGGCAACATCTGTTTTTGAAATGGGATTGATGTCCGAATCGCTCATTTTGATGGAATTCTGAAACAAAAAATTACCTAGCACCAACACACGTAGGTACATATCAAATTGGCACACAATACAAATGAATCGCTGAGGTCAGAAATCGCATGTGTCAACCTTATTCTCTTTTTTGGAAAACTCGATTATTTTGATATTGATATATCCGTGTGTCCAGAAAGGCGTGAGTATTCAGTCAAGAAAGTATCTCTATTGTGCGTTGAAAAACCAATGAGTCAGATATGTTACTGGAAAGCACGGAGCGGTGATTGGTCCTAAACGGCCTCTAAATTCACCTTGGAGCAAAAACGCCCACTCTTACCTCTTTAACGCCCACCATTGGTCGATGCCGCGCCCAGTTGGGAACGACTAGATTATAATTTGTGAATTGGAAGGGATATTTAGTATCAAAATACAAACAGGCCCCCTGATTGTAAGTCTGTTAATTTTTCACTTTTGCGTTTGAATGTTTTAATTTTTTTCTTGTAAAAAGTAATAACCTTGTTAGTGTCATAATACTAACGAATTAAAGTTGTCACTATTAGTAACTTATAAGTTTCATTATGAAGTGATAACATTGTATGCTAAGTATTAGTAGTACTTATAAAATGCAATATTATTACAATCATAATAGTATACTGTAAATTATTATTTAAAAAATCTTGTAGCCTATTACCTATTAGATAACGTTATTTGCTGTCAACACCATTTTCTGTACCTCCTAGCAAGCTGAAACTTACTATGGAATGATTATTTTCGTATTGCTGTTACAGATGCCCATGGAAATGCTATTCGTGTTTCATGGAGAAACATTGAGATCATTGATGAGGTGCTTTGACAGCAAGGCTCTGCAAGACGTTTACTTACCAACAGCTCATACAACTAAAAGAATGTCCCAGAGCAAGGAGATTTCATTATTGTGTCAGCAGATAGACAACCTACGAGAGTATGCCGAAAAGCTTTTGATGGCTTGCATGGGACTATTGTGATTAATAATTTTAATTGCGATGGAGCTAACGCTCCGGCGGCAATTCTCCTAGTCATCTAATTACCCCTTTTATTTTTTTCTATATATAATTATAGTGTTAAATCCCTCCCTTTTCCGATTTACAAATTTTAATTTTAAATTCCTTAAGAGTTTTAGTAAATTATTCGTCACTTCACTTGGCAATTTGATACAATCCCTGACACCCTTACAACAAAAGAAAATTTTCCCACTCCCTTATGCATGAAATATCTGATAAAAGAATACGATGCCTCTCCCATTTGCTTCTACGAGGTGAAATTCGAAGGACATTATTAGTATCAATTGTCCCTGTGGTAATGTTAATTCACTTTCTGTTTGGGGATAATTGACAAGCACATCGATTCATTTAACGTGTAAAAATAAATGTTAGTTTGTTTCTCTTCTATATATTCCTACACAAATCACCCGATTACGATTAAAATTACGTGAGTTGTTGTATGCGCACTTATGAAGGTATCTGACAATAAACAATTTTTTAAAAAAACTCACTCCCTCCTCCCCGCCACCCTAATTCAAGTAAATTTACAGTTTTTTTGCAAATATCTCGAAAACAGTAGGAAGATCGGCTAAAGTGGATGGTGATATTCTGAAAGCTCATAAAATTTCCTGTTTATTGGCTCTGGATTGATTCCTATTGGAGAAGTATTAACGAGAAATTTGAACTAGAACTTTAAAAATTGCTTTAAAGTTTTTGCGGCGACATACATGCTCGCAATTTTTATTCGATCTCGATGAAACATTGAACACGTGTATGTTGAAAAAAATAGAGAACAATACTGTCTACATTTGTTTGCAAAAACTCAGCTCCTATCCCCATTACTTTCCCCGTTAATTTTTGCAAATTTTCTTGATACAAATCCATAGCTTTCATCCAATTTCGATAAAACTTTGCACACGTGTACTTTAAAACAAAGAAAAAAAATACTGCCCATTTTTGGTTTACAAAAATACATCCTATCATCCCCCTTCACCCCCCCCTAATTTTTTCAAATGTTCTTTATACATATCCACAGTATCGGCGAAACTTTACACACGTATACCTTAAAACAAAGAGAAAATTGGCTAAATGTGGTTTACAAAAACCCGCTTCATCTCCTGCATCATCTTCCTTAAAGGGAAATTGACACGTGAAACTATCCAGTTTTTGCTGTAAAACGTTGCGGAAATCGGTCAAAGTGGATAGTGATATCTGAAAGCCCAGAACATTTCCTGTCAAACAGCGTTGGACCGATTCCGATCAAACAAATGATGACAAAGAAATCAGAACTTGAAATTTAAAATTTTAAAGTTAGTGTGGCGACACAGAAATCTAGTTTTTATCTGATCTCGACAGATTTTTGAGAACATGTGTTTTTAAAAAAGATGTAAAAACAATGTTAACATTTATTTTACAAAATTGCACCCGCTCTACTCATTCATCCCTCTATAGAAATATTTACACAATCATTTTTTTATTTTTTTAAAAGTTTTTTAGTGTTTTTCTTCAAAACGATAGGAAAATCTGGCAAAGTAGATGGTGATGGAGAATGTTTATGACAATCCGATCAAAAGGGATAAATCCAGCCCTCAAACAACGCCAGACGCGTTTTTTCAGGAAGGAAAAAAGCTATTTAGGTGCTCCGCTTGATGTGAAGAAAATGTATAACCTATTCAAAAAACAGCATCCTGACGTTAATGTCAAGTATAAGTTTTATCTGAGGTTTTTAATGAAAACTTTTCCTTGAGATTCGGACGCCCTGAAGTTGATACTTGTGTAACATGTTAGTAATTAGGCATTAATATTAAAAGTGATTCTTCATTCTGCGATTCTGCAAAAAGAGTTGTTGCTGCAGAACTCACGATTCACAGAGGTAAGACCAAAAATTTTATTGCCAGCAGGGCCGGCGTTAGGGGGGGTTAAGCGGGGCAAAAGTACCCGGGGCCCGCCGGCCTGAGTGCCTAAATAAATAGAAACCAAACACAAATTTTAAAATCTGCACTAATAATTTTGAACATTTTTGTATTAAAAAGTTCTGAATCTAAAAAAACCAAAGTGTAAAGTAAAAATATCTTGGGGCGGGGATAGGGGGCCTAAGATCGCTTACCCGGGGCCCGAGAATCCTAACGCCGGCCCTGATTCCCAGATTAAACTCGTAACTCAAATATCTAGATCATGTCGTGGGGAATAATTTTGATTTCATGCAAACCCCCTCCCCCCCTTCAGTATATTACTGTACAAGATATGTTCTACTTCACCAGCTGTGGGTGAATTGTCTTGGCATTTTTAACTTCACATCCCGGTTATCTACGTTTTTCATCTACTATGAAGACATGGCGAAGAAAGGTACAATTGAAGTTTGTTCTATGCTTTTGAAATCATTGATAAATATATCCCTTCTACTGTCTAACAACTGCAAATTTTCCCAGATAGGTGCCCTAGCCAAAATAAAAACCATTCAGTAATACTGTTTTTACTCACTTTGACAGCTACAGAACGTTTTGCCGAAATATACCACTATTACGTTATACAGAGATACTCTTACTTCCCTAATGATCGCATACTCAAAAATAAAAGAGCGCATTTATATTCAAAATCAATATAAGGATATTATTCTTTCGCGCGAAAAGTGTATTCCGAGTAATGGCTTTGCATACAGACAAAGTTTTAGATGTCAAGAGATGGTAGAGCTCTTATTTCAAGAAATCGTCTTTGTCGACTGAATCATGTGGAAAGAAAACACCTGAGGAGCAGAAAAATGCTTTACAGCCATCCTCATACTTGGTCTTTCCACTACTCTTCGAACACAAAATGCTCAATTGGTGCCAACACTTTCATAGGAGGCTTGAATATTTTTTTTAAAAATCAGTTTTTTTAAAACCAAACACACAAAGACAGTTGCCTGTGATAAAATTTCCATAAAGTATAGCAAGGTGGCCAACATAAGACAAACCAAGCTCTACATGAAAGGAAAACACCTGGCATCATCAGCAAATTTTTGCAGTAGCCAACAACTCAGGGCCGCCTACAATAAAGCTCTGATGAGGAAGGCGACTCATTTTAGTTTTCATGTAATAAGCAAGCTGCTGAATTCCTGCGATTTTTATTCTTTTCTTTTTTAATGTTTTGAAAATTTCTGTTTTTTAAAGATTACCATTTGTGTAACTGTATGCCATAATTCTTCATAATTTCTAATAATCTGATGTTATAATAATTCATATGTGTATTCCACCAAATAAGTACCACTATTAGTTTGGTTGGATTTTTCAGTGATCATTTCCTATTTTACAACTACTGACTGTCAAAATAGTACAAATTCAAAATTTTAAATTTGTATAAATTCATAAACTTTCCACTAAAAATTACGTTTAAGGTTTCAAATTGTCCATTGCGTGCATCTCTTTCTATGTATGCCAGTAACTTGCTTATTTCCGTTTTTTGGAAGAAGTATAAACTGTTTTATGTTTCCCCTGTAAAAGTAATAAAAGGTGACTGATGTCTTTTCTGACCTCTGCAATTCAATTAGATTCACACTTTTCCCCCCCCTTTCCTGCCGTTCGTCAG
The DNA here is from genome assembly GCA_031002005.1 of Vandiemenella viatica. Taxonomy (NCBI): domain Eukaryota; kingdom Metazoa; phylum Arthropoda; class Insecta; order Orthoptera; family Morabidae; genus Vandiemenella; species Vandiemenella viatica. Next base: position 7,089,873 of record JARYHS010005557.1, on the reverse strand, counting down.
ATTATTATTATAACTTCGTCGAAAAACCATAAAACTTATTCAGTCTTTAATTACATTAAGTAAAAGCGCGCAACTATATAAAAATTACTAAACCAAAGATAATAAACTCTCTACCCGAATACTAAACTTCAGGTTACTACGAGTAAGGTGAAACCTTAAAAGCACATAAACAAACTTAGTATATGTGGATGAATTTACTGTATAAATAGTTCTTTCTAACACTTACCTACAAAGAAACGTTTATATCCCGTACCGTGACTAGTTGAAACTGCAATATGTACGAAACTCAAGCGAACTCGACCACTGAATAAATGAGTTGAAAGTGCAATCGCATCACCAGCAAGCAAGAGAGAGAGCTTCGACCATGTGAATGCGTGGCAAGAGAGAACGGGTCAGCAAGAGCGCTGGGGTAAAACACAACAATGTATTACGATACAGACACAACAATAGCGAAACGGCGTGTTTAACGGTGGAAAGGATAACAGTTTGGAGACCTATGAATCTACCATCGACGCTAGCGCTCTATTAATTAGTTTAGTGAACTATTACCATGCTCAAGGTTAGCAGTGGCCAGTTGTCTCTGGTGGCCAGTGGGCTGCTCGTTGGGAATGATGCGTCTCGACGTATGACACGCAATTTAATTTTTGCAATGAATGATAACTTTTTATCACTTGGTTCAAAAATCGGGACATTTGGCGTCCCGATCAAAGGTAAATCGGGACGCATCCCCAGACCCCCGAAAATCGGGACGTCCCGCGCAAATCGGGACACCTGGCAACGCTAGCTACAAACATAGCAATCCGCCCAGAGCGCCGGAGAGCCGGCTGTCAACAATTCAACCAGTTTGAGCGTATTCAATAATAAACAACGATTTTAAACCGCTACAGCATTGTTGAGAGTTCTGGTCGCAAATTTAACTGGACGCAAATTTCACCGGGCGCAGTTTTCGCGACACCAGATACAGAATGTCGCCCTGAATCGACTATTTCTTAAGGGAAATCATTCGAACTTAATATTATTATTATTTTTTCTTTGGTGGGCATTATCTGTCGGTCTGAGTCCCTAAACGATGCAGAATTAACGCAGAGAGCTACGAATATTAGGGCTGATTTGCCTGTCCGCGTGCTAATGTACCGCCAGTGCTCGGTCCAACGGGGCGATTTTTGTCGTCGCTGCTTGAATAGCAGCGATTAATCGCTTCGTGTCACAAAGTAATCATTGCGATTGACCCGAGTAGAAGCTATCAAAAATCGCAGTGATTAGATCTGATCATGTTCAATTCTCGTCGCTACTAGCGCGAGATTGAGGCGGTCACGTGACACAGCGTTGTTGTCGCCTCATCTGACAGCTCAATCACTAGAATTTTTATTGTTGTCAGAAGTTATTTTCACGGTTTTTCCATTCTATTACATTTTTTAATTTTTTGTCATTGAATGAAACTGGATTGGTCATTCCATCTGACCAAGATCTCAGAAAAAATTTAGAACATTAAGGATGCATACAGAAAATAATTTAGCTATCAATTAATACTCCACTTGTCACGTAACATTAGTTAATTTCTTGTTTGGTCTTACATAGAATCGCACCTCTTGTTAGTGCATCTTTTTCGTAAGTTGAGGAGCAATTACTTGAAGTAATTTATCACAATTTCCTTCAGTTAACCGCTGAATAGGCTAGTGGATCCTAGTTCTATCAGAAGAAACGCAGAGGCTTCAGTTTTTTCTATGCGTCTAATCCAGTAGCGGACCCATTTTCCTTTCTTTTTAAAATTTAATTTAACAGATGTTTACTCAACTCAGCATTAGCCGAAAGAATCAATCGTCTCAGAACTATACGACGCGGTTTGTACGACATCATAACCAACGAATTAGGCTGATACATTACTTCGCTAGACAAACCTAATCGCTCAAACCAGTGACCGTGTGACCGGAATGATCGCCGCGATTAGTAGCAGCGACAAAAATCGCCCCGTGTGACCGAGCCTTTGGTGGTCAAGCAACGAGCCTTTAAAAATCATGCTCAGGGGTTCGTACATGTATTATGCGCGTTGCTTCGTCATATGAGATAAGCCAAGCAGCTTCGCGGTTCGGATACCACGTTACCACGTGAATCTCCAGGTCCATCCAGAGGCGGAATGCGCGGCGAATTGAAACTCTGTCTCCCAGGGACTGCCGGCTTTCTACGCTGTACTCTTTCAACTTTCTGATATTATTTGTATTAATTTTTTAAAAGAATTTGCATTGTTTGTTAGGACTGTTACTATATGTAATCAAAAGGCGAGCTCTTAAAATTAGTTTTCTGTTTTAAATTTTGCAATGAATAATTGCTGTAAGCTCAGAGCAGATTAATTTTATTTCAATTTCTCATTGCATTAGTTTCGTTGCATTACTGGTCCAGTACAAGTGGCGGGGAAGTTTGAAATTGTATTAGTTCCGCCGGCTGCCACCAGAGTGCTTCAATGTTTTCTTGTTTCGTTGCAGTCCGCCATTGTGTGGTTTGTTCCTAGTGCAGAGCTGTTGTCTTACCGAGGATAATTGGTAAGTTAAAATGATCTTAGTTTTAAAGGTATGTTTGTTTTCATTCGCAGTGTGAAGAAAATTTTATTTTTGTTACGATATTCGCGTTAGAGTTTCATAAATATGAGAGTTTATTGTACTCCATGTTCAACAATAATATTGTTTCAGTTGCACATTGTGTGGCCCGATCATAGGTAGTATAAAAGTCATTGTTACTAACTGACACAACAAAATAACTTAAGAAAGGGATGGTTGCAGTGTTTCTACACTATGTTGGTTATTTCCCTGTTTATGGTATCAGATATTTATTCGTTACTTTGTCACTGGAGCAGAGTTTTGTGAATCAACTGATATCCACTATAGCGACGCATAATGACTTCTGTTGTCAGTTCTGACAAATCTAAATATTAATGCTAGAGTTTTTCGCTGTAACCATTTCTGTCTGATGGTTACTATAATTTCTGGTAGTAACTTAGTAGCACGTTAGTCATTTCCCGCTAGCCGGTTATTCCTTCAGTTTGATGTTTTTGCGTGTGATTTTGGGCTTTGTAGGGTATGAAGAGATTTCCATTCTTGAAGCCTTTTCGTATTTCTTTTCGTTTGACTAATGTCTTGTTTTTCCTAACGCTGTTTTTATTTCGGATAAATTATTGATATACCACTGATATTTACGATTTAAAATGTGTAACTGATATAATTAAGCACCTGGATTGGGAGTAGGCTTTCCTACTTTTGCGATTCCACGACCGGACACCCGGGCATTTGCCCTCGGTGTGTGTAGGGGGGGGGGGGGGGGGAAGGTATGTTACAATGAGTAAATTTTATAGGACAGTTCTTTTTTCATTTTTCAAATAATTGTTATGACAGTAACAAATACGCCTGGGTAAGAAACCATATTTCACTGCCTTTATGATATCAACTTAACTTCCACAGTGAAAGTAATTTACTCATTTTGCAATATGTGCTGCAATCGTTTTCCTTACGCAGCCAAGTCTTAAACGCTTGATTTGACAACTACTCGTATATGGAGAGACAATAAGGTTTCTGTATTTTCTTTTTTAACTCACTGATTATAATGTACAAATTATTAACAGTAGGGCCTATTCATTCTTTAATTCTTCGCGAACATAACGAGTACGACGTTCCGTCTTCGACATTGTGTAGTTAATTGAAACGATAATGCAGTTGCTTCACGTTAACTGGATTTGAACGCGGAGTGATAAAGCTGATTTACGTTCAGCGAATGGCGGAATAAGGAGCGAGAACGGCGACCTTGTTTACTTCCTACACTTTTGAGAAACTATCAATCGGTAATTTCTAAAATTTCTTAATAAACTGACATTTTGTGTCCGGTCGCACGTAGTGAACCGGACAGTCCGCTCAATAACCGAACGGTTGGCAAACCTAGTTGGAGTCACTAAAAATAGGATCGAGTAAAGAGAGCGCTGGGAGTGTACAAGGCAGCGGTTCCCCTTTTTTTGTGACGGAACTCTTAATTGATCATACATTTTTTGGCTGAGCCAGATTTTTATAAGTGTAAGCTGAAAAACCAGTATCGCATCAGTAAAGGCCTGGCCACACAGAACGCGACAAGCGACAGCGGCAAGTGGTCGTTCTCTCGTCGCGGCGATACGCGATTTTGGTACGTCACACAGGACGCGACAACTCCATAGCGACAAATGCCAGTGAGACCCTCTCTCGCGAAGAAATCTGTACTTCTCTATTTCTTTCTTAATAAGTTTTCTTGGGTTAGGAAATTCTTAAAACATGTCAAGTGATGAGGGGACTCTACTTATTTTGTTCGCACTAAAAATGGTCTGGGTTCCTGACATCAATAAGAAGAGAGAATGCCTTGGTGAATACCACCGCCTTTGCCGGGGACTGGTATCACAAGAAGATAGATTTTATACATATTTTCGTATGTCTCGAGAATGCTTCGAGAAAGTAGACAATCTGTTAAAATCAACTATATTGCACCACGAATTGGAGAAAAGTAATTGGTACAATAGAAAGATTAGCCATTTGTATGACACTATGAGGTATGTTCTGTTCATTTAATATACATTCTTAAAAACAAAACAAAAACGACACTGCCAAAACCAGAGCCGGTGCTAGGGGGTTAAGCGAGGCAAAAGTATCCTGGGCCTGTGCCCCCGAAGGGGGCTCCTCTGCCAGAGTGTCTAATTAAATAAAAATAAAACTTTTAAAATCTTGCTTAAAAAGATGTAATTTGATTTTTTGCCTTAAAATTTAAAAGTTTTTAAAAGTTTAATATAAATAATTTTGTTGGGGGGGGGGGGGGGAGGGGGGCTAAGAATCCTTACCCGGGGCCCGAAAATCTTAGCGCCCTGGCCAAAGCCCCTGACCTCTAAGTGATTTTCAATCTTATCACTTCCCAGCTCTTCCCCCCTGCAGGTAGCTGTGTCATTTGCGTGGAGGTCAATATTAAGAAATACACTTAAAACCAGGAGTTTCGTCACAAAGTGAAATATTCACAATAAAATATACAATTTATTATTGACAATGTATTTCACAATAAAAAGATAGGCTCAAATACAAGTATTATTTATTTTAAATAATTACAGTGTAAACAAACAAACATAAAGTGAGAAACTAAGAAGAAAAAATACAATTCTCAATGCGAAAAATTATTTTTTATGAGCTGGAAATCTTTTCATATGCATCTCTTAGTACACCTGAAGTAGAGTGGCGGTCGGATGCGGTGGAAATAAATTTTGCTTCATCGGCCATGTCGCTCTGTCGCGCGACAATTCTGTGATTTTGTACA